>CP136067.1:79477765-80077765 GCA_032622095.1 Siphonodentalium dalli | reverse complement strand
AAATAACAACTACAGTTATCATTCAGAAATCAAAACCATGGGCAAATTCTAAGTTGAAAGGAGCATAACTCGATCAGACATTGTTGAACCAGACCAAAATTTGACCTTGACATGTATCATGTTATTAATCCACATAATAAATTTTAAAAGCTAAAACTCTAGTTCCAGTTTGTTCTGACAACAAAATAATCAGCAAATTCTGAGTTGAAAATGAACATAAATCTGTTGACCAGAAATGGTTGTACTGGACGCAAATTCGAACATCACCTGGATCTGGATCTGGTTTTATCAACTTTTATGAAATACTATCAAATAAAATGCAAGTTATCATCTGGACAACAATATAATCAGCAAATTCCTCAAAAATGGGCATTACTCTGTCTCATTAGAAGACCATGTTGAAAGTTTCATGAATTTCTGTCATTTAATATGCAAGTTATCTGGCAGACAACAAATTCTATTAAAGTTGAAAAGGTGCATAACTCCATCAGAAATTGTCAGTCCAGACCCAGATTTGAACTTGACCAAGACTTTCTCATATGATGACCATATACCATGTTTCATAAAATCCTTTCAAATATTATTCATGTTATCATCTGGACGTTTTGGACAGACACCTGTCATTCCTAGTCTCCGTATTTTTTTTTATAGGGGGGGTCTATTACAGCACAATTATTTTAAATTATATTTTGGCTAATGAGAACAATTTTCCATGCGGCAAGTAGCATTTGAACTTGACATGACTTATTAGAAAACTTGACATGATTTATTAAAGATACATCCACATGTTTTATATCCCAATAATTAAAGGTCCTTTAGGAGAATATTTCTGACAATTCTTTGATATAGCACTGAAAAACATGCATTCTTTATTAAATTTGCTATGTGATTTTCTCTTTCAGAATTTGAAATTGGAGTGCACATAATGGTCAGAAGCTAGACTGCAATTCATGAACGATATCAAAACTTCTGATATATTGGAATGGGAAATATTAGAGGCAAACAACAAAAACATGAGAAGATAAACCGCATCCAGTTTCTTGAAAAGATCAACTCCTCTCATAAAGGTGAAGAACTTCATTCATGTTCACTCAGTAGATGGGCTAAAAGTTCAAAGACATTGTGTGGGTTCACAGATCTAGCAGACTATGTATCAGTAAGAGATCCATGTAAAAGCCAAGGAATCCTAGTGAAACCTGACCTGACAAATGGAAGATATTTTCATCCACATTTTAAAAAATCTCACGAGGTGTTAATTTTAGAAAAAGAGTCATGGACTGCAAATGCAGTGAAGTTACCCAGAGTTCCTCTGCCTGATGTACATGATGACCGTTGGGTACGACAGCCACGTCATCAGATGCGTCATGAATCGTCTGTAGTTGCATACCATGATGGCCTACTGGTCATCCAGGCTTTCACAGATAATAGATATCTAACGCCAAAATTTTACGTTATTGATCTGGAAAAGAAGGAATGTGTTGCTTCTTTCATTATGGTTTATCAATCGAAACGATGGTACGAATGCTACATTTCTCCAAACAAAACAAGAATTCTGATCAGACCTGATCATCTGAACAGGGTGTTAGTCGTTCCAGATAACTATGTTGTACAGAACCTAAATATCAATTGTGCACAACTCAAAGTGAGAGTCGTTGCTCCTATATTGCGACAGCATTGTTTGACGTTCAACATCAAATTAGGTGATGAGATGTTTGTCACTGCTTATGGCCGTGATTTGGAGGTGAGGCGCACTGATTCATGGGAACTTATGAGGCAGGAATCTTTTCTGTGTCTTCCAGCAGGAATTCAGCAAATCAAATCGAGTGCATTAGGGGATTTCATAACTGTGAGATGCGTGACCCCTGTTCATTCTAATGAGTTTACTGTTAATATGATTGGAGTTTTTAATTTCCCAGAGTTGGATCTGCTTTTTATGGTGAATGTAAAAGGCCGTTATTGGCCCATCTCAGAGGTGACTAATCTACAAGTCTTTCCACATTTCTCACCCAGTGAAGCTGCAATTGCTATGATGCAAAACACTACATACAAACGTAGGATCTATGTGTACAAACTTCCGATAATAACAGACTCGTTGAAGCATATCTGCAGACGGGCTTTACTACATCTTGTACATCTGAGTGATATCAGATGCCTGCCTATCCCAGAAAATCTCAAGGAATACCTGCAATTTGCTCACTAGCTACTTTAAAATAATTATACCACTTATTATTTTCATGCTTATTAAATAAGATAATGGATAATATATCAGAATTTTTTAATGTAGTTTCTGTAACCAATTAACAGACAAGTAGTCAAGGCGATAGTAAACTTTTGCAGATGATATTTTGGTCCAAATTTTAAAAAGCCATCATAGCTATCATGGCTTCTAAATTGAATGACATTATCTTTAAATTATTCTTATTATACACATGAGATGGTATATATTATTAGTCAGACTCACTGTGGAGGATCTGCTCCTCGAAATATCATTCCGACCGAGCAAATGCTGACTCCGTTGTGAGTTTTTCCCCCTCGTCGACAATGTAGACAAAACGAATCAGCTGATTGCCAACTGAATGACTCGTCTCTGGCTCATAGATAAAACACTTCACGAAGCTCTGTAACATGCATTCCCATCAGAGATCAGTACCACAGACTAAAATCTATGTCAGTACGGACTATCGCCATCTTAAAAGTAGATGACATCATTTTACGTCATCGATAGCAAAGTAATGAAGGCTAATACGAAAAGCAAAAAATCCCAACATATTCCCCGACACAGTTACTAAATTGCTGTTGATTAAGGTAGTAGTACCTCCACTGACTAACGTAATATGCGCACATTATTTTGTGTATATAATGTACATGTATGGGAAGCCATATTGACATTTAATAAATAATTAAGCTTAAGCTCTTTAAGGAATCTCTAATTGTGCTTAAGCGCAATAAGAATTGCGCAATTAGAGATTCCTTATTGTGCTCAAGTGAAATAAGATTTTCTCTTATTGCCCATAAGTGCAATTATATATTCCTTATTGTGCTTAAGTGCAATATGATCTTCTCTTATTTCGCTTAAGCTCAATTAGATTTTTCCTTTTTGCGCTTAAGCGCAATTAGGGATTCCTTATTGAGCTTAAGCGAAATAAGACGTTCCTTATTGCACTTCAATAAAGATGCAATTGCGCTTAAGTGCAATTAATATCTCCCTCATGAGATCACCCCTCTGCAAATAGTAGAATCCGAATAGGCCTACATGTGGACAGTCTCCAGGTCACCAATACAGGTAAACGCCACCCATTGTACTATGGACTACACCATTTGAATTACAGGGAGATAATGTAATGTGGCTTATTGCTCTCAAGTGCAACAAGGAAGATTTTTAATTGCACTTAAGCACAATTAGCACTTATTTAACTTAAGCACAATAAGAATAGTCCTTATTGCGCTTAAGTGCAATTAGAGACTCATTTTTGCGCTTAAGCGCAATAAAATATTCCTTATTGTGCTTAACGCAATCAAATATTAATTATTGAGCAATTAGATATTTCCTTATGCATTTAAGCACAATTAGATCTTCCCATATTATGGTTAAGCGCGATTAGAGATTCCTGAAAGATGCTGAATTACTGTATCCTTGGCTTCGGTGATAAAAAATATTTGAAATCGAGTTGAATAACCCACCCATCAAAGTTCAGAGTGATCAGATATCGATTTTTGAAATCTATTATTTTTCTCCACCGATAATTTTTAGTGGCCGGGTAAAGGTCGACGAGAAGACGGTCTCTGACCAAATTGCGGATGAAGATGGATAACTCTAAGTCTCTAAAATCAAGTGGCTTTTTTGTGTCAGATAATTGACAAACCGGCAAAATTTCGTTGAACAAAATGTTGACAAATAACAGGTTTTGGGCAATTTTGTACTATAGTTGTACTATAGACTGTGGTTAGCATTATTTTTGGGCAATTAATCGATTCTGATAACTGGAGCTGCATTTAAAAAAAAAATTGTTATTGGAATCTGATGATATGGGGACCATAGAATCAGATTGAGTACCTTTAAGCTCAATTATTTATTAAATGTAAATTGGCTTCCCATATACATGCACATGTATGTTTGGTATTTTTAATAAACTACCTCAAGATATTATAGAAAAATATATATAAAAAAAACATTGCATCAAAATCAACACCAGTGACATAGATCTGTTGTAGTATAAGATACTAATTCGTTGTACTTAGTCAATCATTATAGGACAATTTACCGTCATGTACATGTGTAGAACGGCCGTGGAGCCAGCAAAATGACGCAATTAACTGGATTACGGTGAACATTATCCATGTCAGGAATCGGAATGCTGAGAATGTGCGTGTTGTGAATCGGAACACTCCGAAAGAATCAGAATGTATGATAGTGTTAATTTGAAGGCATTATGTCAGGCTAAAATTGCGTATTTTTATCAACTGTATTTTTAAAGTAACCATGGGATGTTTGCGGACACACATACACAATTTGTTCTACAAAACATTTAACTCTTTCGCTTCGAAATTCACATTTGTACACAATACTTTTCTTCTTTGTGTGTGGATTTGAGTTAGCAGACCCTTGTAATTTCATGCAGAGTGTTATATATGGGACTAAAGAATAAGTAAGTGAAGAGTAAAATACCTTAGAAGCCAGTCCTATCATTTGAATGTGTCATCCCATTAGTTGCTCCCTCGGTATACACCAATTAGTAAACATGGTCATGGAAAATCAAGCAAATCTTTCACAGAATCGGATCTTCTACCGCTCGGAATGGGAATTTTGCTCGGGCGGAATGATATTTCGAGGAACAGATCCTCCACACTGCAGACTGACTGTTTCTGAAAATCAGTTTTGGTCAATGTGGGCAGCTGGGGGAGTAAAATATTTTGATAATATTTAGCATTCAGATTGGGAATTTGACTGCTCTCGCAAGATTGAAACATTTACCACCATGTGCTCCAATACTCAGTTTAGTGCCAAGAAGAAGTGAATTATTCTCAAAATAGGTTGCATTTATAACAAAAACAGACATTTCCATTGCATTGAACTATTCGTGCCAATGGGTGGAGGCAGGGGATCGGACCATGGTGGAAGACCATGCATGGCCCACAACACACAATAAACCAATGCCACTATGCAATTGAAAATGTTTATTTCACAATGAGTTGATGTCTAACTCTGATATGATATAATAGTCACATTGGGAATAAAACCTAAAATTTGTATTTTATACATTAATAACTCAACTAAAACAGAATATTCCAACAGCAGCAGGCTTAATAAAAGAAAGCACAATGTATATAATATATTTTGTAAAACATTATCACAGAATAGCTCAGTATTGTAATTTTTTTACATATATAGAATACAATTACAATTGTTTTGAAGGAGGGTTGGCATATAGATAAGTTTTTGATGACTAAATTTTGTGTTGAAAGTGTTCAATTTCCTATTCTCAATTTTTTTTTTTTATACATGTCCCACCTCAATTTGTCGCTGACCAGTAGTACAGGTGAGAGAGACCACATACATGTATCTGTTAAAGTAGCATAGTCCTATATTCTTCTCAGTATAACCAAAGATTGAGCAATTATGGTACACTTCTTAAAAAAGTTGAATCCCCAGCTTCTGAGCTGAAAAATCCAATGAGTTGCTGATATATGCCGAGAAAGGTTTTTGTCCACGACTGCACACAAACAGATTTCAACCTCAATACAAAACTGTTCAAATAATTGCATGTAATAATTACATATGACGCTTATCATATATGCAATCTGATTCAAAAGAAAATATTTATTTTCCGAAAATAACAAGAGGTGTGCACTCGAGTGCTAGCATACCCCCACCATGGCAAATTCAACCCGCATTATCCGTAAACTCAACCAAAAAGATTTTTAACTTTAAAGAAAAATTCGGACTAATAATATCGATATGGTGTCACAAGAAGCTTGTACAGAAAAAATTATTCAAATCGGTTCATATTTGTTAAAGTTATTAAGTCAGACAGAATTTTCTAAGTCAAAATAAGTCGAAAATGAGGTGTAATATTACGAAAAACAGTCTGAGCCAATCCCTAGCCGCATCATGTAGAGAGGCTATTGTGAGAAGCATGTATACCAAAAATTATTGAAATCGGTTCATATTTGTTAAAGCTATTAAGTTGGAAAGAATTTTCTAAGTTAAAATAAGTCGAAAAAGAGGTGTAACTTGAAACCGCAATTAGCATCATGCGGAGATACCATCCTAAGGAGATTGCATACAAAAAATTATCAGACAATTTTTTTTCTTCAAATCAGTGAGGGAGGCTTTTATTTTTAATTTTATCTGCACACAGTAAGCATGGACAATGATACACATTACTTAGTCTAGTAATAACCAGAACATGTAGAGGCAACTGTTATGCATATAAATTCATTTAATCTACTATATATTTTGAGAACTCCGTATATATATATATATACTAGCAGGTGACCCGACTTTGTCCGGGCTTTGACCTTGAATAGACCATTTTGAAGGTCAAGGTCAGGTCAGGGTAACGATTTGACCCGTCCAAAACACTCCACCGACAAAAGTATCCCTAGGTATCAAATTTCGTCGTAATCCGTTAATTTTTTAATTTAATTTGAGTTAATTCTGCCTTTTTAATAAAGAGAAATGATGGTACCCATCCCATGATGGTACCCGTCCCTAAAAGAGGTACGTTTGTGGGTACCTGTTTCAAGGTGAAGATCACCTCGGGCGGAAAAACTTATCCGATGAAAATCTCCCCTGTTCATTGGAACCCCTAAATACGAAGACAGACATAAGAATCACACTGATGTCTGGATACAGACACACTCACGTCTGGCCCCAGACACACGATTCACGCATACGCTCTTTATCAACGACACTGCGGATACGAACGCTCTTTAACTATCAACGCGATTAACCCCACAGTGCCAATGACGGTCATTTTGGTGACTGGGGGTGGAGAAGGGGTGCTGGGAGCTTCTCCAAAACGGCAGTAAACACTGCCCGTGGTTTTTTAACCTTAGATTGGAAGTTTGAGCTCAATCGGTCCAGCCGTTTTCCCAGCCATAGCAGACAGACAAACAGAAGTCCCAAAATATATATTAGATGTATATACATGTATGTATATGTAGACGCTATAGACTCGAAAACGGCGGGACCGATTGAGCCCAAACTCCCTATTTAAGGGTAAAAACCCACGGACAGTGTCGTCGGACCGCTTCTGAGAATGTCCGAGCACTCCTTCTCCATTCCCACTGCCGGAATTGTGGGGTTAATCGCGTGATAGTTAAAGAGTGTTCGTATCCGCAGTGTCGTTGATAAAGAGCGTTTATATACAAGACGAGTATAAATACGGCTCAATCGACCTTCTCGAGACAAAATTTCGTACTTAGGGGTTCCAAGGAACGGCGGAGATTTTTTTCCAGTTTTTCCGCGGTGACTTTGAAACGGCTACCCACAAATGATATATATGTGTGTGTGTGTCAAATCGGGTAAAACTGGCGGATTTCGACGAAATTTTATACCTAGGGGTACTTTTGTCCGGGGGGGGGGGGGGGGTGTTTTGGACGGGTCAAATCTTGACCACGACATGACCTTGACCTTCAAAATTGTCTGTCTCTGAAGCTGTTGTAATTGCTTTTTCAAACAAAGCCATGGGACGAACCACGCCAGGTGTACTTTTGTCCGGGGAGTGTATTGGACAGGTCAAATCGTGACCAGGACCTGACCTTGACTTGATGGCTTGGAGTTTATGTTCAACAGTCCCAAAGCTGATTGTTTTGCACACTAATGGACATGTTGGTAAAAACATTTATGTTCTTTAGAATCTAATTAACCCTATGTATCAGGAAATGAGGGGGCACTCAAAGAATAAGCTTTTTATTGACAACTAAGTTCACATTCAATGGGCTGTTTATTAATATAAGCAACCAATATAACTAAGCGTGAACAAATATAAAATTGTCATGAAATTGGAGGGCATAACTGCTAAAAGGCAACAAAGTCTCCATATTCATATACTATAATAAATATATATAATTTTTTTTGTTTTTGATTTTTTTTTTGGTCATAACATCAGGAATCAAAATAAAAACACCTAATGCTGCCCTATTTATTCAATGCAGTGGGCCTGAGAACCAAAACCCTTTTTATTTTGGCCTAAAGTGTAGAGACTATATTCACTTTGTGCACGGTTATCACTGGGGTTGATCCACCTGTTTGTGCTTTTGTTGACAAAATTGTTACTATTCCATTGCGGCAAACAGGATGAAGCTGAAATAAGGTTTGTTTAGCCATACAATTCTCCTGCACCATAACGTCCAGTTAAAATTTATGAAAAAAGTGGAAAATGCACAAGATAATCACAGGTCCATGACAAAAATCAGTCACAGCTCTAAACTTACTTGGTACCTAAATATGACACAAGGTTCTTCAGTTCAGAAATGGATAAATTATAACAAGGCCCTAAAACATGGCCATAACGGCAATAATATATAGTGATATAATAGACATATTGATGGCATATATCCCTTCATGTTTACAGCCATTTATATCTAGCAATGTCAATTCATGGAATATTGTAAAACAATTGGGATGTCGCTTAATAAGCCATTCAGGTTATGCACCAATAACCTTAATTGATGTTGGTCACCCTTCCAGAAAACACATGTGCATGAACTGGTTTCCAGACAGCACCCCTCCACATAATTTTGCGAAGATGCCAGCATTGTTGATTTAAACTGACCGACCAATGAAAATGATGGAAATGAAGTTTTTCCTCTTCTGGATGCGTGATGACTGGTGTTTGTTCACAGGACATAATTATTGCTCTCAAAGAATTTATCTGATTTTATGGAAATATAAGAGGAAACTAGACGTTAATTCTGAAATTCAAGGCCATTTCTCAGTAATTTTGAATTTATACAAAATATTTAATTATACGTTCAGAGAGCAATGCATATCATTGCCAAAATGTAGGCTATTTAACCATTTCATGATGGGAGATGCACTGGTGCAGCGTTAAAAGATCATATGCCAGTGCATTCTCTTATGTATGTGAGTCTCCCATAGGGAGCCTTGCATTTGTAAGAGCATGCATGGCTTATAAGGTCAAGTTATATATTGTTAGGCCAATGTATTCTCTTATATATGCAAGGCTTCCTATATGAGACTCGTGTATATAAGAGAATGTATTGGCACATGGTTTTCGCAAAGTTTCAGGAAGCTCCAGTCATATTCAAAGATATTCCATGCTCTGCAGTATCACAGTCATGAGAGTGCGACCTTATATTAAATCAACATTCCATGATCAGAAGTATGCATTGTGTTTCTCTGCCGTCAGTTTGAGCAGGAATACATGAGATCCCCACAGCGACATAGAAGAGGAAACTTGGTGCCATGTCACAGCTTCAACATACTCATTTGCCTGAAAAAAAAGGAAAACAAATATAGAGGACCTCCAACGAGTTTGATAAATTTGAGTTGTAGACGAGTTGTGAATCAAATTTGTCAAACCCATTTCATAAAATCTTATATCCCGACATAACAAGCTTTATGCCTTTTTAACAAATCAAAATCTTTAAAAGAAGCTGTAAAATGTATACATGAAATGGCATTGGCTGAGCTTCACAACCGTATACGACAGTATTGTGCGCTCTGGCTTGCAATGAACAATATAGTTCCCCCAATTTGCCTCTTTGTTTTTGTGCCTATTTCCATTAGTGCAAGGAAGTTGGACAATAATTGAACTTTAACGAACAAAGCAGTCATTTTGAAATGTCTGGTATTGGTGTCAATCACAGCTTTTCAAAATAGTATTAATCCCTGCAGTAAATTTATTAGGCTATTCATCACTGGTTAGATATAAGGAAATATGTAATGGCTTTTTAACTTTTTAAATGATATAATAGGGGTTTCATGTGATATAATCAGATTGTCTTCAGAAGAGAACATGAATCAGATATTTACTCCCAGTCAGTTATAAAAGTATACATTGGAATGGTCTGTTATTCATATGGAGGGATGCTCAGGAGATATTTACAGACAACAGACGGGCAAAAAGATAATACAAGTGCAGAAGGATTAATATTATCTGATTTCCTAAACAAACTACTGGTCATTGAGTATTTATAGTATAGCAGGGTTTCCGCCCAGGGGAAATTAATGAGTCCGTATTGGGGAAACACATAACGCGACGGGACGACCATAGTTCGTACTGTCGGGCAAAATTATTTTTATTTGACACTGAAAAGTAGCCATTTCCTTGCACCTGAGTGTCCCACAAAGCAATCCAAAGCTACGTATATTACGCAAGTCGATCATTTTCCGTGGGTGCATTAATTCTGTTGATGGTATCCAGATAATTAATCATGTAATTACGCACGTAAGACTGCCGTCTGATTGAAGACTATAAAATTATCAAGCTACAAGTTACATTGTTTAAAAATTTATAACTTACAATAAGATTCCGACAGGTATAATGAAACTAAACACTAAAAAAACATCTATGCATTGTCCAATACTACCTAGCCATGTATTCTGTCAATCGTAAAACTATTTGTGAGCTGTGACGTCATACATACTGCAGGGTTTGTCTGCAGGAGATATTTATAGCGGCAAAACTCGGAACGCGTAGCTTGTCAATAGTCTGTATTAGTCCAACAACAACGACCGCTGCTATAGAGTTTTAGCCAACGTGTTATAAAATATAATTGAGTTTTGGCGGGAAATGGGAACATGTGCGCCGTTGTTTGTGTTTGGGGACCCAGGCGGGACAATGAAACTATTATTGACCGTACTTTGACTTTATCTCCATATTGGGGGTGGGGTGGGGGGTATGTTTTTTGTGTTTATCCTCCATGCATGTAATATGGGTCAAATGAATGGTGTTGTCACTATGAATTCCCGCTATAAAGACTGATTTGGAACAGGTTCCATATTATAATAGTACGATAGTAGCACGGGATCTCGGAGGTAGATACCTCCTTTGGTAGGAGAACCGCCTGTTGGCGTATGTTGATCCCTACTCTGCCTAACTCAGCAATTCGGCATTCTTTTATCAAATTATGTAAACATACGATAGCACGGGATCTCCGAGCGTGAGTAGTTTCAACCACAGAAATCCTGTGCAAAATAATATCCGTACTCAGCAGTCCGACATTCTTTGATGTTATCGCAACATTTATTATGCTGTATATAACGTCGCTATTTCAATGCACACCAAACATTACGTTGTAGTTTTCGCGCTTTGATTTTAAAGGGTTACGCTGTACCGGTAACACACTGTGCTCAATGACCCGCTTTTTCACCAGTGTTCTGTTTAACCCCCCGAACTCCCGTTGCAGCCGGATTTTTTATGACATATTGCTACTGACTTTTGGTACATGTATGAATCAAACAGATCATCTGCGAGGGAATGGGTCCGTGGGACGGACCCGCAGCCGGCCTGGCGGAAACCCTGAGTATAGAAAGGGTTAAACATTAAAACAGTCATTTAACATCTAAAGCAGTAAACTGGATATTTTAAAACATCTTTCAGTGTCTGCATAGAGCCATTTGTTTAATTTATTGTATGAACATTTAACAAGTGATCTTCTGGTCAGCAAGTTTCCAGTCATCAATTTGAACCATAGAGCAAGCCATCTCTACCAAAGCACACCAGTCATAATTCCTTCTGACTCGGTAACCAGCTGGGTACCAGTTTATTGAATAGCTTGGCATTCTATATC
This sequence comes from Siphonodentalium dalli, assembly GCA_032622095.1. Lineage (NCBI taxonomy): Eukaryota > Metazoa > Mollusca > Scaphopoda > Gadilida > Siphonodentaliidae > Siphonodentalium > Siphonodentalium dalli. Next base: position 80,066,002 of record CP136067.1, on the reverse strand, counting down.
TAGGGCCCTACAACAAGGGCTGAGACCACAAGTTCAAAACTCCTCAAAAATTGTTGAAAGTGGAATATTTTCTCTGATTTGGTAAATATTTTCCTGCCATCTACTCTTTATTAGTTTATAGATCGGAAGCGCAAATCAGAAGACTCCATTGATAAACTTCATCTGCTGAATAATAATGAAATATTCTGACAGATTATTATTATTGTTATTATTGAAAATGTTTGTGAAAGGAAGAAGTTTCATGTGGGTTTATAAATAATCGACTCCTTAACCACAGCAGAATTACCCATAATTCTGCTGTGGTTAAGGAGTCGATTATGTTTACAAATTAACCGGGAAACTCGATTAGACCATTGTGCGAAAAGTACTCCGATTCTATCAGTGTTTTTTCGAACTTAAGTTAAGGTATGAAATGATACATATTTTATTTGAAATTTTATGGGCTGACTGCAGGCAATTTATCGCACTGTTTGCTGGTGTATAAACAACTATCGCCGAAGTCCACAAACTGCGGTTAAAATGTTGCCAGTGGCAGCGGTCTTATCGAGACAGTAAGGGGAGATAAACTATGCATGAAGTTTGGGAGCAAGCTTACCCGAAGTTTATAATCAGACAGGAGTGTCCCATCCTTATCATGGTAGTTTGTACCAATCGTTTCAATCCATGCATTGTCAGTGTTTCTGGGATCATCAGCATAGCCTCGATACACCTACAGAGTAACAAAAGATTTCTTACAAATTATTCTCTTCAAAGCATGCATGATTACAAGCCTGAGATTAGTGTGCCTGCCATTTGCAGAATGAGGTCCCCAGAGGGTGAATTTAGTGAAGCGATCCCGCATAGCGGGCTAATATCACCAAATTCACCCTCTTGGGACCTCATTCTGCAAGGCCTCATCTACTCATCTGGAGACATAGACTCAGATTGAAGTTCCCAAATGGTGAATATTGTGATGTACACCCATTGGGAACCTCGGTAATGCAATGTGTCATCTGCCAATTTGGGGATATAGAGAAACTAAACTAAAAAAGAAATAGAAGTTTCTATAGAAATTTTATAATAAAGAAACTTTCCAGATAAGATGAGGCCTAAGCAGAATGAGGTCCACAGAGGGTGAATTTAGTGATGCTAGCCCACTATGCGGGATAGCGTCACTAAATTCACCCTCTGGGGACCCAAATCAGCAACTGACAGGCACACTAAACTCAGGCTTGCATGATTGTATAGAAATTTATTCAGTTATAAAAGTATACATTGGAATGGTCTATTATTTATCAGATGATGTAAGCGCATACAAGTTCTAAATGTAATGTCAAACATGAGGTCACTATTAAAAGACAACTAATTTTCTTTGTCTCATCTCTGACATCATAACTTAGGATTGGTAGATAGATATTCCATGTGTGTTTCATCATCATAGCATGATTTTAATCAAATTGCCTGTGGTTAGAATTATGAGGGATCTAAAGGTTTGAGATGTTGAGACAATTTCGTTGTTTGTGGTACATTCTAGAATGCTAAAACAACGTTGACATGGCCATGGGAACACCGACTATTGACCAATCAGGATGAGACTTACATGCAGCTTCAGACAAGTTCGTATTACAAAAAAATAACAACAACCAAGAATAAAAAATTTAAGTCTTATACCCTTCATACTTAAAGATGCTCCCAGCTAATCTGTTATGATGTGGGTGGGTCCCATTGAATTGATATGATGTCTTTGGCTAATACGAGCGATTTGAGAAAAAAACTAGTGTCTGCATGAAACATTCATGAACATATATATCTATATCTATATTTGCGAATGTCTGTCTGTCTGTCTGTCTGTGTTCTATAGTAATTCACAGAGGACCACCTAGATGGCACAAAAGGGGTCTAATAGGGGTAACTTTTTACGAGAAAGATAATGGCGAGGGTTAGAATTTTCTAAAGTGACGCCGTTGTTGTCAGGGGCAGAAAAGGGGGAGGGGAAGAAAAAAAAATTGTCGCCGATTGCCACCAAACATATATACAGTACCGGCCGGTGTATAAGTCGCATCTTTTTAACCCAATTTGCCCTATTAAAATCCTCCTGCGACTTATAGATCGGTAAGTCAATGAGGGGCATATTTTCAGCCTAATTTTGAGGAATCAACTGCGATCACAGGTAAACCACAGTTACTGGACATAAAGTCCCAAAAATAAGGATTTAATCGAGTTTATAAATTGGTATCCTTATAATGAAGGCTAAAGTAATGTATCTATTGATGCATGGCCCGACAAACATATCTCAAATAAAAGCACTAAACGCAAAATACCGGCCATAATGTCGCTTGTTTCCTATAAATAACATACTCACCTACAACTATGCAGCAATAAAATCATTCTGGACACCAAATTAACTGAGTTTAAAACATTTTTCACCATGAACGTCCAGTGACTCGACGCCATCCATGAATTCTTAATCGAAACTAATCGGATGCGGAAATAAACTGGCTTTATCGGAGGCCCGAAAACATGATTATCTCACTAGTAGTTTGTGAATTATTACAGCGAATTATTCAAAAGTTGTAGTTATGTAGTTTAATAGGTGTTGGCTATAGAATTAGGTGAGATTATTCATGGTCATCGTCAAATAAAGCATTAACAAATCCCCATTTTAGGCCTATTAATATTATACGCTATGTGGTCGACCTTTTTGTCTTTCCTTAGTTTGTTGGTTTAGGTAAACCGACATGCAGAGGTAACCATTACTATATAGTATACCCCCCCCCCCCCCCCCCCCAATTCGAAAGGTAGGCCATGGGCCATATCACGTATAACACTATGAAAGACAAAAAGGTCGACCACATAGCGTATAATATTAATAGGCCTAAAATGGGGATTTGTTAACGCTTTATTTGACGATGACCATGAATAATCTCACCTAATTCTATAGCCAACACCTATTAAACTACATAACTACAACTTTTGAATAATTCGCTGTAATAATTCACAAACTACTAGTGAGATAATCATGTTTTCGGCCTCCGATAAAGCCGTATAGTAGATTAACTTTTCCTTCCGACATCCAAAACGAAAAATTGCGATCTCCCAATTGTTCCGTTTTAGTGGGTTGGCATTTTTCATTTGCCAGTTTATTTCCGCATCAGATTAGTTTCGATTAAGAATTCATGGATGGCGTCGAGTCACTGGACGATCATGGTGAAAAATGTTTTAAACTCCGTTAATTTGGCGTCCGGAATGATTTTATCACTGCATAGTTGTAGGTGAGTATGTTATTTATAGGAAACAAGCGACATTATGGCCGGTATTTTGCGTTTAGTGCTTTTATTTGAGATATGTTTGTCGGGCCATGCATCAATAGATACATTACTTTAGCCTTCTTTATAAGGATACCGATTTCTAAACTCTTAAAACCTTATTTTCGGGACTTTATGTCCAGTAACTGTGGGTAATCATCCCCATAATATGAGGAATCTAATGGTGTGGGTTAAATATGTCAAAAGTCGCGCCGTTCGCGTCAGGGATGCCCGGAAGGGGAGAGGGGCACCAAAATTGATAAAAATAATTTTAGCGCCGAATTCCACCAAATTGATGCACATTCTTCTGAGATTTTCTCCATGATACAAGCAATCTTATTGTGTGATTTAAAGACGCAAATTGGTGTCGTTGGGATGAGAGATTTGGGGGGTGGTGGTGGGTACTAAATCTGATAAGAATTGGTTTAGTCGCTGATTGCCACGAAACTTATACAAATTCATCCCCATGGTATGAGGTGTCTAATGGCGTGGCTTAAAGCTGTCAAAAGTGGCGTCATTCAAGTCAGGGGTGCTTTGAAAGGGAGAGGGGCACCAAAATTGATACACAATATTTTTAGCGCAACTTTCCACCAAATTGATACACATTCTTATCCATGATATGAGGAATCTAATCGTGTGATTTTAAAGACGTCATATTGATGCTGCTTTGGTGAGGAGTGGGGTGGGGTGGGCACTAAATTTGATAAAATTTGTTTAGTAGCGGATTAGCACCAAACTTACAAATAATAATCTCCATGATATCAGGAGTCTAGTTGTGTGGTTTAAAGATGTCAAAAGTGGGGCCATTCGAGTCAGGGGTGCCTAGAGGGTGAGAGGGACACAAACATTGATAAACAATATGTTTAGCGCCGATTTCCACCTGATTGATACATGTTCTTCTCCGTGATACGAATAATCTAATCGTGTGGTTTAAATGCGCCAAATTGGTGCCTTTTGGGTGAAAGATATGCAATGGTGGCCCTAAATTTGATACGAATTTGTATACTCACCAATTTTCATAAATTTTATATATATATTCATATCTATAATTAGTTTAAGTGTGTGGTTTAATGATGTCAAAAGTGGCGCCACTTGAGTCCGAAATAGGGATGGGAGGGTCACCAAAAACTTATAAAAATATGTTTAGTGCCAATTACCATCTGTCTGTTATCTATATATAACTTTAAGGGTACAATCGAGATGGCACCAAGGCGGTCTAACAGGGGTAACTTTTTACGAGTAAGATAATGGTGCGGGTTAAAAGTTTCTACAGTGACGTTGTTGGTGTCAGGTGAGGGGCTATTTTTAGCGCAGATTTCGACCAAATTGATATATTATTCTTCTCCGTGATACGAGGAATATAAACGTGTGATTTAAAGACGAGAAATTGGTGCCGTTTGGGTGAGAGATGGGGGGGGGGGTAATAAATATGATAAGAATTTGTTTTGTTGCCGATTACCATCAAACTTATATATAATCATCTCCATTATATAATGCATGCATGAGTCTTATAGACGTGGTTTAAATATGACAAAAGTGGCGCGGTTCATGTCATGCATGAGGGCAGTTGCACCAAAGTTGATACAAATATATTTAGCACTGATTCCACCAAATTCATGCACGTTCTTCTCTGATGATATGATGAATTAAATCACATTTGGGGTCGTTTGGGTCATGGATGGCGAGAGGAGATTCAGTAGCATTTATAAGATTGTTCAATTCGCCGATATCCAACAAAGTTATATATAGTCATCTCCCAGGCCATCTCCATGATGTTCTAAGGAGTTTTTGGCATTCCAATTTCACAATCTCGACAAATGGTGACCGAATTAAGTCACTTGAACAATTATATCTTCTCAACTGTCATATTTATATGGAGATGGAAATCAGGGCATTCCTATAATGATCAAGCAACACAGATACATAAAAGAAAGCATTAAAAGTATATCTATATCAATCTATTTAAGAGATACATATATTCATTCAAACTGAGGGACCTTGAATCGTCAGAGGATTGCATATTAGAATGGCTCATGTATATATTATAACACGATTGAGTCTGTCCCATTCAATATAGTTTCCACAAAAAAATATATCTGCCCGATACAGAGGATTTCTTTCATTTTTTAGAACAGACTCATCGCCTAACATAAACAACTCAAAATACCGCTGTGTCGGGCACATCACCTGAACATATCTTTAAAACATCTGTATCGTCATGAAGATATGATAAATTTGATTGATTGATTGATTGATTGATACATCTCTATGTAAAACACAATTGTCATTTTTATTTGTTCATGTTTATGATGTTCATGTTTCATGCTATAACGTCTGAAGTATACGCAGTTGTCAATAAATAAATACTTCGTTATTGGTGGGACGGATTAAACGCGATAAAAAAAAAATGATAATCGCTCCAACCTGACACGGTGAGCCACTACTTATATTCCATGTGTAAGAATCATGTTTTGTGATTGGATATACAATTTATGAGAATACGTGTAACACTTTGAGGGCAAGAGTATTCTCTATTCCCACCAAATATCCACAGAGGGTTTTACATCACTTTAACCTGGGCAACGCCAGGTAACCCTGCTAGTATTTAATAAAAGGTCACTGACCAAAATGTCCCTCGACGAAGGTGGCAGGTTTGAAGGTCAGATCCCTATACTACAAATTGTCGGAGGAATTGAAACAAAGAGCTTATTCACTAAATATGTTGCACATCTTCAATGTGTCGAGAAAGGGTCAATGACTCTTAAAATAGAAAACATAACATTTCAATGTCGAAAAAATTACTATTACTATGTTGGGAGACAAAAATATTTTAATCATGGCTGCTCAGGTGTTTGCAAGACAACAGGAATAGCCATTTTGATTATGATAGGTTTGCAACAACCAGAAGTGTCATTATTTTAATATTTTATAATACATAAGTTTCTAATATATTTTATAAACATGATGGCGTTTCCTCCAATTGTTCAGATTAGCCAAAGGTCATAAAATACAAAAAAATTAACTTTAGAAAAAATTACAGCACATTTTCTTAAGAGCATCAGTTTGACCTACCAGCATCATAACAATTCAGTAGGACTCACCAGTATTATAGAACGTTAGCAGCACAACTTAACCATGGGTAACAAATATACATCTCAGGTTCAAAAAGATCAAACTTCACACACACTCTAACGCTGTCAGCAACACCTAGGATTACTTGCAGTAAGAAACCAGGCTTATTAAAGTAGCATTCAGCTGAATCCATTGCGTTGGTCCGCAAGTTGCGTTGACATGATCCATTGTCTGCATTATGCCGTTCACAAGGGCACATACATTACATTATAACGCAAAGCTTCTGATTAATAATTGCAACTAATAAGTTTGATATTGGAATAAATTCAATATTGCAAATAAATCTATTGGTAATAAATTAATTCTATAATGTCAAACCTCTCAAATCCCAACAACTTCCACTTTATTGGATTAATACAAGTCAATTTTCCTTAGCTATGAAGACAGCTGCCATCTTGTATCAATTGAAAACAAGAAACATCATGACACATGCCATATAAGGTATGCGTTGAAAATATAATCTCTCTGTTGCGAGCGTTAATGGATACAATGTAATGGACGCATCGCAGTCGTCTGAATGCCTTAGTGTTATTATAAATAATCCAATTTCAACGCAATGCATGCAACAGACCCGTCTGAACACTACTTTAATGTTGATTAACTGCACCTAATGATTGTCAGCTAGAATTTGCCACAGAAAATATACAGTGATGCCCTAAATAATCGACTCCTTAACCACATCAGAATTATGGGTAATTTTTCAGGATTTAGTCGGAAATATGGCTTGTTGCCATTCATCGGAAAGCTCTCAGTGAGAGCTTTCCTATGAATGGCATCAAGCCATATTTCCGACTAAATCCTGAAAAATTACCCATAATTCTGCTGTGGTTAAGCAGTCGATTATTTAGGGCATTACGGTAGCATAGTAAATTTACCTCTGTTCCCTGAGAGAAGAGTTTCACCAAATTTTCATTGAGTTCTTTCCTCTCGTCTTCAGTAAGTTTTTCCATAACATCAGTGGTGAATTCATACTTCAGTGAGTTCTTCCATGGTTCCGTTCCTGGTTCACACATAGTCTGCAGACGAATCCAGTTTATATTATTAAATATCAAATCAGGTTGGGAGAATGGGACCCCTATAGCCACTTGGGGGAATATTATCTGTCCATCAACCAACTAGTATTAGTAAATCAGTCAATAATGTCATAATTGTTTAGCCCAAATTCTGAACGTCTGCAGTAATATAGGTAGATAACGTCAAGGAATCATTTTATTTTTAACAAATTGATTGTTTAATTAATGAAACAATGTTGTCATTTTGCACTGCATAAACTTTATATTGTAGGTACCGTAAATTTTGGGACGAAAACATCAAGTTAAATCAGTGGTACATTCATGAAAACAAATTTATGCCATGAAATATTTCAGGTCAACCTTCAGCAGCTAACATCTGGATTGAGTTTACATAATCATACATCCGAACAGTGTCAGCACAACATTACCAGGCAGAATCAACCACATGTTTTTAGTGATCACAACCTTGATATCTTTCATAATAAGGCAATAATCATCGATGTGTGTAGCCCTGAAGAGAATTATTGTTCCACAAAATGGTTCATTTGTGATCAATGTTAGCTGGTAAATCAAATTGTCTTTGTTTATCATTGCCTGTTGTTATTTAGTGGTATGCAGATATAATATTTTTTTACCCAAAATATGTATCTCCTATAATAAATATCTTGGACACTGAAACTAATGGTTATATATTTCTTGCTTGCAAGATTTCTAGAAGTCGTTTTTAAAAATCGGTACGCAATACCTCGAGTACGCACACTTGTCAAATGCCAATTAATGGCGATTATATCTTTGGACCAATCATGCGAGTCCTTTCACTATAACAGCGCTTGAAAGGCAAGACCTCATTCATTTTAATTTCTTCCTCCTGTGTGTTTGATGCGTTTGACCGAGTGCACGGGGCGGGAACATTGATCCCAACTGGGAGGGCCCTTGCTGTGTTCAGTGTCCAAGATATTTATTATAGGAGATACATATTTTGGGTAAAAAAATATTATATCTCCGTCAAATATATCTTGGACACTGAAACTAATGGTTATAATTAGAATTCTTGAAGAGGAGGAGGCCACGAGGCAGATAATCCGACTATGTCCATGAAACCCACCTGCTGAAGCAGAAAAGACCTGCATCCTGTACCAAAAAGATTTCTTGGTAGACATGTGCCAAAAAATAGATCATTGTGTCCCATATGTAATAGTTCAGATAAACTCAAAAACAACTGAGCCTCCTAAAAGGAAACACCACGTACGTCATGTGCCCTACTAGTAATGATCACAGGGTGAAGGTGTCCAGGATAAACATTGGTCATAGGCAAGGGGGATAACTCATTCATTCATGTACCTAATAGGATAAAGGAACCTACCCCACCCTCCTTAGAGGATGAAGCAGCACTAGCACGACATCCAGAGGATGTTGACTGGCCCATAATACATGCAAAAGGGGCACCGAGGGGAAAACACGGTTATGACACCCCCACCCCCCCCCCCCCCACCCCCGCCAGAAAAGCTGAATCAATACTCAGAATGGATCTCACAAAATGAGGCAATGTTCAGTGCGGGATGACTGACTTGACAGTATTTTGAGCCCGACCGAGAGACCCAGGGGAGATATGAGAAACCGTTGGGCCCAGACCAATGGGGGGACCAGGGATACACCAGGAAAACATGACTGAGTTGAGCACTGGAAATCATGTCCCTGGAAAGAAAAAACATACACATAAGGGAAGGGACCAAGATGGAAAGATTGCCTGCCTTTGGTACGCCAAGCCAAGGAACTGGAAATTGAAGTGTACGGGCAACCAAGGAGAGGAACTAATACCGCGAATGGAACACTGTCTGATCATACGGCCAATCTGTGATGCAATGAACCGGCCTGCATGGTTTCAAAATAAATGTGGAACTTAGTTGAATATCGTTCGTCAGGTGGTGGTATAGGGAACCCATACCGTAGGTTAGCAGAAAGTTACAAAAACTGTGATAACCCGCCAACTGGTGTGCTCAAGCACCAATGGGCATGCAGCAATAATTGTGAAATGTCGCAAAGGTGAGAATCGGTAATCGCTAAATCAGATTAGAATTAGAATCACGCCTGCCAAGTGATGTTAAACACTCGGACCGAGTGATAACATAGAATTGGAAAATATTCTTGGTTCAAAGTCGGTGCTGTGACAAATACGATAACAAAATGGACTACATACATGCCGCCTAGACACCAATGAAATGCCGATACGCTATATGATGAAATCCTATGGTGTTAGGTGGTCACTGAAAGATACATCCCAAATCTAGAAGTAAAATTGAAAATGAGCGTAGTTCAGACGATAGTGTCTATGGAGCTGAACGGTCGATATTCATGATATGTTCGGCTAAGTGAGTAGAGCGCCAATTTCCCCTGTGAGATATAGTACCCGCATACTAACTTATCAGGTTCACACACACAATCAAGTCCATAATACGTCTAGGTTTGTCTCATAAAAGCGGACTAATTGTTGAATAAAAATCTAACAGATTAGAAGGCCCAAAACTATAAAGACAGGTCTCAACAACACCTGGAATAACCCGATGGGATAAGAACGGAGGTGAGAATGGAGGCGAAAGAAACTTATTCAGGAGCAGTTCCTGAATGCAGCACATAGCCAGAGCAATGCGATATGGCAGAAAGCAGACTGACCGAGGAAACCTCAAAGTACAAAGAACGAAGGTAATATTGTACAAAACACTCAGTCGAATGAATGCCACTTGTCGGCGACTAGGAACAATGAGGTAGCCAAGGCAAGAAAGGGTTCGGAAAAACCGCTATGTGCCGTGACAGCATGAACCTGGATGGACTGAGACAGAACCAGCGGTAGATGCTGCAGAACATCCATCGCTGCTCGTCGCAGCGAAGGTTGTGGAAGCCACGACAAATAGAGGAGGCATGACCACCAACAGATTCCGAGCCTGCAGCGCAGGCTGTACAGAGTTGACGGAGTAAAATTCATTGTTGCCCATCTCTGAGAAGGTTGTGGAAGCCGCGACTACAAATAGAGGAGGCATGACCACCAACAGATTCCGAGCCTGCAGCGCAGGCTGTATCGAGTGGACAGAGGGAAATTCATTGTTTCCTGTCTCTGCGAAGGTTGTGGAAGCCGCGACTACAAATAGAGGAGGCATGACCACTAACAGACCCTGAGCTTGCTGCGCAGGCTGTATCGAGTTGGCAGAGGAAAATCGTCACATGTTGGTTTTTGTTCTTGATATGTGGGTCCCAACCAGTACTTCGGTTGTGGAAGACATGCGTACTTCTCTGCGGATGGCTCAGGAGGCCGCGACCAATAAGGAGGAGGCATGTCACGCAACCGACTCCAGCAAGAGAATGGCGCTGTTTGTTCTTCCTTTTTCTGTGCTGTTAGTATCGTGCTGGTAATGCATGCAAAATTGTTATCCTAAGACCGAAGGACTGACCCATCCGAAATGACCCTCAGGGAAGGCACTCTCGGATGGGCATGGCGAACTCGGACACGCATCAAACGCTGCCAAATCCAGCATGTCCTCGTCTCTGAACAGCACCGTCCGTCCAGGAGATGGGGGGGAAAGGGGCAAGTATCCCGACCAGGTCACCTGGTTTGATGAGGCAAGAAATTCCGGAGCTCGGAAAGGAAACTAAGTCTAAGTTCTGGCCTAGGAGCCCAAAAGAGGCCAGAAACTGTACAAAGCAAGGCCACACTGGTGGAGGAAAGAACACAGGTGAATCATAGGGATACATACCCACCCCAAAACCGGGAGGGACGGATGCCTGAAAAGACGTTGACGAATGGAGGACAGGTCAGAACCCGTGCGGTCAAATCCCCTGGAGTGGAAGCAGTGGCAGTTGACACATTGAACTGCGTAGGCAGGCAATGTGCCGAGGGCACCGGGCTTGCGAGCTAAATGGACCACTGATGTGGTAGCTGTAGCAAGTGGCCGGCTGGTGCAGCGATGGTGCGAACCCGGCGGAACCGGAGGCAGGACCAAGGGCAGCTGCACTTGGACCACCATCGCTGCCCTTCTCTGCGGGGGCTATGGACGCCGCGACCCTGAGGTAGCAATACACGATTTCCAGCCATTTTGACAACCTGGGAGGGGGTACTGTACTTCAAATCAATGCTAAGCCATTATCGTTGGCATATATCCCATCAAGCATGTTTTAATTTCGACAGAAATTTTAGGTGTAATCATTTGAATGTACTTTTGGTTCTTCGTACAATTTGTCATTGAGTTATGCCCCTTGGTTTGCACACACGATCCGCTCAATTTTACCCATTTTTTTACTCAAATTGGCCATTTTCAACCCAAAAACAGACCATGATAGAGCGAATGTCAGTAAATAAGATTCTTCCACCTGATAGAGCTATGCTAGTGCTGAGAAATATTTGAAATAGAAAAAAAGTTATCGTATCAATTTGAAAAAAAAGTCTTTCGAGCCCAGATGACAGAATTCAGGGGAGATAAATCGGGCTATTTTCCTGTAATCAATAACACAGAGTTGGCCTTCACTGAATACGAAAACCCTGTTGCGTATCCAAATTTTTCACTTTTTTTGAGAACTTTCCCAGTTTTGTAAAATAAATAAACCTTCAAACCAGTAATGACACAGTTAACACAGGCTACATTGGCCGTTATGCCCCCCAGATACTTATATTTCTATTTTTCAGACCCCCTACAACCCGTGAAATCGTGTACTGCTACCTGAGGGAGGAGGCATGTCCACCAACCAACTCCAGCGGAGTCTCCAAGTTAATGGAGGATGCAAGAGAAGGTGCCATGTCAGCAGAGGTGCCACGATCATTGAACTTGATAATCGATAGTCAATACTAGATTAGAATCGATGAAGCGTATCTAATAGCAAGGACAGAGGAAGTAGTGCATAATATTCACATGTGCATAATTTGTATCAGAAACCACCGAGACTGTCCTTCCCATGACAAAAATTACAGTTTCGTTGATTAGAAGGGTGTAATTGCACCGGTAATATAATTGTAAGTTGGGGTTATCTCAAATCAAAGGTCATTGTGTGATATACCCAAGTCCACTGACACTTTCACATGCCCATAAATTAACGGAGATGGGAAATGTGCTAAAGATATCTTCACATATTTTAATATTGATGGTGACCAGGTGGACAAGTGCAAATGGTGAATACCCGTGAATAGAAAATTGCGAGAGCAATCGTTACTGTCTCGTGGAAAGGAAAGCCGGTAATTAGTAATGAGCACAATGCGTTACAAATATCTTTGCACGATCAACGATCCTTAACCTGCCCGATGGATATTAAACTGTAAAACAGGGTATCGAAATATGTCCGGTACTTTTCGACATCCGAAATAAAGAACTCAGAGTAATCGCCGCCGAAAGTGGTAATTGAATATCGGCTGTATCAACGTTTCATCGATTATACGATCAATCGTGGCCCCCCTACCAGTCGGAGGGAAAAAAACATTACGAAGTTTTGATCGTAAAAGCATTGAGCCTTATGTTCAATGTAGAGAGAAGAAGCAAGCCACACTGTGGCTATCTTATCTAGCATCCGTGAGACAAAATTATTGTAAAATATTGTACTGTAAAATATTGTAAATTATTACTTCTAATACATTTGGATAGGATTTTGTCAGGGACCAAACTCCAAACTGGAGCTTAGTGGAGACGACAACACAATATTGCATCCGGTGCAGTGTTAAAAAATCCTGACGAGAACCCGAATGACTCTAAAGAGCATCGGTTTTTTCTATTGAGTATTGTTTTATGCAAACAAAAACGATATTTGTTTGAAGTGATTCTCGTAAATAAAACAAAATTGAAATATTTGTTATTGAAAATATCCACCCACGGACTACTGTCATTAATAAGACAGTATTGTAGAATAAAAGATTGTTGAACAATTGTAAAACTAAATTGCGAAAATTGAAAACACGTGCGTAGTGCACGAAATTAGGCAACTGCGTGTTGTCGTTCGCAATAGCATAAAGAGAAACGTTCATGAGAAATGAACAGATAAAAAATGCGACTTATCTTGCGTCTAGAAGAATTTAAAATGAATGAGGTCTTGTCTTCCAAGCGCTGTTATAGTGAAAGGACTCGCATGATTGGTCCAAAGATATAATCGCCATTAATTGGCATTTGACAAGTGCGCGTACTCGAGGTATTGCATACCGATTTTTTAAAACGACTTCTAGAAATCTTGCAAGCAAGAAATATATAACCATTAGTTTCAGTGTCCCAAGATATATTTGACGGAGATACACAGGTGGCAACCAGAGACCAGAGATGCTAAGTTTCATGGATCGTCCGTGAGACTCCTGCATTGCCATAGCGAAAACATCTAAAATACGGATTTCTCCTGCATGTGACAACGTAGGGCCACAGATAAAATGAGTACACACATTGGCCACTAATCCATTTTTCACAGTTTGGGCATCCCTCAATATATTAATTGTTCTGACACACAGCCCAAGCATTTGACAAAACAAACATGCAATCATGCATCTACTTTATTTTAATAGACCTATTTGTTAATGGTTTCCAGACTGACACATAATCACACAGCTGTTAAATAACTGCTAAGTCACAAAGCATGCAAATGGAATGTGTCAATTTCGTTTGCGGGTAAAACTGTAAGACCGGTCCATTTTGTATTTTCGGTTTCACACATGTCCGGTTGTGGTATTATGTAGGTTGTATTTTAAAAGAAGTTTTTGTTTCTTAAAACATTTTATTAAATGGTGGAATGTGTCCATTTCTTTTGGGGGTTTAAACCGTAAGACGAGTCCATTTTATAGTCTATTCCGATTTTACTTTATGTTTTGCGCAAATTCGGCCGTATCCGGTGGAATTTTGAGCATTTTAACTAAGTTTAAATGAAGTTGCTTTTTTCTCTTTAATAGATGGTGGTGGTCTCTCAACACAGGTGGAATTTGTGTTTTGAACAGAAAATTAGGTGGTCGTGGTCGCGTTTAACACGTGATCGCCCATTGAAGGTTATATATAATAAAGCAATCGGTGAACAGGAAATAAGGTCGCAAATTCGAGGTGGTCCCTCATGTAAAATTCTCCTGGAGAGCCATTTTCAAAACTTAACAAGTCTGGGCATGACTGAGACAAAAAAAAGGAGTTAACAGCCACTAAATATGAAATATCAAATTCCATCTGGTAAAATAAGTAACATTTATCTTTTAATTAGCATCTTTTTAAGCTGTATTTTTCCTCAAATATATGCAGAAATGACTAGGTGATTTCCTGGATGGCAACAAGCCGTATTCAAGATGGCTGCAGTGAATGCATGTGAGTTGTAGAGAAACTTGCTTCGTTTCAAATTACATTGATTTATATGTTTAATTGGCATAAATTATTTCTATTCTCTTTAAAGATGTATTATCCGAAATAACGCTCCAATATTACTATTTCTTTGGCTTCGGGGTAAAAATATTTTATTCGAGTCGAGGAACCTACCAATCAAAGCTCAGTGACCAGATATCAATTTTTGAAGTTTGTTATTGTGCAATTATTTGTGGCCCAGAAGAACGTTGTCAAACGGACAGTCTTGGACAAAAAATGTTGATAAATAACAAATTTTGGGAAATTTGATACCATAGTTGACAGTGGTTAGCATTATTTTGTTGCAATTAATCGATTCTGATAACTAAAGCGTATTTTGTTGTATCTTGATGATATGGGAACCAACTGATCGGATTGAGTACCTTTAACATCCAACATATATTTAGAATCCGACATATACATACGTCATTTGAAATCAACTGATACTTTCCGCATAAAACACTTTAAAAATTGGTTGCATTCTATAAAAACAGTAAAGTTTTGATTCAACGTGTATGGAGAAATGGAGCTGTTTTGACACATTGAATCGTTGATGATGTAATTTTGACACAGATGTATCATTGATGACACACAACAATGTCAAAGGTACAGTGCTATTTCATACATATTAGTGAAACAGACATTTTCGTAAAATTTTATCACTGGTAATTCCATCGGTAATTCATAGCCTTCTATCGTTAATTTCTCTGGTAGAAGGACAACTCTCCATCGGTAATTCCACAGGTAATTTCATCAGTAATTTTTCTTGCATCTATCAGTAATTCCACCGGTAATTTTCCATTGTAATAACTCTACAACAGGTAATACCAACAGAGTTAACAATGTAGTTTTTTTGACATGGTCCTTAAACACGAATTGATGTTCCACGCAAAGGAGGGTAACCGGATTTGTGTGTAGGGACAAGTTGTATACTGGATTTATATATACGTTTCATACTGAAATCATCTGTTGTTTTTCTTCCACGTACAGAACTAGGAAAGTTGTGTACAACATGTCTCACTCACCCCTGGAAGGGCCCATTGTTTGGTATCTGTTCTCTGTATGGCTACAAATTCTAATGTTGGCTCTCCATTTGTCATTACAACCTGTCCGTCAGAATCCCTGAGCCATCTGGTGATGAGAAATTAAGAAATTATATATAAATTTCAAACTTTAAAATCTAATTGTCAACAATACAGTCTAAATATCTAAATTCAGGTAGATAATTTCTAAAAGAAAATTGACATACAAACGCCATCTATTCAAAATCTTAATAATGTATAACATTGATAATCTTGTATAACATTGATAATCTTGTATAACATTGGTAATCTTGTATAACATTGATAATCTTGTATAACATTGGTAAAAAATCTTGTATAACATTGGTAAAAAATCTTGTATAACATTGGTAAAAATCTTACTGGAGGTTATAGCTAGGCCCCTGCGAGTAGTGGGTTTTTTATCGAATAAAATTTCGAACCAAATAACTCCAAACAAAAACTTCATAATCTTCCTTTTTTGTGAACGGTGGATTGACAATTAAAGACATAATTTCTTCACAATTTAACAAACAATTAGGACAATAAAAATTTTCAGCACTGTATATAAAAACTTCCGACGTCACCAGAGGGGAATTCCACATTGATTCAAAATGCGGAATAGGAGATGGACCAATGCAGAATTAAGCTATCATGGCTTTCTCAACTACAAAACGGGGGTTTGATTAACCCTTTCAGGGCCTAGTCCGATTTTTGTATCAACCCATATTTCCTTGATCATTTTTCAAATTGATTGATTATAATAATGTGATACATTGATGGAAAGAGCTCTTAGAGCTCTTTCCATCAATGTATCACATTATTATAATCAAAAATCCGACTTGGCACTGAAAGGGTTAAAGGACTTTGACCTGCATTTTCAAGAACGACATTACAACTGCCACTGAAAGTAAAAATTGAGCAAACACAATCGAATAATGAAAGATAATGCATCTGTGTAGTCATGTGGCGTACCATTCAACTTAATTGTGAAGTTATATTCGCAGTCATGAAACTAGAATGCACTCAGAGAGATGCCAACGTGCGCAAAAATGTAATAAAAAATAATTAAAAAAATAATTTCACTGTATTTTACTTAATTTATTTAATTTAATTTAATGTTAGCAAAAAAAGACAATTACCATTTCTCATTTCATCACAGATAAAAGGCAAATTACTATATTAATCATTTAAGTAATTAAAACCAATTCCATGTTGCCGAAAGGATGAGACTTTAAAGGCACGTGAGGCCTTAGTTGTCAAAAATATTCATATTTGTTCCAATCACCGTAAACAGAAAAAACAGTAAAACGCATACAGTTTCGTTCATATATACCATGACCATCGCGTAAACAGCATTTTATCATAAAGACCTACTATATTGTACCTAAGCAAGAGCCTGAGTGTGTTACAGAAGACAGCACAATGCTACTGGCTAATCACACACAAATGGCATAAACGCTCTTTATTAGTTCCATATCAGGAATTCACCCACAAAGAACGCTCTTTATGTTTACCATCATAATATAAACAAACATCAGAAAAGTAACTTTTTATGCTTTTGTTTACATAACAATGGTCAACCATATGACAATAACATACTGTTTTTGCGATATTTCTGTCTACATTTTAATGTTCTTTCTGTTTGTGGCGGTTTTTGACGGTTGGAAATATTTTCACAGGATACCCACCGCCAAGGCCAACCGTACCTTTAATATCGATTACATTTTTTTCAGCGGCATATTTTCATTTTCATTTTCCGATAGTCAAAGTTGACCAAAGGAGCAATTATAAGAAATAATTAATACAATTTGTGTAAATATTGATAGCAGCCAATATGCAATAATAAATATAAATAATTAATCAATAACGATCATTTTATGTAATAATAAACTCTTCAAACGGTGTTTGTGTCAACAAATGCGTTTTGTTTTGTTTTACGTCATTCGTCGTATTTGACCCGGAACTCGGCTGAAGGTTAGGCTATTCAGCCTATTGCGTCGAATTACGAAATCGCGTTTTGAATGTCTCTCTTTTCCCGCACGATAAAAAGAGGTCTTCGCACGAACCAAAAATTATAAAACTTCCCAATTATAAGTAAAAATACCCAAATGAAGGAGTCTATGTAGGTCCCGAAGGAGTCTATAGACTCTTTGATGTAGAGTTCTGATGGAGAAAATGTAGGTCGATCTATTTTTGTCATAACTCTGACGTATTTTGACCTGGGAGAAAAAATCGAAATCGAGGCTCACTACGAGCATGCCAGTTTTAAATATAGAAACAGGGAATCCCGACAAATGGCGATATCGGCGACAAACAAATAATCGAAAACAACACATAAAATAAACATAGCAAAAACGCGGCACAGTAAAAATGTCAGAACGCCACGAGGTTTTACGTCGTTTTTGGTGACGTCATGGAGTGAAACGGAGTAGAGTGACACCAACCTACGAATCTGTCTGATCGCCATACTGTTGCGCGAGCGCACGTAACAAGAGGATTACAAACATTAAAATTAACTTAAAACAAAATGACTAAATGGCTTGAGCCAAGACCCTCTATAGCCATGTCAGGGTTGGAAAGTATAGTTTTCTTGATTATAAATAACGCATGTGAGTTTTCTTGTTTATAAAACCAGGTTACTAGCTGACCTTGTAATAACGGGATCAGCAGCATGATTTGGTCCCCAACGTCCCAGAATTCCTCTCCCGATGATGCCAGTTCGACCTTTTGGGTTCAAGGGCAAGCCGTCGACCACCTGGTATTCACCAGTCAAGCTCCGTCTGTCACAGTGAGCACTCATATCATAGTTGTTGAATGGGTATTTAACTGGTATTCTGTCTTTTTTGCCACTGAAATGAATTTTGTTTCTTTTTAATAATCAATATATATGTATACTTATTACTTCAGTTTGAACAATCTCACTGAAAATTTAAGAATATATTAATGTATAAGACGATGACCTGAAATTTTGGTGAAACAACTGTTTCTGTGTCTCTTAACCTATATGCATTATACATTATTCGTACTGAGTATGAACATACATGTAAATGTTGTGCTACATGTCCGTACTGAGTACAGACCTATACATACACAGAATGACATGAGTGTGTTCATGGGTATCGACAAACCCATTAACACAAGTGTCGTTCTGTGTTTATTACACATCACCTGTCCTAGAATCCATGCATTTAAAAATATAGGCTTACATGGTTTATTTAGGCACATACAAGGCTTGTTTTGTCATGTATGATGATGCTTTTATTTTGTAGTTCCAGTTTCATGGGTGAGGCGAACGTCATGTACATCATTTTGACGTAAACATGATACTGATTTGTAAATATGGAACAGCAATTACACTGTACTTCTAGGAAAAAGTGTGTAATATATCCGAGTACTGGGAGTCAGTCAACATTAATGTGAGCCATTCAAAAATATAAGTCACAGATCGAGTGTATCTCGACTTTTGAGACAGTTTATGATGTTCCAGAATAAACTTTACATGGAGTAAATTTTAGGGCTAACACAATATTTCTGTTATATTTTCCAATGGAAAATGACCATAACATTAACGGTCACTACATCATGATGTTATTCAGCAGTAAGAGGCTAATCACAAACATAGACTACCATACGATTGATTATAACATGTCAAATTTGTTGAATATATCGCTGTGTCAAAAAAATTTATCTGCAAAACAAATAAGTATCAGTAAGTATACCAAATATTAGTACGATTATCAACTTGATACATATAGAGCATGTCACAGTTATACTCCTATTGGCTGACAAATCCATGATTTCTTTTTTCTTCAACAATTAACTTCTAATTCTATTAAATTACAAGAGAAAATCTGGATCTCAGTTTTGTATAGCCATATTAAACTATAATAGTTGCATTTAGGATGTGTCAGACCTGATTAAGGATAGCATGAGTCTGACTGCGTGGATTATTTAGAACATGCCAGACCTGATTAAGGATAGCATGAGGATGTGCCAGACCTGATTACGGATAGCATGAGGATGTGACAGACCTGATTAAGGATATCATGAGGATGTGCCAGACCTGATTAAGGATATCATGAGGATGTGCCAGACCTGATTAAGGATAGCACGAGTCTGACTGTGTGGAGTATTTAAGATGTGCCAGACCTGATTAATGATAGCCCAAGGATGTGCCAGACCTGATTAAGGATAGCATGAGGATGTGCCAGACCTGATTAAGGATAGCATGAGAATGTGCCAGACCTGATTAATGATAGCACAAGGATGTGCCAGACCTGATTAAGGATAGCATGAGGATGTGCCAGACCTGATTAAGGATAGCATGAGAATGTGCCAGACCTGATTAATGATAGCATGAGGATGTGCCAGACCTGATTAAGGATAGCATGAGGATGTGCCAGACCTGATTAAGGATAGTATGAGGATGTGCCAGACCTGATTAAGGATAGTATGAGGATGTGCCAGACCTGATTAAGGATAGCATGAGTCTGACTGCGTGGAGTATTTAGAACGTGCCAGACCTGATTAATGATAGCATGAGGATGTTCCAGACCTGATTACGGATAGCATGAGGATGTTCCAGACCTGATTAAGGATAGCATGAGGATGTTCCAGACCTGATTAATGATAGCACAAGGATGTGCCAGACCTGATTAATGATAGCATGAGGATGTGCCAGACCTGATTAAGGATAGCATGAGGATGTGCCAGACCTGATTAATGATAGCATGAGGATGTGCCAGACCTGATTAAGGATAGCATGAGGATGTGCCAGACCTGATTAAGGATAGCATGAGGATGTGCCAGACCTGATTAATGATAGCATGAGGATGTGCCAGACCTGATTAAGGATTGTATGAGGATGTGCCAGACCTGATTAAGGATAGCACGAGTCTGACTGTGTGGAGTATTTAAGATGTGCCAGACCTGATTAAGGATAGTATGAGGATGTGCCAGACCTGGTTAAGGATAGCATGAGGATGTGCCAGACCTGGTTAAGGATAGCACGAGTCTGACTGCGTGGAGTATTTAGAATGTGCCAGACATGATTAAGGATAGCACGAGTCTGACTGTTTGGAGTTATCCTATTGGTTGTTATCTAATATAAGTGTGTTTATAATGCAGCCAGACTTCAGCAAAAGATGAGATTTTTTTAGATTGAATTTGTATTGAAATTGTTTTGTCAGGCACATTTTAAAAATTATGTCATTCAGGCCAATGTTAGCCCCTGACAGCATCAGGTGGTCCAAAAAATATTAAATCCAGGATGATCTCTGAGGTTGGTCTCCAGGTTATTGTACACCCAGAAATTGTTGCAGAACTTGTTATGTTATTTATGGGAAATCTACAAGTGAATCATTTAAAGTGTATTTTAACATCATTGGACAAGTAGAATGATTTCTAAAGGAAACACAAACTAAACATGTAAGATACACATTTAAAGTTGACATACTGTATACACCCGTCAGTATATGTATGTCTTCCATAGAATCTACCTTCCAAGCATTGTTAAGGGGATTTTAGGATTCACATTGGGAGGTACATGTACATCCAACTCCAAGCCAAACTCTATTGAATAGTGCCCAGTGAGATGAGTATAGTTCCTTCTGCTTTGCATCTTAAACTTTACCCACTCAATTGACCATTACCTGTTAAGGCCACAACAATAAAAATAACCTGATTTACGAACATTTGAGTTGAAAAAAAAAAAAAGATGCAGGAGGGATTACAAACTGAAATAAAGTTATGCATCACCACCACAACAATTGGCAAATATCAAAATTGTCCATGAATTTCACAAGATGTTTGATTGCGATATAAAGTGTTACTCAAATTATAAAAATAAAATGAGGTATATCTTCCCATAAACTGTATAAATAATGGAAACGGAGGTTAATGCTAAAAGAGACTCTGCCATCAGATATTTATCTCCACCACTGTGACGACATGCTTCATATTTTAATCAGCGTGAACATATAAAACCAATTATACCAAAAAGTATTTTTTTTGTAGGAGGGGTTCATAAACCAGTCTATAATATTGCAGTTGCCTGAATAGTCAAGACATGTAATATTGTATTTTCCAAACAACTTTGAGCTTTCACTATACATAAGCACCCAAACCTTTATTCCAACATAGCTGTGTTGACTTCAAAACATAGTCCCATATAAGAGAATGTTAATGATTTGCAAGCCAAGATCATTCCTGTTAAAAGTGTGTTCACAGGTACATGGGTTCTGGTCAGAAATATATCGGTGAATTTGTCACATCATTTCAGTATATTCTTTAGCCCTTCCTGAAATTTTGCGAAAGCCCTGCGACAATGAATTCTCTTATATATGTGAGTCACCCATAGGGAGCCTTGCATATATAAGAGAATACATTGCAATTGGCCTAACAATATTTACCTTGACATTGTAGACCAGTGGATTCTCTTATATATGCGAGGCTCCCTGTGGGAGGCTTGCATATATAAGAAAATGCACTGGCACATGATCTTTAATGCTGCACCACCGCAGCTCCCATCATGAAAGGGTTAAGGATGAGGTTGGTCTCCGTTTTATTATTGTTTTCTCCAAGATAGGTGCAGATTTGTTCTAAATACCAATATACACTATCAAAGTATAGTATATATATATATAATTTCATTTCTCTCTGGCTCAATATTTGGAATGCTTTTTCTGTCCATTTCTGGGAGAGATACATTGGTTTATTGATTCTATAACAGAACTCATTCACCAAAAGGTTGAATTTACTGCAGTAAACTGTCTACAATGGTACTCAGTCCAGTCCATACAGTTCATTTGGCAAGGAGCAATTCGCGTTTTTCAATAGATAGAGTAGCATCTACATTGTTATTTCTGAAAATCGCCACAATATTTTTATTTCGGTCGTGAATATGAGATTTCGCTCATGGCTTCTTAAACCAACTTTACTCTCTGTGGTTAGTTCTTGTAATTGTATTTTTCTTGACAAGTTTTCACATATCTATGTTCATGTTATCCCCCCCCCCCCCCGATTCAAAATGTCTGATATAATTTAATGTATTACTTGTCATTGCTTGTGGACTATTCCTCCTTGATGACCACTATTTTGGCATAGTCAACTTCAACTCATTCATTTAGTATCTATATAATATTACATAGCTACCATCCAATCAGAAGTGATATATTGATGAGTGAAGTGTATTGATGATTACATCGGTGCGCTTCGGAGTTCACTGTATCCATTGAAAGAACTGGCATTATATCAGAATCAAGAAACCTTCACTACACAGGTTGGGAAGTTAAAGCAAAATCTGACTGCAGCATGCTTGCATGACGTAAACAGACATACACATTTTTGTAACACTGAGACATCAAATATTGATATTAAGCATTATATGTCTTCGGAAAGAGCGATAACATTCATTCACAACAATTCAGTTCATTATATCTTAAACCAAAATATATAACAATTTTAAACATTGGGGATATAAGGAAAGAAATTACAAAGGTTTCTTAAAGATGAAATGACAATGTTGGTTACTGCTAACAATTTATTTTAAGAATATATTAATGATCAACTGAGATAACTTGCAATACATTTAAATCACCTCAGTTAAAGATGTATTCACGATCCACAAACATTTAAATCACCTCAGTTAAAGAAGTATTCACGATCCACAAACATTTAGTTACAATAATCAGGGTTTCCGTTAGAGGGGCAGTGGGTCCCTTGCCCAAATTTCCCCTCCAATGTATTATTTCCTAGCCAGATCCACATGACAAAGATAATTTATTTGCCAGCTAAGCTAGATCTCTATGTGTTAGGAATATCGTAGGTTTTTGGCAGCACTCGGCATGTCTCGGATACAAGTATATATAACATGCAGCTAAGCCAAAAACCTACCATATACCTAACACAGAGAGACCTTAAAATATGTCCTATGTCTGATGTTGGAATACAGCGGCCATTTGAGCTTCCTTTTTTTGGGGTCGCCTTGTAGTATTGACATCTGACTTTGAGACGCAAGGCATGCTTGCCATCATGGGACGGGGTTCGAATCCCACCAAATTAAAAAAAATGTGCATTGTCTCAAAAACTCATGCAACCGATTTAATTGAAATAAGTATTTATAAACCAATCAAAGGACCATTTAGGACACGATTTTTCGTCGTTATATAGACACTACCATGGCATGACTATAGAAGTGCCGTAAACGAGATAAATATCACTCCACCCGCAAACGGTACGAGACATAAACGTATATCCCGACTAAGGGTTAAATGTTGTTCTGACCATGAATTCAACTTTACATTTTCAATTTGTGAAATATGAATGTGACTAAGAACATGAGTCCAGATGAGGGATAATAACAGTATAGGGTGAGTGGTTCGCTGACATGTGTCAATATTGCCAAGTTGATTGGTATCCCATAGTTTTTATTACAAAAATTACTAGTATTTTTTGCGCAAGTTCAAAATGCCTGTCAATAACATTTTGAGTCCTGATGAGTAAGACTCAATTTAGAAGAGGTTTTTTAATACAATGTCCAGCAGTGACACAGTTTTTTGTAGAGGAGTCTATAAAATTATTATTTACAATTAAATGGTATCTTTAGTCTCATTCTATGTGAACCAAACGACAAATCACAATTTATGCTGACAAGACAAGAGTTGAAAATGCCAACCAGGATATCCAAATACAAGCCTTGAAATAGTGTGCCTGTCATTTGCAGAATGAGGTCCCCAGAGGGTGAATTTAGTGATGCTACCCCGCATAGTGGGCTAGCATCACCAAATTCACCCTCTGTGGACATCATTCTGCTTACACCTCAGCAGAATGAGGTTACCAGAGGGTGAATTTGATGATGCTAGCCCGCTATGCGGGGTAGCATCACTAAATTCTCCCTCTGGGACCCCATTCTGCAAATGACAGACACGCTATTTCAAGGCTTGTCCAAATACCAATTTTGCAAACCTGGTTATCTTAACCCTTCCTTGACTGGAGCTTCCTGTAATTTTGCGAAAACCCTGTGCCAATGCATTCTCCTATATATAAGAGAATACATTGGCCTAACAATATTTACCTTGACCATGTAAGCCAATGCATTATCTTAAATATGTGAGGCTTAATATGGGAGACTTGCATATATAAGATAATGCACTGGCACAGGATATTTAATGCTGCTCCAGCGCAGCTCCCATCAAGAAAGTGTTAGTACTTAAAACCATGGGATAACAATTAACTCAGAATCAGTATTGTATATGTTGTAGAGTTTACTATGGCTTACACAATAAACTTCCAAATGACCTTCACCTGGGCTACACATATTTATTCACTTTGATAGTAATGGCTGTTTTTGGAGGATTTTTATTCGAGTATGAATCACGCAGCACTTGGCGCTGGTAATGAGATAAAAGCCTACTGTTCCAGCAATTCATGTTCAGTGTATCCGTGATATTTTTACTTTCGTCAAAGATGGGGTATCTCTTCTATGAACTTTCTGTACAGAATCAGTTGAAACATATTAATGTTGAGTCAGAGAGACAAATTTTAAAGAGCTTCTGTCACTTGGAATTTTTATCTCCATATATTTCCTATGAACCGGGACAGAATATGTGGCTATTTTTAGGACATTAGAGCATTTTTTTTATTGGGAATCTATCTTTTAACCCTTTGAACCCTGGCCCCCCCACAACGATCGACACAATGACCCTGGGCTCCCAGTGTTATTTTTGATTTATTGCAGAATGTGTTTAGACGCAATGTGTTGGTTATGTTTAAATGGTGTCACAGGTCTGAAACTTTACATGTATGTTCCCCATGGACCTCTGAGTATTTAAAGATCGGGATAAATTGCCACATGATCACTCCCTGGCAACGGTTGCTATGCAACTACCAGAAATTGAAAGTAAAATGAAATTATAGCTTTTATGGACGTATTTCAGTCCTAGAAAACGGCGTTTTAGATGGAGCAAATGCCCCATTATGAAATTTGATATATATCTGGTCATATAAGTTAATCTAACTTTTGTTTAAGGGCAGCAACGGTTGCTAAGCAAATACACCAAATGATCCAATGACACCATTGCTCTGAGCATTTAATTGTATTATGCTCCATTTTAGACATTTTCATAGGCGCATGTTAGGTTTTTCCGAAATCACGTGACGAGCATTTCGGTTGGTCTCGTCGACAATGCCAGAGTGCATCATCCCAAAACAAATTTAAGTAATCAACATTGTGGTGTACTGTCCGCTCTTATTGAAATTGGTACATTATTTTACCCTGGCTTCTCTTTCAGTGCAAAGGTAAGTTCAACAAACGAATTTGTGTCCCTTTTCCAGGTATGGACATTATTATCACCATGACTAATTGCAAGTATGAAGCCACGCCCCCTACCACGCCCCTACCTCGACATAAGCTCCGCCCATTTCCACAACACCTCAACTACCCCATACATTGACCTCTTGTCGTATCCTCACTTGAAACAATGCCACCCGCTGTTGGAGGGACTGATTTCTGAATATCTCCCAGTGTCACTGTGCTCTCATTCTCCCATTCTAACTCACAACAGTCGTTGTCATCATCATCTAATTCTTCTGCGTCCGATTCCAAAATTTGCCAGACCACCTGCTCCACCGAAAATGTTTTCGGCTTCATAAATAATGATGATGTGTGCTTAAACGCAATAGCAACAAGACACAAACAAAAACATAATTATTGGAGAATCAGTCGACCACGACGATGTTTGTATACAATACACACATGGTGGTCGGTATACCGGCCGCTAGGGTATTTGGAGGTTCATGCTGCTGCCAGTTTTCCGGCCGCTCGGGTTCAAAGGGTTAAAATACCTTTTATGTGAAACTCTAGATATTTCTCTTGTGTGTTTCAGTAAATAATAATTGAAGCATGCATTGAAAAGGAGTTTCATACAAATTAAATTTGTTGTTGTTGTTGGAATTGCTGCCAGGAAGAGATAGAGCATCTTTAAATTTAATTACTTTTCTGGTCAAGGACATTCTGCCTAAGGAAGACAACTGTATGAAACATAACATCTCTACCATATTCATGTTAGTATTAGAGCATATATAAGTGGAGTATTGACAGAAAATAAATGTAAATAATTACGATTGATCACTGGGGAATTCTTGCTCTCTGAAATTATATATGTTAATAAACATAGAAAACAAATCTATATTCACAAAAAAACACAGTTCTTTCAAAGCTGAAATCATGTGAAAATAGAAAAATCGTGAAAGTGACTATCACAAATGTTAACAACTGGCAAGCCCATTTAGGAAAATGAGGTTTTCAGAATTATATAGATCTGATTAAATGAGCGAGAATTTTATCATCAATAAAACATTCAATTTTTACTAAATTTATCGCTAGCTATTATATTAAGCTATAGACCAAATGGGATAACATAAGAAAATGACACAATAAAAAAACAACATCTGCTTAAAATTCATGCAAAATTATCTCATTTATTTGGTTCTCACTCAGAAACAGAATGTCTGAAACCACAACCAGAGATATGGGACAATATTAGATGCCAGAAGAAGTTACAGAGAATGTATCAATTGAAGAATTCTACTTATCTGGGACTGCAGAAGATGTTCAAGGAAATAATTGATTTAGTTTTCAAAACTCGACCTATAGTTTGGCGAGGGTTCGCGGATGGAAAGGTGTCTACAGATGGCGTTAGTGCGATTACTTGAACAAATTTCACTTGATATTCGGTGTATGAGATTTGCTCAACACCATCTTGATCGAGTTTGAAAATCAGCCAGGTCCGTGTATTGTGGGCAGAATTACAGCCCTTATTTAGTTAAATTTTGTGAATTTTGATAATGGTTAGCAAGATAACTTGAACAAATATCAACCAATTTTGTTAGTATTCGGTGTATGAGACATACTCGGTCAACAATGTCCTAAATTGACAACGTTTGAAAACCGGACAGGTCCACATATTGTGGATGGAGTTACATTCTTTATTAGTTCTTCTATTTGAATGTCAGACTTCCTCAACACTGTTGTGTATGATAGCCAATTACAATTAATGCATTTTCAATCCAAGACAATGTTTTGCGTAGCTACCGCAAATTGACTCTGCATCTCTGATGCAAATTCTTGTTTTATAGTTCTCTACCTCTAGACAGACATAGAAGAATAGGGGATCCAAGTCACCTAATTACAGAGCTCCAACTGATGTTTTGCATTCAAAGAGTTAAAGAATAACTCTAGCAGTGAACCAACAACTTTTTCATTCGAGCTGATTGTAACTAACTGACGGAAACGAGTAAGTTCGTTAGAAATATTTCCCATGCACCCACAGCTTGAAGTTTTTCTCTGGTTATTTAGATTGTCATTTACATGCTATATGTATATAGTGTAAATAAAAGCAAAAATAATGACATTATTAAGTTCAGTTGTTACAAATAAAATGTACTGAGAACAAATTAAGTGCAACACTAGCACCTACAGTAATGCTCTAAGTAATCAACTTCTTAACCACAGCAGAATTATGGGTAACTTTTCAGGATTTAGTCGGAAATATGGCTTGTTGCCGTTCATCGGAAAGCTCTCGGGGAGAGCTTTCCGATGAATGGCAACAAGCCATATTTCCGACTAAATCCTGAAAAGTTACCCATAATTCTGCTGTGGTTAAGAAGTTGATTACTTAGAGCATTACTATATGTATAAAATCTCAAAGTCAGGAAACTAAGTGCTGTGATGAAACAGTTAGAGCTACACATCCATGTTACTTCTCACATGTTTTGATATTACCAACTTAAATCACCTCAGTAATGTAACCTTTGCATCTACATGGCCATTCAGTTCAGATGATTTTTGCGGCATTTTCAGATGATTTTTGCGGCATATGAGTCAGGTAATGAACGTGTAGCAAAGGGGAATAATTCAATATTCCAACTTAACCCTTTCTTTACTAAATGGATTATCCCATTCAGTTATGAAAGTCAACTATAGAATGGTCTATTATTCATTTGGAGGGGTGTTCAGGAAATATGAGCAGACAATGCAAGTGCAGAAGAATTCGTGTTCATTGGTGTGAACTGTTCAGATATTAACTTAAAACAAATGGACTTATTATCTGAACATTTCCTAAGGAAACTACACGTCAAGAAAGGGTTAAGTATTGAAGAGATTTAATACTCAGCCCAACAAAGAATTTCATTTACTTGTGCAACCTTAAATATCAAGGATCGATATATATAATCTGATGGACCTGATGGTCTTGTCATATTATTACATACCCATTGTTATATTCTTACTAAAAGTAATGGCTTTCAACTGTGTGGTAATTTTCTACAAAAGCCCTAGAGCGATCCTGATGTTTTTTGTGGCAAGCTACAGAATGCCCTACTAAGTAATCGACCTCTTAACCACAGCAGAATTATGGGTAACTTTTCAGGATTTAGTTGGAAATATGGCTTGTTGCCATTCATTGGAAAGCTCACCCCGAGAGCTTTCCGATGAATGGCAACAAGCCATATTTCCGACTAAATCCTGAAAAGTTACCCATAATTCTGCTGTGGTTAAGAGGTCGATTACTTAGGGCATTACTGTACATCATGACGTTGCTACAGGTGATGTAACGAGAATTTCGTATTTTTGTGATTCCAGAATTGTTTCAAAGCAATGAATTTCATCGAAAAAACTTCTTATAATTAACAATTTCAACAATTTAATTTGTGATTGGGGTATGTGACAAATATAGAGCTCCACAGTTTTGGGATGGGTAAGTGATTATCACACTCGAGCATTTCGCAGAAGGATACCCCGCAAGCCTTCGGCTCTTGGATTATCCATCCGCGAAAATCTCTCGTGTGATATCACTTCCCCTGTCCCAAAACTGTGTGGCTCTCTCTATTTATGGCAAACAGATTATTGAGTTCCTCTTTTTATATCACCCTAAAGTTAACTTCAGTTTATAGTAGGCATTACCGACACCAAACAGTTTGACTTTTCCAGCCACAGCTATCTTTATAGCAATATGATAGCTACACATTTCATGATTCACAGATGTGTAACTTTACAGGCTAGCATAGGTATGTGCAGGTAACTAATATAACTAGAAATATGCAGACTACAAGATCAGATAATAAAATAGCTTGTTTCTCATGAATTTTTTTTTTTATATTGAAAAAAAGTATTATCCATTATTAAAGACATATTTTCGTTTGGCCAAAAAAAAAACAGACCTGTGTTTCCGGTGACCCGCCCACCCCTATTTCGGAGCCCCCGATGATTTTCATTTTATTCATTTTGCAAAATTAGTACGCATCTGGTTTTATTTTCGTTCCACCTGTTGCTCTATTCTGTTCAATGTCTTGCACATAGCTGTTTGTTTTGGACCCAAACACTGTGTTTAAAGTTGTATTTGTTATGACTTTAATACGTCTTTCTGGGACATATAATGTGTGTAGAAATGGAGTTCAAGTATTTATCGACCTATTTCGATACCGGGAAAAATTCAAAAGCACATGTTATTAAGTGTATTTTGGAGCTCAAACTACCATGTGGCTTTACGATCACCACTACTGTATGCAGTACATAGATGTATGCGAAGTTCTTTCCTTGCACATTCTGAAGGAACGTTAATAGCTTATTCATGGCAAATTTCCATCTGTATTGTAAACATCATGTTTTTCCATGTTTTATTCAATAAAACAATAAATTACACAATATTCTAATAGAATCTACTTTGTTTTATTATTTTATTGTCAATTACGAACAAGGAGAAGTAGGCTTAATTGGGGGTAGCATTCATATTTATTTTGAACAAAGTTGAAAATAAAATGAAAAAATAAAATAAAATGAAAAGCCACCCCCTCCCCACCCCTATTTTTTCCCGCATGTCACCAGAAACACAGGTATATATTTTTTTGGCCTTTCTACTGACAGCAATTTTGCACTTGCTGACATACACCTACCTTTAGAGCTTTGATAAATTTTTAGTTCTACTGATAATTATCACAAAATATTTCAGAACATTGCAGACATTATGTCACTTAATTAAATCAGGAAAAGAAACCACCAACAAAACAAATCATTGTATGTGGGAACCTCTAATATCTGGGGTAGAATTATTGTTAGCTGATGTCAGTTTATAGATGTAATCAGGGTTCTGGGCCAATTTTTACGAAACACAATGCACTTTATAATTATCTGGTGTACAAAATATAAGAGATGATATGAGAAGTGCCATCTGAAAGGCACTATGTTGTGTGATATAGAATATTCTATCCATTTCTTTCATATAGATTTGATGAAAGGCAAGCCTGAGTTTAGTGTGCCTGTCATTTACAGAATGAGGTGCCAAGAGGGTGAATTTAGTCACGCTATCCTGCATAGCGGGCTGGCATCAACAAATTCACCCTCTTGGGACCTCATTCTTCATGGCCTCATCTGCTTTGGGAGATTGAGACTCAAGATTGAAATTCCCAAATGGTGAATATTGTGATGTACACCCATTGGGAACCTTGATTATGCAATGTGTCCTCTGTCAATTTGGAGATACAGAGAAACTAAACTAAAAATGAAATAGAATTTATGTGAAGAAGTTTCTATAGAAATTTGATAATAAAGAAACTTTCCAGAGAAGATGAGGCCCCCCAGAGGGTGAATTTAGTGATGCTAGCCCACTATGCGTGATGGCGTCACTAAATTCAACCTCTGTGGGACCTCATTCTGCAAATGACAAACACACTAAACTCAGGCTTGATGAAAGGCACAGCAATTATTATCTTGTTAATTTTCCAATGGTAAAATTACACTTGTTTCTTATTTATAAATCTAATTTAACCCTTTCTATATTGAATGGATTCTCCAATTCAGTTATAAAAATATACATTGGAACTGTCTATTGTTAATTTGTAGGGGTGCTCAGGTCATAAAAGCAGAAGACAGGCATGTGAAAAGATAATTCAAGAGCAGAATGATTCATATTCATTGGTGGGAAATGTTCAGATAATAAGTTCAACAAATGACCTATGGTCGTTAGTTGAACTAATTATCCAAACATTTCCTAAGGGATAACTACTCATCAATGAGTGTTTAGTATAGAAAGGGTTAAATTCCATTTGGTATTTAACATTTTTTCAATGGAACAAAGCCAATAAAAATCATAATTTATATTGTGTATGTTGTTCAAATTGTAGGTCTGGAACCCTAAGTACATCAAATAAAGAATAAAAAAGAGATATCTTACATAGAGAGCAGATCAATAGAGTCACTAAAAGAAAAAGAGAAAACTAATCTCTGAGTAAAGGGAGGTTTTTACACAGCGTTCATATATAAATATATCAGTGAAAGTCCGTCCTTTGATTTTGGAAATTCCAGGTGGCATTCAATTGCTAACTGGTTTTGAAATTCGTGTGCACAGTTTATTTGCGAACTATAAGGAAATGAAGTATTAGAGAGTTGAACAAATGAGCTATGCATCTCAAAATCTAAGGAATGAAAAGTGTATTCAGGGGTGTGGTCTCTCTAATTCTTCATTGACTGTGAGTTTTCTTTCGAAGATGACGTAATATACATATCGGAAACACACCTACTTTTCTTGCAATGATGTTAATTCTGTTAACCATATTTGCTTGAGGTTAACGGTACTGAAGATCACGTACTTCAAATTACAGTTGAGTCAGTATTAAATAGATACTAATGTGGCCATTACTGAAAAATAGAGACCAATATTACCCGGGTGTGCCAGCCAATTTAAAGACTAAATTATCAAAATAAAATTGCACACACAAATCACCAAAAAAAATTCCAATTTATGACAAATTTGTTTTATAAAAAACCCTGATTTTACCCTCCAAAAGAAAACAGTATTGCTGCTTGGAACAAGGAGTAGAGGTAGAGTAATGTATGTTGTCTGAAACACCAGGGCCCTGTACTATAAAACTTCTGCACTTGTGTACAACTCCCTGAGTGCACGGGCCGGCTATTTACAGGATTGTGAGTCTACGTATGTGTGCGTTATAGTACCGCCATTTATAAATTTTGAGGCTTATTTATATTTGTCCAACTGCATGGTATGCTATATTACCGAATTAGAAATGGACTCAGGATCGTGGAGTTGCAGGTTTTCAGTGAATTGCGAATCACTGGATTATAGTGAGGCATTTTCCACATAGATATATATATAGAGCCAAATTTTCGATGCGTTCAGTTGAAACTTGGCGATGTTGTCGGACGACCAAAAGCGTATTTGTCTTCATCTGATGAGTACATCATAATAACCAGTATAAATAGAATAAATGAAACCAGCCTCGAAGTGAACAATAATATACAAGGCTAGGCAAAAGAATTACAAAGGAATCTTAGCTCGTAGATTTGCAGTCGTAATCAAGACTAAAAATACAATGGCTCTAGCTGCAGTTGTTTGCCGTTTATTCATCTATATCATACTGTCTCGTACACGACTGTAGAAAGACACATGTAGTCGTAACTCGTAGGTTCATAGTATTGCTATCTCGGGTACTGCAGGTACAAGCTAATCGTTTGAATATACTTTATTTGAAATGTCTACTCCCTAGTGTTTCTGTTATGAGACTGGCGCTAAAACTATAAAGCTTGCGGAATATTACATTAGGTCACATGCATAAATTGGCCAAAATTTAATAACATGCAAGAATTGCATGTTCCCCTGTTATGTGAATTTCCTAGTGCATGCAATTTGGGTTACAATTTGGGTTATCTAATTGGCTGTACACTTGGGACAGTGCTGTACAACTTCCCGGAGCTTTATAGTACAGGGCCGAGTATAGATTTTGAGGGCAGATCACAAGAAAGATCAATAAACAGCAGTAGAGCATCAAGTCCAGCAACTAATAACAAATTCTGCTCACAAAGACGAGGTTTCAAGACTGAAACACGGACAAAATACAATGTTTAAGATCAAAACAGAAAATATTAATACAATTTTAATATACCAAGCAGATAGTCTGTATAGCAAGGAAATTATAAACTATTCACAACACAATGCGTTTTATTTGTAATAATACACAGACAAAACTTCATCATATCAAAGTTCAGCACTAAAAAATTATGGCAAAGATGAAAGAACATTTTGGGCATCATATCTGAGATTGGCACTTAAAAATTCATAATTTCCTTTCAAAAGTAAAATTTCAGTACAAATATTATTAATCTCTATCAAAACACAAATGAATGTTTTTTTGCAGTAAATTGTATTCTGCTTCATTACATTTACAATGAATGTGCCTTTTTAAACTTGTTTTGGAAGAAAGAAGATCATGCAAGTTAAATATCCAGAACAATAACTGCTACTTACATAGTCAGCAGGTCAATAGGATCAATGTAGTGCTCCTTACTGCGTAATATGATCGGTGACGTGAATGTTACAGGCTCATATTCTGCAAATCGTATCTGTGAAAGAAATCTTGTTAGAGTGAATGGTGTGACAACAGCAGCAGTACAGTGGATTTCGTTCGATTGCATAGAGTCAGTGCATGGCTTTACTAATGCAGTTAACCAAATATGCACATACCCGGAATGAATGCCGGCTGATACGGACCCTGGCTCTTACGGACTCTGGCTGATACGGACCCTGGCTTTTACGGACCTCCGGCTCATACGGACCCTGGCTTATACGGACCCCGGCTTTTACGGACCATGGCTTTTATGGACCTCCGGCTCATGCGGACCTCAATTTAAATTAAATTAATTTTTAAAATTATATAGGTAGATTTTTCTTTATTTGAATAAATTAAAATAAAATAAATTAAAATACTGACAAAATGCATATCTTCTTCTGGGTCCGCTTGTAAACAAAGCATATAGCCGCCACTGGATACTAGCTTTCTGTTGCCTTTCTTAAAACATTTGTCGATCTTAAAAATCTTAAGAAATCTATATACCATCTTTGTTTTTACAAACCTTTTTTCACAACAAATCGAACTCAGTGGATTCATGCTGATAAATTTTTATTTAATTTGAATGAGGTCCGTATGAGCCGGAGCTCCGTAAAAGCCAGGGTCCGTAACAGCCGGGGTCCGTATAAGCCAGGGTCCGTATGAGCCGGAGGTCCGTAAAAGCCAGGGTCCGTAAGAGCCAGGGTCCGTATCAGCCGCATACCCCCGGAATCAAGTAATACCCCCAGCTATGATGTTGTTTACAGCATTGGTCTATATAGATATCAATCTCGTTGTTTGTTTCGTTTATTCAATTTCCGGTACCAGTAGTTGCTTTCTATTATCGGTAATTTTGTTTGTTTCAAAATAAATAGGCATATATTAGAGCCCTAATCTATATTAATTTGTCTCAATTTAATTTAATTTGATATTTTGTCAACATCTAAAATCCAGTAATATTCAAGAATAAAACTATTTTCTTGCCTGCAATCCCCATTCTATAAATAGCCCTCATAATTAATTAGCTATGGCAATCAGCTATGCCGAAGCCATTTGCTGAAGTAAGCTGGGCCATGGCAAAGGATTGCTGTAGCGGATTGCCGAAGCCAAACAATCTGAATTAAGAGGGCTGTATAAAAGACTGCACACGTGCGTATAGTCATAATTTATGCAATAAAATACATGTAAGAAATGCATGCCATCATCGTAATCTAATAAAACAAACATTTTGTTATCACCAAACCTGATCAAACTAACAACAAGAGCATCGCTAGGGCATGGCAAAATAAGCCTGTGGTAATTTCAACAAAGGTCCATAACTCTGGTGAAAATTGGTGTACGGAACCCAAATTCGAACTTGACCTGTATTTTGGGCTAGTAAACATACCAAATTTCATTCCATTCAGTACAGACTTACAAAAGTTGTCATTGGAAATGAAAAAAGCTGATGGCTAGACAGACGGACGGACAGACCAATAACATATATACGTCCCATTTTTTTCAAAATGGCGTAGTTAGTCAAAAACCCAATTGATTACCCAGTAATTCATGCATATCTGTCAGTGCCATTTATGTATCTACCGGTATATTGCACTATGGGAAGAAGGATAACTCTGTTCATTACATGGATCATTGTTAAACTTGAGTCTCTAACTATCTTCAGGGTTGAAATAAAATCATGCTCTAGCTGATAATTAAATTCATTGCAAAACAACAGATTAGTTAGTGTCAAACATAATTGTTTGCAAAATTGAGCACCAATGTTATTTTTATTAAAGACATATTATGGACTTGTTCGGGTGCGATAACAATTAAGTCGACCATATTCCACTCCATAGAAAACATCGTCTGAACTACGCTCAATTGTAAATATTTACATCTCGATTCGGGATGCATCAATCAGCAATAAACTAAAGCAAACAATTTCGCCATCGATAGTCATCCATTTCGTTAATAGATAAGAATAATTACTTTGAGCATATAATATTCTCCATTTCTATTTGATCACCCTGCTGGAATGTTTCACATCACTTTTTTCACATCACTTTAATATAAATGGAAGCCTGTCAGTTTGTGACACCTTATATAATTCAATCACTCACAAATGACATCCAGGCTGTTAACAGCAGTTTGCAGAATTGGAACAGAGGTCACTGTTTTGATAGCATGTGTTTCTATGGAACCTTGGCGGTTTCTATTGCACGTGGTCCTCAATTTGTCTTTGTCATCGTTCATTTAAATTTATGCTGGGGCTTACTGTAGATTCCAGTTATGATTCAGGACTTTATCAGGTCAAATTTACACCTGAGTAAAGCATGCATTTATGAGTTTGTTTTGTTTGTGAACCAGAGAAATAAAAGAATCGGAATTACGTTTTCGTAAATTAGGTCAATATTTAGCATGTGTATCTTGCTTTATTAATGAATTAATGTCTTTATGAATATAACTATATTTGGGAAGTATTTACTGTAACATTACATAACTTGATCTGCCGATAGGATTCCCAGTATCTTACTTTCACTTTCAGTTGAAACCATAACTGGAATAATTATGCAGCTGTTTACTTGTGTTTGTACGAAGCAAACACAATTCAACAGACAAATTAATATACAAATTTTAATAAATCATGCAATATGGAAATATGTAAACATGCTGGAAATGTGTGTGAACAGAATTAGCATTTCAGAAGATATAGAAAAGCCTGTGGGTAATAATATGACCATATGCTTGCATAATTAACGAACCACAGCTAAACACATGCATAAGCTAGGATATATCTATGTCTTTAATCCTATAAAATAACTTCATAGATGCGTATTCCCATCAAATAAGAATAACTTAGACCTTATATCGTGGTGTGATTATGATATATTTCACTCCAGACATGCACAAGGGTTCATCGACAGAGTGGGTCCTATAGCAATTTCGTGTATAAATTAGGTCAATCATATCATACATGAAGGCATGTGAGAAATCAGAGATTCACAATGCAAACAGACTACGAGCTCACGGACTCAGACTTAAAACCTAAATAAAAAACTTTTAAAAGCTGTTCCTCTTGTACAAATTATTATAGAATATAAACTACCAACATCAAACTGAAAGTATTCAAAAGTCAATACTGTTGGTTGTTGTCTAGAGGGGAGTATGTTACTGAAATTAACCATTATATTATTGACGCTGTGTGTGCAATCGGATTGAGATGTGTACTATACGAAGAAGCTTGTCGATTTCATCATGTTCATTTCATTCATAAAATGTCATCATGTCGATTTCAACGAAACTCGATGAACAACGTCATCATGTGGCCATCGACCGAATTTGCGATAACCTGAATGCTTCTTCTGCTTTGTTCATAAGTATGTGTTTCTTGTCGATTCATGAAAATAGAAGGATATCTGAGGATTATCAGATTCTAGTATGTACTATGTAATATTAGGATAATTTAAACGCGATATAATAACGTTTGCTTGCATCACAAATTTTGATTTCGATTCCAGCATTGTCTCCAGCCCAGCCAGAGTGATTGAGATTTTCCCATTGCACGCGACATTTATATATTTAAGCCACTCCAATGCAAATATTTGACAGTCCATAATATGTTATAATTATGTTCTCAATAAAATGTAAACAGCGGCTACCAATGAACTTCACTGTGCATAATTCGGAAAGTAACTCCCCTCATTTTGGAACGCCGGCGATTGAAAGACGCACACGTTTATTTCAGATTACGACATTAATGCTTTAAGCTCACCGATCTACTGTGCGACAAAAGTGCTCACAAAAATTCAAAACAGCAGTGTCGTATTAGATAAAAATTGGTGATGTCACAAAATCAGATATAGTCTATATACGACCCAAAGCGTCCGGCTTTGGTTCGTTATAACATTGCCATTTGAATGTCTTCGGTCTTGTGATGGTCGTCAACAACTACAACTTTGTTTTATGTTAACATTATTTACAAATTGCTATCAATTTGGCACCATGGGATGACTTTCTACCCCGTCTCAGCAACATTTTTGGCATATGTTATGCACAAAATGGTATACAGTGTGACCATTATGCAAATAAACAATTAAAAAATAAACAATTAAAAAATAGTCTCTTTATGAGAAAATAGTTTGTTGCATGCATATTTAATGCAAATATCTGAATTATGCATTTAAGCGATACGCAATTTATTGAAATTGACTAACACATTTGAGGAGCAATAAATGCCTTAACCTCTTCGCTGCTATGACGTCCGTAACTATTACGGATGTAAAAGTGCACGCCGTGTGCTATATGGTCCGTAGGTACTACGGACCTACTTCAGCACACTAGAAGTAGGCCACTATACATAACTGGAACTCGGAGATTGGTGCATCGGAATAACTGTATCTCGAAGTTTCAAACAGTGTATGATGTTCCATGATTGTGAATGATAATAGCCTATCAACTGAGTCAGTTTTATGGTTCTTGTGATATTCCCGTTATATTTTCCCATTGGAAAATGGCAATAACGTCAACAGCCCAGCACACGACGACATAACGTCATTAAGCAGCGAAGAGGTTAAATACATTATTTTGTTTGATATAGAATTTTCTATCAATCCATTTTGTAAATTTTGATATTTGGGGGGTCAGCAATAACAAGAGGTTGCACCATGGGTGCTGGGATACCTCATTAACATTATAACTGTGTTCTCATATTGACTATAGATGAAGATACTTCCCATGTTGAAACCCCTGAAACTGTGATGTAAGCATTACTGTTACAGCGATTTGTCAATAAATATTGCTAATAGCGCGGGTAATTCAAATATTTATTAGTCTATTAGTCTGTTTTTAAGAATATTTTTCAATGCTTTGACATTTTCCAATGCTTACCTTTCAATTTATTGGACTATGATATTTTATTGGACTAATTGGAATTTAAACAGTAATGTAGCTGTGACAATATGTTTACCTAACAATTATTTTGATAAGCGAATTCTCATTATTGGAGAATTTATTCATAAATAAAAAGAAGAACAAAGTTGAAATATTTTTACATGTACTCAAGCCTTGAAATAGTGTGTCTGTCATTTGCAGAATGAGGTCCCCAGAGGGTGAATTTAGTGATGCTACCCCACATAGCGAGCTAGCATCACCAAATTCACCCTCTGGGGACCTCATTCTGCTTACAACTCAGCAGACTGAGGTTCCCAGAGGGTGAATTTGGTGATGCTAGTCTGCTATGCGGGGTAGCATCACTAAATTCACCCTCTGGGGACCTCATTCTGCAAATAACAGGCACACTATTTCAAGGCTTGCATGTACTTGTTGATGATAGCTGTTTTACAAGACGTCCATGACTTTTCATAATTCCCCATTGTGAAGGCTTTGAGTCCCTTGAATAGATCTTTAAATGTATTATGACACTTCACAAAATGTCCACTTAAAATAAGTGACTATTACCTTCCAGAGCACTTTGTCATCCGGTACTTTATATCGTCTTACTGTAGACATATAATATGGAGATATTCGTGATATAGCGTGGACTTCAATTCTCTCCTCTATCATTTTCTCAACAATTTCTTTGTCTTTTTGAGATCTATCGAACTCAATCTTTTTGGCTGAAATAAAACAAAACAGGCCTTTAAAAATTTTAATAAAAAGGTGCTCAGGCAAATAAAGGCATAAGTCCCGCAAATAGGGGTAGCATTTTGAATAATGGCTTTTCTTAAAACAAGAAAATTATATTCAAGTTTAATCTCATAATTACCCTTGCACAGCCTTCAATGGTGGTGAATATCTGTGGAAAGTTTAACACTTTCATGACAGGAGCGTCACATATATAAGTAAATGCACTGGATTACAAGTTCAAGGTAAATATTGTTAGGACAATGCATTGTCTTATATATGCGAGGCTCCCATGGGAGACTCGCATATATAAGAGAATGCACAGGATTTTCGCAAAATTTCACGAAGCTCCAGTCATGGAAGGGTTAAAAAAAATGCCCAGAAAATGAAGGAATAATTGATGTATGCAAAAAAGAGTATTAACTCAGCTGATCACTCCAATAATATTAGTCAGATTGATTTTGCAGGTTTAAAGATGCATTATCCAAATTAATGCTCCTAAATTACTATTTCTTTGGCTTCGGGGTAAAAAATATTTGATTTGAGTCGAGAAAACCATCGATTTTTGAAGTTTGTTATTTCTTGAGATGTGCAATTATTTGTGGCTCAGAAAAACATTATCAAATGGATGGGCTCAGACAAAATTGTGGATGAAGATTGATAACTCTAAAATCAAGTGGTAATATGGCAAAAATTTGTGATACTCAAGTGATAATAGGGCTATATTTCATTGAACAAAACGTTGATAAATAACACATTTTGGGAAATTTTATACCATAGTTGACAGTGGTTAGCATTATTTTGTTGCAATTAATCAATTCTGATAACTAAAGCATATTTTGAAGAAATGTTATTGTTGTTGTATCTTGATGATATGGGGACCGTCTTATCAGATTGAGTACCTTTAAAGATTGCCATGGTGGCAAATATTTGCCATGATATTGACATGAAAATGAAGGAATAAAAGCTCAAACAAAGTTGTGGCCATAGACGGATGGAGAAGATGATTCCAGTTTACACTCCCAAAAATATCATGGTAGGAAGTATAATGATATGTTTCGATGATTATATTGAAAATGATGCTGCCTGGCCCGATATGGCATCCTTTACCCTTTCTTTACTTAATGGATTCTCCCATTCAGTTTTTAAGTATACATTGCAATGGTATATTATTCATCTGGAGGGATGTTTAGAAAACAAAAGCAGACGAAATACAGATGAGCAGATAGGATGATGTCAATGAGTATTTTGTAGAGCAAGTGTTTAAATTTAGCCATTCCATGTGGCATGTAATGTGCATGAATAATGTAAATTTTTCAAATCAGAATACAATAAGAGTTTGCAGTTGGCTAATGAACCACAAGCATCGTGTGATTAACAGCTGCCTCATTAACTACATACCTGCTCTATGTCTGCGGCGATTCGGCCAGCGAATCATAAGCAGATTCATACAATTCACAAGGAAATGTTCGAATTAATTGTTTGCATTGAAGTAAAATGACAAAGACAGAAGGAGTATTTAATATAATGAAGGTCATTCAATTAAACAATCATGATTTGAATAATTACAATGACCCATGCGATTTTACACAAAAGTCAGGGAATTGCAGATGTAGAATTCACTGAACACGCAGAATTCACAATTGCTCTGCGAATCCTGTGATCGACATGTGTTGTACGACATCTTGAATATGGATAAATATTATAATGGTTACCTGTCTGTTCCTCTTGCAGGAGAGTCGGTAGTATTGGTAATGGAATATTCTTTGAGCCTAGCTTGTTCTCCATCATTGATTTCATAATCCAGTCAAGTGATTGAAATGTCAAGGTCATCTAGGTGCATATAAAAAAGGAATTATTAAACTTTTGATTTGTGTAGAGTGTTATAGTTTTACAAAGAAGATGACATATAGACATTTTATATAATACAATCCTTTATTCAAGGGACCATATAAAAATTGCTCCTGAAATAAAAATTTTTTTTAGACCTTATACTATTGGGAACGAATGTTGGATTGGAAAAGCAGGTCATAATTATAATCATGTGAGAACACATTATGCATTGAGTTATCTAAATCTTAAAATGGCTCACAATCTTCTAGACCGACACCAGCTATATGCCTCCACTCCGTAACATCATGGGTATCAGAGACTGGCACAGACAATCATCTCTTTTCATGGGAATGACGTTTTTATATATAGCGACAGTACAATCCCCACAGGCAACCTGCACTCCCCTATGCTGAAGTCTAACTCAAGTCAATTATTAAGTCAAAAGGTCTTATCCAAAAATAGTAGGGGGCAGAATTGCACCCACTAGTATCGCAGTCTATATATATATCCTGGATCGTGGAGAGGAACAGAAAAGAACGAAACTAACAGTCTTCAAGCCAGGGACATATCCAGGCCAGTTTTCATACCGTTTACCAGTTTGGGCGCCCAAACTTCAGGCGCCCAAAATAAAATTCATATTTAAAAAAAAAAAAGATTTAACTTTAATAGTTGGAACCATACTGTAAAGTATGTTTGGCTTTATCTAGCTTTCATCTGTGAAAACTTCAAATAGTTTGAGTTCAGGTTTGTTATCATTCAGCCTTCAGACTTCAGTATTTCAATCAAATTCAAGTGAAATTCCACAATACAGTATAGGAACAGTGACAATTTAATAAAATCAACCTGGTTATCAGGTGGGATCTCATCATACCAAATGAATAATTAATATAGATATTAGTACTAATAGTAATTACTAACTTAATAGACATTGTTTCGCACTACTACTAGTAGTATATTATGTCGTCTCTCACTTGAATTTTAGAAAATAGCCTAGTATGTGAATTAGAGTGATAACGTTAAGTCTCATTTCAAGCAGGATAAGCATAATTCATTGAACCAAAAGATATCTGATATCTGCATTTCCAATCCCATACATATATAAAAATGTCCAAAGTCACACTTGAGAAACTTGATCAAACTGACCTAGCTCTCAGTAAAATTCAAAATACTGACTCAGAGAGCCCTAGATTAGCTCCCAATGCAATAGATTTTCAAAAAAATTCCCCGGGCGAACACCCGGACCCCCCACAA
Organism: Siphonodentalium dalli; assembly: GCA_032622095.1. NCBI lineage: Eukaryota > Metazoa > Mollusca > Scaphopoda > Gadilida > Siphonodentaliidae > Siphonodentalium > Siphonodentalium dalli. Next base: position 80,023,121 of record CP136067.1, on the reverse strand, counting down.
TTAGCAGGGGGACACCCCTTCCCGCACCTACCCCACTCAAGCCTTCGGGATATGCCTATGGCATATCATTGCCCGAAAACAGGTGTCGATCCCCAAAAAATCCCTGGATCCTTCACGGCAAGCCTCGAATTAAACGTAGCAAATGCTCGTCTTTGTCAAGTATTATGAAACAAAAAGGTTGATAAATGCATCAAATACTTTCATATCAAATATGTATTCCTTCAAAAGACCACATGGAAATGATGGATTATCACACCACAGAGAAATAAAGTTTTTTTCCCCTCCCGTATGTAAAAAAAATAAAGAGCATTCTCTGTTAGTGTCTTCTTGATGTGAAAAAATAAAGAGTGTTCGTCTTGATCACTTCTGTGTGAAATGTTTAAAGCAGTTAATGAATTTCTATGACCCCAGAAAGTCTTTCTGTATCATTATGTAAAGCCTGTATAAGTATTTCACATATTTTTCAGTCTATTTGATCCCAGAATGTGACAAAAGTAAGGGATTACTAGGTGTTGTTTGAGAGTTGAAGTTATGAGCCACCTTAATAACCCTTTCATGATGTGAGCTGTGCCATGTTCCAGTGTGTTCTTTTATATATATATGTGAGTCTCCCATAGGGAGCCTCGCATATATAGGAGAATGAATTGGCACAGCTAGGGTTTTCGCAAAATTTCAAGAAACTCCAGTCATGGAAGGGTTAAGTTATTACATTCTTTACTGTAGATAGCACATTATATGATAGATTACCAACACCCTTTACCAATTTTATTCAGATCCCATAATTAACCTATGCCTGAGATATCTGCATGAACGAATGGACCAGATGTATGTAATCTAGTATACCCACTGTGATTCACTTCAACAAGTAGGGGTATAGGGAATTTATTACCTTCTGTTCAAGAGAGTGTATTCTTTGATCTAATTCTGATGAGTCACCAATGGACAGCTGCCTATTCAGATAAGGTGTTGATGATAGGAGTGACTTAGGTGACTGAGTCTGGTCTTGTAACTCCTCAACCTTGTTGATAAGATGATCCATCCTACAAAGATAACAGGGAATTTACAATGAGATGATTGCTGTAAGGTCTGTTTAATGGTTATATACAGACACCCTACCAACAGGTTAACCCTTTACCCAACAAACCGGCCAAATAAAGCTTCAACAGCCTAAAATATCTTGGGTCTGTCTCAATAACACCATACAAATATGGATATCATTGGAACCGGCTCCTTGACCACATTGTGATAGTTACAGTTATGCCCTGTGCCAATGCATTCTCTTATATATGCGAGTCGACCATAGGTCGCCTCGCATATATAAGAGAATGCATTGGCCTAAAAAAATCATTTTTTAACACTTTTTACCATTTTTTCTTACATTCTTTAACAATTTTATAATTTTTAATGTGTTAAGCCAATGCATTCTCTTATATATGCGAGGCGACCTATGGTCGACTCGCATATATAAGAGAATGCATTGACACAGGGCCATTCTGTTGGGTAAAGGGTTAAATGATCAGCAAATAAAATGAGAAACTTAACCTCTTCACTGCTGAATGCTGTCATGACGTCGTTTGCGGGGATGATGACATTCTGCCCATTTAGCAGTGGACAAATATAATGGGAATGTCATGAAAACCATATAAATCACTTCATGCAAATGCTGTTATCATTACCAATCCTGGAACACCATACATTGATTGAAACGTCAATATACACTGGTTCAGTTGCACTAATTTCTTAGTTCCCCTTATGAATGATGGCCACCTGTTAGTATACGGAATTAGGTCCATACTCAGTATTGACGTATAGCACACAGCGTGACATTTTAGGTCCGTAATCAGTACTGATGTACATGTATAGCAGCCAAAATGTTAAGAGAAGATATAACTGTATATTCTAAAATAATCTCAACTCACACTTGACTACTTATTAGGAATACCATCCATTCTGAGTGGAACAAATTTATGTAGCTATCGGTTTTAATGAAGAATAGATATTAGCTTATATATGCATTAACTCACCTATCCGAGGTGTATTCAACACGTTTGTCGATCGTCTGAGCATCAGCAAAGCTCTTCTTATGAATATATTGCTTAATTATAACTTCTTCCCATTTGACTAAATATTTTTCTTCAAGCTTGTTCTTGAATGTCTTCACTGAAAAGAAAATAGTAGGTCTCTGAATAACCAGTATGTATAATGGAAATAACATATAATGTTTAAGATGTATTTATGGTTCCAGACATACAGTTACAACAACATATAACAAGAAGTTACACTTCGGGTGCCGGAATACCACCATGGTGCCAAATTGAAACATGGTCAGGACAAAACCCGAATTTAAATCAACAAAGAAGGATAACTCTAGAACGGAAAATGCAAATGTCTAGGGGTGCCACGATTAATCGTATAATCGATGAACCGTTGATAAAGCCGATAATAGATTATCATTTCCATCATCGATTAATCTGTGCTATTTCAGATGTCGTAAAATGGCGGGTATTATTGAATACCGTGTTTGTTTTACAGAGTTTAATCTACAATCGAGGGGTTAACAACCTTTGATCGCGTATCAAGAGATTCCAACAATATGAGTACTACTAATATGTTGCAAACAGTCGGCAGTTCATTTGATGATGCGACATGGTTACTCTTCGTGGTCGTTGTAATATACCACAAATTGCCGGCACGGCGGCTTTAAACTTATGGCGACGTAGTATATTTCTACAAGAAAGGCGGCAATACGTCTTTGATATGTGCCGACTGTCATCATCTATATATATATTTTGATACTTCCATATATATGTATATATACGTGTCCTTTATAGACTCGAAAAGGTTCCACCGATTGAGCCCAAATTTCCTATCTAAGGGTAAAAAGCCACAGGAATGGTCATCGGACCATTCGCGAGCCCGTGCGACCACTCATTCACCTTTCAACTGCCACCGCAATGGGGATTGATTGGTTAATCGCGTGATAATTAATGAGCGTTTGTATAATCGCTCGAAATTACGCAGACACACGAAGTCTCATCTTAAAATTTTTTTAAATAAGAGTTTTATCGACATAAATTGATTTGAATGGGAAATCCTATGTTAATAAATTTTAGGGCCCTGCGAGTGTTTGCACCAGGGTCCATATTTGACAAATTCTACCTGATATCTTTTGCTTTTGGAAACTGGGGATATCTAATTTCGTACTTAGGGCTTCCAAAGGACTGGGGAGATTTTCGTCCGACCAGTTTGTCCGCCTGAGGTGACCTTGACCTTGAAACGGGTACCCACAAATGACCTTGGGCGATATCTCGGTCGTCAGCGGTGACATCGACATGAAATTTGTTATGTATGGTCAACTCGGGACGGGGAATATTTTTGTCAGGTTATATGATATGCCTGTACGGGGTTACCTTGAAAAACAAAAATTAATGGATCGACCAAAGCCATGGGACCAATACCGCCAGTGGCGGGCTAATCTGCTAGTCTACTATATATTTTGAGACATACGTATATATATATATATATATATATATGTGTGTATATATATCCTTTATAGACTCGAAAACGGCTCCACCGATTGAGCCCAAACTTCCTATCTAAGGGTAAAAAGCCACGGGAAGTGTCATCGCACCGCTTCTGAGAACGTCCGAGCACTCCTTCACCCTTCAACTGCCACCGTAATGGGGATTGATGGGTTAATAGCGTGATAATTAATGAGCGTTTGTATATGACGCGTCGTTATTAAAGAGCGTTTATCTACTTTAGTGAAAATACGGCATTTGACCGTCTCGCTCGGAAACTGGGGATATCGAGACGAAATTTCGTACTTAGGGGTTCCGAGGGACGGGGGAGATTTTCATCGGGTCAGTCTGTCCGCCCGAGGTGACCTTGACCTTGAAATGGGTACCCACAAATGACCTTGGGTGATATCTCGGTAGTCAGCGGTGACATCGATGTGAAATTTTTTATGTATGGTCAACTCGGGACGGGAAATATTTTTGTCGGGTTATTTTGTCCACCCAACATAACCTTGACACGGGTACCCGCAAATGACCTTGGGTGATATTTCGGGCATCAGCGGTCGCAGCAACGTACTGGGTTACCTTGAAAAACAAAAATTAATGGATCGACCAAAGCCAATGGGACCAATTCCGCCAGTGGCAGGCTAATCTGCTAGTGTTCAATAAACTGAATGCATGCTTGAAGCACACAACTTTGCGAAGTAACCACTGGCAGTAACCACTTCAAGTTTGAAAACAGTAAACTTACTGAAGTCTGACGTTTCCTTTTCTGGTGCTTTATTGCAGAATACATGCCATATTGTCTTGAAAAATCTGTAGATATGAATGATGATAATGAAAGGTGGAGGTAGAACTGGTCGCGAGTAATACTCGTGGATCAGACTGTATCGCTGAAAATGCCAGTACTCATCCGTCTGGTCCTGGATCTTCTCATATGTTGTACTGAAATGAAAGCAAAAGACATGTCATGGTTCTGCTTTAAGAATGTGACATTAAACCATTTCGAAAACCCTGTGCCAATGAATTCTCTTATATATGCGAGTCTCCCATAGGGAACCTCTCATATATAAGAGAATGCATTGGCCTAACAATATTTACCTTGACCTTGTAAGCCAGTGCATTCTTTTATATATGCGAGGCTCCATATGGTAGACTTGCATATATAAGAGCACGCACTGGCACAGGATCTTTAACACTGCACCTGTGCAGCTCCCGTCCTGAAAAAGTTAAACTATGATTGGCAAAATGAGACACTATATTTGCAATAAGTGCATTCACTGAATAGAATTTCACCATGCTTTAACCCTGTCTATACTAAATACTCATTGACGAGTAGTTATATCATAGGAAATGTTCAGATAACAAGTTCAACAAATGACCATAGGTGGAACTTTAATAGTATCTGGACATTTCCCTACAATAAATAGGACTCTTTCTGCACTATATTACCTGACATCTATTTATTTTTCCAGAAAAACCCCTCCAGAAGTATAATAGACCATTCCAATGTATATGTTTATAATTGAGTGGGAGAATTCATTTAGTATGGAAAGGGTTAACAATTTCCACCTGCTTGTATTCTGTCCCTCATAATGTATACATCAGAATGGTCTATTCTTCACTTACTGGGATGTTCAGATAATAAAATTATATGTCTATACTAATAATGCTCCCTGAGTAATGACTAATGTGAATAGTACTGGAATAAACAACAATCAACATTATAAAGTTATTAAGCAATGTTGTGTACAGTATGTGTTTTTCTTGTACGAGTCCAGGTTGTGGTGAAAAGTCATATTGACTTTTCACCACAACCTGGACAAGTACAAGAAAACAAATACTGTACACAACATTGTATAACAACATTTTTATTATCTATCTGTATGTTTATCCAAATGACGTCACCCGGAATCCCGATAATTTAAAAAAATTTTGGGAGTCCAATATGACTTTCGGGAGTCCAATATGACTTTCGGGAGTCCAATATGACTTTTCCCCAGATTATCATGTGATGGCTTTTGCTCAATCAGAAAAAGTGTTAGCTAAGGGACAGATAATAAGATGAAATACTGCACCAAAAAATTACCATAATATAAGGTGGTAAACAATTGCAAATGCATGTTTGTGAATTTTCAAAGAAAATGAATGATGTTAACTAATACAAATGGCATGTACCCTTCCACAAGTAAATAACTCACCTAAATATAGCAATAAGGAGGTTAAGCAACAGGACATTACACATGAGCATGTAGAAACCAAGCACATACAGCAGAATATAGCCACCAACGCTTGTCGATGCTGAAATTTATATTTAAAGTTCTTAATATGGCATATTATATTCTATCTTACTAACATTGAAAAAAAAGTACATTTGTTTTATCGCATTATAGTCTAGAAACAGTATTTTGAATACTCTCATTAATTTTATTAAACTTTTGTTTTGACTTCTTTGCTGGAATATGATCAAATATAACACTTTACATATTGATGGTTAACAGATCTGCCTCAATATAGCATAGTTACAATGCCAGGGTTGGGGATCTTATTTTTAACATGTCCTGGCACTGAAAGAGTTAACATGAATAACTCATTTTTAATTCTTTCCAGAGAGATAATACTTATATCCTCAATTTTGCTTGTGCAAACACTACGTGTCCCTAGGTCACTCACTTTGTAGGTGTCATGTCAAAACTAAAAGGGACGTTAATACCGAACTCAAAATCGCAGATGCGCAGGTCCCATGTCGGTTGATAATATATGCCAAGTTTTAAAAAATTGACCACAAAATGACCGAATACAGGCTTAAGACTTTTATTAAATAGCTGCTTGTGTCTCTTGAACTCGGGTGTTCAAATAAACATAACTAATGTATTACAAGGTCATTTCTTCAATTTTTACATCGTGATGTGACCAATTTACTTGAGTATTTCACAATGCTGAAGCGCAGTGAATAATATTTTTATGAATCAAAAGAGAACAAAACTGGCCCTTGCGCTACAGTATTGTATCATTGCGTCTGACGTCATTTGGGTTATTGAAAGTACAGTTCAATTTTATTTAAGATTCAGAACAATTCCTTTACAATGAAGACCAAGTTTAAACTTTTGTTGTCTCAAACCAAAATTTGACCTCCCGTATTCCATATTGACACTGAAGGTGATAATAAACTTTCCCTAAAAATTCTATCAGTATATGTATATGCAGAATGATGACAGATGACAACTGGTAACCTACTGATGTCTACACTTCAAATGCACGATGAGCGTCGCATTTAATATCAATGATTATTTTGACAACATTATCTCTTTGATTTAAAAAATAGTCTTTAACGTTGTTAACCCAGCCGTCACTGCTGCATTTTAGTTAATTATTGTTAATTTTGATAAAAAAAAAATGCCGTGGGGTATGAGAGAGGGTCGGTCGGGTTAGGCAACTTAGGGGAAACAAACCTCTTATTTTTAGGCCAAAGCTTGATACCAGCCTAGATGCTACAATTTTGGAATTTTCATATTCAGATTTCAAAATCTTCTCATACCAGGGCAAACCATGGTCGGCACTGTGTCCTGGTCCCTCCCTGTGGCCAGTAAAAAAACTGCTAACTAATCCTGACTAATCGGGGGTGTGAATTTGCCTGGTGTTATAAACCACCAGTTTTTAGGGGGGAACCTTGATATTTCCAACTGCATGCACGCACAACAGGATACACAAAACCAAAAGTACAAAATGGAATAAACTACAAAATAAACCGTCTTACTCTTACGGTTTATCCCACATCCCCCCCCCCCCCCCCGAAAAGAAATGGGCACATTCCACTATTTATTACAAATTAAAGAAGCAAAAACTTAGTTTAAAATAAATAAAAATGCACCAGAATTACATGCACCGAATATATGTGAAACCGAAAGGACAAAATGGACCTGTCTTAAAGTTTTACCCGCAAAAGAAATGGACACATTCCGTTCGCATGCTTTGTGTTTTTTAACAGCTGTGTGATTAGGCGTCAGCCTGGAGGTCATTAACAAAAAGATCCATTGAAATAAAGTACATGCATGATTGCATATTTGTTTTTACAAATGCTGAACTATCTCAGAACAATTAATAAATATATTGAGGGATGCCAAAACTGGGAAAAGGTTTTAGTGACCGATGCGTGTACTCAATTTATCTGTACTCAATTTACCTGTGGCCCAACTAAATATATTATATTTTAATTTTGGACGGGCTAAAACTGCTCTGATGACAGACTGTCTATTCATCATTATCAGAAAACAAGTTTCCAGTGAGGAAGACATGGTACCTTGTTTGCAGGCCCAGAACACTGTGGCATCCCCCATTGCTCATTCTGATGTGGGTACCATAAAACAATATTTCACCGGTTATTCCATCTTTAATATTTCACCGGAAATTCCATCGTTAATATTTAACTGGTAATTTGCTACCTGATCATCAGTAATTTTACAGGTAAATTTTATTAGTAATTTCTATCCCGTTTATCTGTAATTTTCACCAGTAAACATCAGTAATATTTCACCGGTAATTTGCTATATGACCATTGGTAATTTGATCCTGTTTAACGGTAATTCCATCGGTAATTTATAGCCTTCTATTGGTAATTCCATCAGTAATTTTATCAGTAATTCTTCTTGAATCTACAGGTAATCCCACCAGTAATTTTCCCATCGGTAATACCACCAGTAATACCTCTACATCTGGTATTACTTGTGGTATTACCGTTTTAGTTTTGACATGGCACCTTATTCATTTTTGTTTTCAAATGACATGTTGAATGGATACTGAAAACAATTCTAATTTTCTACTAGCAGACAATTTTGTATTTAACCCTTTACCCAACAGAAGGGCCCTGTGCCAATGCATGCTCTTATATATGCGAGTCGACCATAGGTCGCCTCGCATATATAAGAGAATGCATTGGCTTAACACATTAAAAATTATAAAATTGTTAAAGAATGTAAGAAAAAATGGTAAAAAGTGTTAAAAAAAGATTTTTTTTAGGCCAATGCATTCTCTTATATATGCGAGGCGACCTATGGTCGACTCGCATATATAAGAGAATGCATTGGCACAGGGCTAACTGTAACTATCACAATGTGGTCAAGGAGCCGGTTCCAATGATATCCATATTTGTATGGTTCTATTGAGACAGACCGAAGATATTTTAGGCTGTTGAAGCTTTATTTGGCCGGTTCTGGCCGGTTTGTTGGGTAAAGGGTTAAGTCCATGTACTCACTAAGTTACTTTGCCCAGAGCTTTGACTGATTGAACTGAACTTGATATATTATACTTCTGGATGAAACATGATGTGCTTTATAACTGACCCCAAAAGCTCCGGGATTAACTTCTTGAAAAAAATTTCCTTGTTGACCAATTATAAAATCACTCATTAAAATATGAATTTGCATTTCCACCAATTAACTAATAACGGATATACACAACCACTCTAATTTACATTTCCAACAACCATAAAGAAGATACTAATACTCACCGTTATAATGTTTCCCATCAAGAAACAATTCACCATAGACATGGAAGTATGCCTTCTTTATCAAGTCTACAAATAAGTACTCCCATGTGAGTTCAACATAATCGTTAACTATGGCCTCTGAGGCCACAGCATATGCTGCCACGAACACAAATAATATTAACATGAAGTAGAACAGGTCCTCGAACTGAAAAAAAACAAATAAGAGCACATCAGTTATATGAACCCTTTCATCACTAAATGGATTGTCCCATCAGTTATAATAGTATACAATGGAATGGTCTATTATTCATCTGGAGGGATGTTCAGCAAAAATAAGTAGCAATCGGAAAGACAATCAGATAATACAAGTGCAGAAGGATTCTGATTCATTGTACCTGCTTCATCACACTAGCAGTAGGCCATTATTCATAACTGGAACTCAGAGATTGGTGCAACGGAATAACTGTATCTCGAAGATTCAAACAGTGTATAATGTTCCATGATTGTGAACGATAATAGCCTTTAAACTGAGACAGTTTGATGGTTCTTGTGATATTCACTTTATATTTTCCCCACTCGAAAATGGCAAATCGTCAACAGCCCAGCACACAACGTCATAAAATAATGTTATTTAGCAGCGAAGATGTTAATCAGCCAAGCACACAACGTCATAAAATAATGTCATTTAGCAGCGAAGATGTTAACCAGCCCAGCACACAACGTCATAAAATAATGTCACTCATCAGCGAAGATATTAATCAGCCCAGCACACAACGTCATAAAATAATGTCATTTAGCAGCGAAGATGTTAATCAGCCCAGCACACGTCATAAAATAATGTCGCTTAGCAGCAAAGATGTTAAAAATTAAGTTCAACAAACAGAAGAATAGAAAACGTGAATGTCATTGGCCTCCCTTTTGAAAGCCTCATGATGGCGATCCTTCATACCAAATTTCATTTGGATCCGATAACACGTGGCTGAGATTACCCGGACAGACAAACAGACAGACAAAGTAAATCCAGTATTTTCTTCAAAAAATTGGGGTATAACAAAGCCATCTAAGTACTGGATGATAATTTCCCACCAGTATAGTCGATGCTTGAAGTGTGAGAGTTCATGTACTCCAATCTAAACATCGTAACTATAATTCAATGACAGCGGATCAGAATACTCAGTCCAGGGTTCGTACAGGATTTTCACAATTTGATTCAAGGACTATTGAATCTATTCAAGAACTATATCGGTCAGATTCAAGGACTTGTCCCCTATAAAAGATGACAATTCCAACAAGTTATAACATTCGCTGTATAGCATCCTTTCATTATAAATGTTAATATGTAGTAAAATACAGGCTTATAAGCTTTATTGTAACCTAGTGTCCTCATCAATGTTGTTCTAGTTATGTTAAAGTTTGAAATTACATCAGCTAAATAGAGTTCTAACAATGTCAAGACTGCATATGTGAGTCAACTGAAGTGAATTAATGGACCAAAATTTTTAAAAAGCACGATCTCAAACAGAGCCAGAGCATTGTGGAATAGCCTCCCTGACATATTTTAAACGTAATCATATGAGGTCCACTGATTGTTCAGCCACATCTTTACACATTCACTTGAACCTATATTAAATTGTACTTGGATTTAAATTTATATTTTATTGCTTTTTATGAGCATATCCCCAAAATGCTATGTACACCATGTACCCCCCTTTTTATTTTTGTCCCTACCCATCCCCCCGTTGTCATTATGTAATATATAACTTGGATTATCAAATCGCTTGAGTTCGTGTTTGAAAGAAAGTTACTATCATGAAATAAAAGGTCAGCCGACCACAGTGTCCCCCGAAAACGTGGCAAGTCGTTAAAAAATGTTGAAATGTTCTAAGTCAAAAGGGTTAATAATTCCGAAAAGAAATAATTTTGCCGTCATCTATATACATGTTGCACATCTCCAATATGTGGGTAACAATACTCTGAAGTTTCAAATATCTACAATCGAAACTGTAGGAGGAGTTGATTACACCATGAAGGTACCTTCATACAGAAAATTATAAAAAATGTTTTTCAAAGTCGAAAGGCCCATAACTCTGGGAAAAATCATTGGATCAAACTCAAATTCTAACTTGACCTGACTTTTGATATGAACGACCCACAAAAAAAACAGAATTTCCAATTAAACAATCCAAACTTGAGTTACCATCTGGAAACCAAAGAAAAAAGAAGTAAAATTGAATTTTCTAAGTCGAAAAAAGTCCATAACTCTAGGAAAAATCATCATCAAATTCGAACTCAACTTGTATCTTGATATGACTGATCCACATAAAAATGGTATTTGCAATTAAAGGATCCAAACTTGAGATATCATCCGGAAACCGAAAAAGTGAGAAATTTTCTAAGTAAACAAAAAGTTGAAAAAAGGGAAATAACTCCATAAAAGAACATCGGATCAAACCCAGAATTGCAGAGCACAATTGGTTGTCACTTAATTAGCCTAATCTAGCCATAATAAGGTTATTTCTCGATAACTTTAATTAGTGTCGGTCACTCTTCCAGAAAGCACAGGTGTGTGTGTGGACAACATGAAGTCCCACATGTGTTTGGAAGAATGCTAACATTGCTGGTCTCAATTGACCGACCAATCAAAATTATGTTTATCACAATGAATTTTTCAATATTATGGAAATAAATTTGTGAAATATGAATTTGAAGACAAATTTATTATAATGCTCTACGCACATTATAGAATTTATCTTCAAACTTTTCAGATATAATAAAAACAAGAAATATATGTATGATGAAATAATTTCTTACCATTCTATAAATCATTACTAGCTTCGGTCCAAGTTCCTTGTGAACTGAGAAAATGTGGAGCATTCGCAAAAAGAAAGCTATAATGTTTATGGCAAGAACATATCGTCCAGCGATGAAATAATTATAGTCATCAATAAATCGTAACACCATGCCGGTGAAGAACATCAGAAGTATGAAGACATCAATAACATTCCACTTGTTGTCGAAATATGCACGTAGTTTCCCCTTGAATGATACTGTGTTAGCTTCAAAGGCCTGTAATGAATGAATAATTTGAATTATAAAGTGATGCATAATCTTCAGTTCAATTCTAGTAACGTCTTGCTTTTGTCAGGTTCTGGTAATAGCCCAATAAATAATTATTGTATATGTCCAAGAAAGATTTGACTCATTGAACTCACAGACTTTATCACATCACAAAGAAAAAAGGGTGCTATTCTAAAGCTCTATTTTGTGTTATATACTATATTCGTTTTTTCCTGATATTGTAAAAACAATTATTGTTTGTAACATAAATGTGCAGAAAGTTAAAATTTGTTGAATTTTTCAGACAATTATAAACATTTTAAAGGGGTACTGGACACTAAATCCGACAATATAAATAAATGGCTGGAGTCATAAATTCATTTTCATTATAATTACCATGTTTATTTGCATCGCTCATAGACAAAATGAGTGTATTTTGCACTAATCCATGGCTCAAATTCATTCATTTGTTGCATATATTCTGTTGAATATAAAAGGAGATGGTCCCATAAATGGCAGGATTTAGTGTAGAGTACCCCTTTAAAAGTATATGAAGTATATGAACTACATATAATAATCAATGTAATGTGACAGAAGTGATATAGATAGGTTTATTAACAAAGTGCATATGATAATATTAGAATACAGTTAAAATGTAAAATAAAGATATATGAAATTAAAGTAACATAAAATATATTTTGTTTTTATGTCCAGACCAGGGTTAGTGTGATTTATCCACCGCACTACCTCTATTGACAACATATAAACGTTACGTATATTACGTCAATTTGGCTTTATTAGGTCAACGTAGCTTTATTAGGTTAGTACTACTTTCATGACGTAATTGCATATGCAAATTGCGCAGGTAACTAGAGACATCAACCGACCTAAACAACGTCACTGTGATTTTGGGACGTTCTTATCATCCATTTTAAATACAAAATTTGTAAACGGATATGTGTTTTTTCTCTAAAACATCTATAAACTATTAGTACAAAGCCAGCTTAGAATAACTATAAAAAAAAACCAACAAACTTTTTTGCTCCAAGCTGCATAAATGCTAATTAGTTGCTTGACCTGATAAATATAAGGGCTTCACCGAAGTAATTAATGTAAAACTGAGGAAACTGACAGATTTACTTCACAGAACGCAAGTTTTGTGTGATGGATAAATATAAAATATGTAGCTAATGTTGTCGATTAAACTGTTTATGTTCTCTCGGGGGATTTTGGCATTTATTGGAGGAGGCTTATATGCTCCCTCAAGGACATAAACAGTTTAAGTGACGACACTAGCTACATATTCTATATGTATGGCTATGCATTTTACTATTATGAACAAATTGAATTGAAATAGACTGCTAATAATATATTCAGGGAAATTAAGGAGTGTTGTGAGTTAGCTATACACATCATAACCACACGCTGCAAACAGAGTTGCTGTGCTCTATATCTATGGCTGAAAACATAAGTGAGTATGACTAGCATAAATGTTGGTGAAGGAATCAAACAGATGGCACTCTCCATCTGGTCACACCTTTCCATGATGTTGCAAGATTTCAGAAACTAATACTTACATCAGCATCAGAAACAAACTGTAAATCATATCACAATTACAACTTTAAAATGAGCAACAAAATTATTTTAAGTCAAATGCAGCATGACATCAAGGCTGCAAATAGTGTGCCTGTCATTTGCAGAATGAGGTCCCCAGAAGGTGAATTTAGTGATGCTATTCCGCACGGGGGGCTAACATCACCAAATTCACCCTCTGGGAACCCCATTCTGCTTAGGCCTCAACTGCTATGGGAAACCTAGGATCTGATTGAATTTCGCCAGTTAAAGTTGGTGATGTTCACCCATTAGTCACCTCGATTATGCATTTTATCATCTGCAAATTATTAGTATGGGATACAGAAATTTCCCACTGTGTGAGATAGCATCACTAAATTCACCCTCTGGGGACCTCATTCTGCAAATGACAGACACGCTATTTGCAGGATTGCATGACATATTATGACAATAATAAAGCAAATAAAGAAACCATGAAACAATACCAAACAACAATATATTACAAAGCATTGACGGGAGACAGGCACAAACTTCAGAAGGGCAATTTTCTGTATTTTCTGTTTGTAAAGTATGCAATTGTACAGGTGCCAGTCGAAAGCACGGATGGCTGATACCCCTACATGCCCTGCTTCCGCTTGCCAAATGCCAAAACGGTTCAGACTTGGCAAAGGAAGATTTTGAGCCTGTGCTGAACCTGATTATAAATCAGCAAGGGCACTGCCAGAGTGTGGCTTAATACACCCGTTGTTTGCTCACAATGATTGACATAAAAAAGTGTTATCTGAAGTTATTCAGCATGGACCGAATCTAAAATCAACCTTCTGTATTATAAGTCCAACAAGGGCTATAACTCAGGCAAACTATGTCTGACTGACCCCACAAAAATTAACACTAAAGTTATCATCCAGAAACAAAAAATGTTGAAGGACGGTCTGCATTATACACTTTTTAATGGGCATATAAAGGTAGACCTATCTCTGACAAAATTCATTGATGTGAATCCAGATTAAAAATTGAACTGTATTTTCATGAGAGTAATCAATATAACAAATTTAATTTAACCCTTTACCCAACAAACCGGCCAAAACCGGCCAAATAAAGCTTCAACAGCCTAAAATATCTTCGGTCTGTCTCAATAGAACCATACAAATATGGATATCATTGGAACCGGCTCCTTGACCACATTGTGATAGTTACAGTTATGCCCTGTGCCAATGCATTCTCTTATATATGCGAGTCGACCATAGGTCGCCTCGCATATATAAGAGAATGCATTGGCCTAAAAAAAAATTTTTTTTAACACTTTTTACCATTTTTTCTTACATTCTTTAACAATTTTATAATTTTTAATGTGTTAAGCCAATGCATTCTCTTATATATGCGAGGCGACCTATGGTCGACTCGCATATATACGAGAATGCATTGGCACAGGGCCCTTCTGTTGGGTAAAGGGTTAAAACACATGGACAACAATAACTAAATGAATCATTTGTAAATCTAAACAGTGAATACAAAAATTTATGGCCAAATTTTTGGAGAATAAAATGTGTATCGGTTAAGAGAGTTGTAAAATGGACTTTTCCGTATTATAGTGAGTACCGTAAGAACTTAGTATAGGCAACATACGCCTAAGTATTAGTAAATACAGCTGTAGAAGACTATAGTCACATACATATTAGTGAGTTATTATAAGCACTAGACTTCTATGCTCACATATTTATTATTGAGTTAGTATGTGATGATGAGTTATCTTTAGCACCAGAAGAATATGCTCACAAATGCATTAGTGAGTTATTATTTTCACCAGACCAATATACTCACAGATTTCAACTTGAACATCCATATACCAAATATGAATGAAATTGGTTTGTTCAATTTAAGTTATGCCGCTAACGGACATAAAATGTCTATAAATAGAAACAAGTGGCATAACTCTGGTTAGAAAGTCAGGGCAGATCCAATTTCTGTGTATATGTCGTACATGACAATTAACTCACATACCAAAAATTGTCGGAAACCATCAATAATCGGCTAAGTTATATAGGTTTGTAAATGGACACCCGCCCGCCAACCGTCAAACCTTCATACTATACCAAAAATATAATTTTTAAAATTATGTATTAATTTTTCCTTAAGGGAACCCGAAACTGAACTATATGGATTACATCTCCGGCCTTGTGTCAATCAGGAGGGTTAAACTTTTATTGCAGTCCGACTCCGTTGTTCACACCCGTGCTCCGATTAGTCACGCATGAATATGCCCAAGTAAATCCCGCATTCTAATTATCGAGTCAGTTTTTATTTCCGACTTAATCATGAGATTTGCGAGTCGCGGGGTTGGGAATGGCACCACCATGGGAGGGATCTATGATAGTTCTGTTTCGGGCTTCCCTTAAGGAAAAATTAATTATAATTTTAAAAATAAAAAATTTCCGCCAAGGAAAGCCCTTCAACTGAACTATATGGATTAGAATGCAAGCCCAGGAGGAGGCACGAGCAATAAAGTTAATTAATATCCAATTTCGATGGGAATGCACTCTTCCGAAACAGATTTCATGTAAATGTGATTTAGTCATGAATCGGATATGATTGTGTTATGTGAAAGAGCTCACAATTCAGATTCCGACATTGCTTAAACGTGGACCTCCCCCCCTTGTTTTTGGAAGAAACATCCCAGGTTTTTTTGAAGAGACTTCTTTCCCTTCACTTCTTCCGTCGCTTCATCCTGTTCTCTTTGTCATCTTCTTCGCTCTCTCGACAGTTCACATTTTGAACTGACATCACATGTAGCCATTGTGTATATGTCATAAGATATCTGGATGCTTATGATACACCAGGGAGCAAATTAACTGGTATCGCATCGCAATTTGCTACTGAAATGTGGATAATAGCTAGGAATTTTATATGATGTTATAAAATGCTATCTAATCATGCCAATGATAAAAATGATATAAAAATGATATGCTGCAGATATCATAGCGATGTATGATGTATCATGCCACAAATCCCTACTCCAGCCTCGTATAATGTATAGAGCAGGGAACGCCATCATGATCCAAGGTATCATTACATACCAGTATATATAGAGATTAGAGAACACCACTGATGACTTGATGAACAGGCATATAAGCATCAGTGATCTATGATGGCGCACATGACAAGTTCCGGGTACATTTCAAAATGATCAAATTTAGCAGAATGATCAAAGTTGGAGGAGTGGCCTAGAGGTAGGGTCCTGCGAATATTCGATATTCGATTCGATTCGAAAGTCAAATTCGATTCGAATTCGAGTTGATCTTAGCTGTTTCTGTGCCATTTAGTTCCCTAAAATTATGAATTTCTTATTGTACATCACGAATGTACGCATGCTATTAAATATATTTATGGCCAGTAATTAGCCACCAGATTAGGACCACTAAATATGTCTGAATTCTAGCTTTGAACTTGGTTGCCAAAAGCTCTGAATTCGCCGTTGGACCGACGACACACTTAAATTATAATAACTATGAGACTGAGCAACTGCTAGCATTATCCGCCGACTGTCTATCTCAGGTTCCGCGTTATTTGTATGTGACATCGTTGATGATGTAAACTTCACGTGTTTCAGGGGTTGAAAAGTGCATGTTGGTGGAGTTTTCTTTTAAAGTTGACTGTCAGTTTCGGAGCGTTCCTTTGGCACTTGACAATAAGTCGTCCGTTATTCATGTTTATTTTAAACATGATAAGCTTCTCAGGCAGTGCAAGAACTTACACGTGTGACGAATACAACATGGTGTATAAATCGCAAGCATCTGGGACAACGACCCATCTATGGAATCATCAGTTCCAGAAGCACCCAGTACTACATAAACAGGCTACCCTGCGACTGTTGTTGCATCTTCAAGTTTACAACAACGGATGTTTCCGAATGCCCATTTGCAATTTTGCATGTACATGCAAACTGTACAAACTTTGCGTGATTTTAGTTCCGATAGGCCAGTTATATATTATTCGTCGTGACGTCCACATGGACGTTTTGATCTGTTTTTTGTTTTCTTCTCGACAATAATCAACTGAAGTTAATAGTATCGAGATCGACGGTTGATCACCACATAAGTTATGATGGAACTTCATGGAAGTTCATAGAACGTTTCAAACATCATCTAATCGTTGGCAAAACATGCCTAATTGAGAATGCAACACACATGTATAATTCGATTCGACATTCGATTCGATTCAAATTCTTCAATTCGATCAAAATCTCCAATTCGCAGGACCCTACCTGGAGGTATCCCGAAGGTGTACGATTCCAGAGGATCGACTGGACCCCATCTTGTGGAGATGTGGGCCACTGTACCATGGGGAAGAGTCAGAAGGCTGGATGGCTGGTGCAGCTCTTGGAGGCACTCAACAACAAGTCTTCCCCACCCAGAACATCCTCCAAAGGCTACAGTGCTGGAGCTTTCCTGACTGAGGTAAATACTGGTACTTTATTGCAAAATTTAAAAATAAATTAAGCAATATAGCTTTTGGAAGAAGTGTATACAAGAGATCAACCTGTGTCCTCGTCTTTTTTACAGAGGAACGTCAGAATCCCCGTCCGACAGTGTGCCTGGGGACCCACTGTCGACCCGCGATTCTTGCTCATCGTCGTCAAACCTGCCGACGCCATGTGATGCAGAAAAGCATGTCAGGATCGACGCCAGCAACAGAATTGGCTGCATCAAGTTGGGATACCATACTATGGAAGAGGCCTACTCTGAAATGGGTCGACGCAAAACAAATGCTCTTGCATTTGGGTTAAGGAGCTATTTCCTGTCCAAGGTCACCCCCCTCCAAAAATTCTGGTGCATCATCAATGGCCCAGGTAGAATAGGCTGCGCCCCAAGACCAGAAGGGCAGAGGGAATAAGTTCTGATGAGCCATTTGACCAAAGGAAGCGCTTTCCATGGAATCCCCCAAATGCAGGTGGTCCTGACCAAACCGGAATAAATGTCGATGACATACCACTATGATCACATGACGGCGGAGGAGCAGGCCCGGAGGTAACCCGTAGGTGTATGATTCCAGGGAATCGACTGGACCCCATTTTGTGGAGATGTGGGCCACTGCACCATGGGGAAGAGTCAGAAGGCCATTTGGCTGGTGCACTATGAGCAAGAGCGTCACGTGACAACGAGTCTTCCCCACCCAGAACAGCCGCCAAAGGCTACTCCCAGGTGCCCAATAATTGTGATGGCCTAAAAACAGATCTTCTTGGGGGAATCCAGGCCGAAATCAACAATACTGATGGAAATTTCACTCTATGTGGAATAATAGTGTATCAATGGGATTTTCTCTAAAATTAATAATCGTACTGACACTACTATTAGGCACCTGAGAGTAAGGTGCCGGGGCAATCACCCTTGAAGATTGGTTTCCCGAATCAACAAATAGCAGCACCCGCCTACCACTGGATCTGACTGCCGTAGCAGGACCGGGGGGCAGAACTGGTCCTGCCCGAGGTAAAGACTGGTACGGTTTGCTCAAAGTTTGTAATCATTGACTAATATGCCCTCACCCAACGATGACATGTAATATACCCGTTATTGAGCAACCCGCACGGTGTGTGGCCATCAAAGTCGAATCACGTTTGACTGCAAGACAAGACATGCTGTTAGTTATGACAAAGCAAGGTTAATATACAATACAGTCTGTTAGTTATTGAATTGAAAGTAAGGTTAATATAAAAATCACTTTATATTCCTGGCCACGTGATCTTACCTGCTATAAATTGAATTACAGGTAAGATACTGTCTTTTCTCGTTTATGAGGACGATGAGTTCCGAATGCACATGTGCAAGAACTAGGCGTTTCCTTTAGGAAAGTGCGCTGACAGCGGACGTGACGATACAAATGCCTTCATTGTCATTATGCTTGTATCGAATCTATTTACCAGATAATCATTGGATATGTGACAATAGAAGGAGATGAGCCATGTCTTGGCCTCTTTGGAATTATATTGGCAGTGGTTGTGCGCAATATAAACGCTGCGCATGTAATTGCGCTTTAGACATGTGACAATACAATTGCAGTCCTTTCTGATATTCGCCAGATAATCATTTGGATATGTGGCAATAGAAGGAAAAGAGTCATGGTTTGGACTCTTTTATAGAAATTATATGGGCAGTGGCCATACGCAATATAAATGTGTTTAATGTAACTGCGCTTCATACATGAGTGAAAGCTATTTGTCAGATTATCATTTCGATATATGTGGAAATAGAAGTTAAGGATCCAAGTGATGGACTCTATTGGAAAGACTATTGGCAGTGATTCTGGAGCACGTGACAATAGATATGCTTTCTATTTCGGTGATTGCCTTTATTATTCACTGATGAAAACCGCAAAGTATGTCAGTATAGGGGTGAAAACTGTTCACCATATGTAAGCATAGTCAGTTCTGACGGCATAGTGTCTGGAGGCCCTGATACCATATTATTGCCATGTACAATGTATGGAACTATTACGGCTTGCAATACATGTTTCATGCTCGCCATGTTCGATGCATATTAGGTCCTACGGTAATATGGTATTGAGGCACTTAAACCATAATGTGTCAATGGGACCGAATAATTGAATGCATTGACAAACACTAATGTCTGAGGATAAGAGGTCAGATGTTTCAAGTTGGTGACACTGATCACAGTCGTGACATCACAAAGATTTACAATTATAATTGCTAGCCTGTGGACGGCGTAAATCTTAAATCATCTGGCGGATGATAATACGGAGAAACATCGATTAATTGAAATTCAGTGAGATGCTGGCAAGCCAATAAATCGTTGCAACACCCTGACCATGCCCCTTATGAACAAGGTCCGCCGTATTGAAGACAAAGCTATGATTTGATTGATATTTCATTTGATAACAAACTTTGGAATGAAATTTGGTTGTCGTCAAAGCTTGTATATCAGGTTGCCCTAGGCCCCAATCAAACCAATCGCCTGACACGTAGTAATCCAAACTGTTACAGCCATACTGTACATACATGGATGTAAAGAATGAAACACTATATTTATATCAACAGACAACACATCAATTTGAAGTGTGGTTATATGATACAATGAGTTATAGGATATTTAATCGCGATAGACAAGGCAGAATTTTCCAAATACCTTGAAGTCGCTGTAATGTTTTATTACATTTGCCATGTGTCTAATACAAGACCTCACGTTCATACATACTGGCGGGCGTAGATTCACAGGTATTGATCGTGAAAACAATGTTACAGATCGCTCAGTCAAAAGAAATGTCAATTGTCATCTGATAACAAGGACTATCTTTCGGATTTATTCATGTAAATTATTACAAAGGAGACATTGCTGTCCTGTACAACTTTCTGCGAACTAACAGAGCAGGTCCATGTATGATTTGGCAGTATACGTTATTCACATAGCAACGGAACTTATTAAATAAGCAAAGCGAGTCGACTGAAACTTAGTGAAAGTGAACACGTGTAGCACGAAAATAGGAGACTTCGCATACCTGACCATGTTGCGTCCTCAATCGTAAGTCATCACGCCGTATATGTTGCACAAAAATGCAATAATTGGTTTTGCCACAAGCAAGCTATGTGCGTCTATAGTCATTGTCAAGATGTCCATCTTATTTCTAATTTTTTAGAAGGAGCCGTCTTGAGGAGAAAACAAAAAACACGAAAACGAATTACGTATACAAACGAAAAAGTTTCCGTGCGGATGTGAGAAATATTAATTAACGAGCGGGTCGACGACAAATAAATTGCAAGATTGTTATCAACAATAAATATTGAGTCGATGAACTCGCAATTTCAGAAAAATACTCCCTTAGAAACACGTCCTGTCGACAGCGAGGAGGAAGAAAAACTGACTCGATAATTATAATGCGGGATTTACTTAGGCGTATTCATGCGTGACTAATCTGAGCACGGGTGTGAACAACGGAGTCGGACAGCAAAATTTTTTTTAACCCTCCTGATTGACACAAGGCCGGAGATGTAATCCATATAGTTCAGTTGAAGGGCTTTCCTTGGCGGAAAAATGATTAATACATGATTTTAGCAAAAATATAGACATTTTACACAATACAGAACAACACTGTACAAAAGAGAGCTAACAACAATATTCACATCAGACGCATATATTCTAAAATGGTCAATATTCTCAACAGAAAAAGTGATAAATGGGAACACCGGTTTTATAATGTGAAATGAAGTTGAATCGGCACCTGTCAGTTTTAAACCATATTATTTTGTTTTACTCTTAGAATCAAATTGAAGAAGAATATATACACCTTTCAGACTTCAGGACTCATATTCACCAAGTGGGATTATTTTATAAACTGGCTAGTTTATTTGATAGCGGTTGAAGGCATAAGGTACCTTCGATAGAGTTTATGACACACACTGTCAGTGATATGATTGATTCAATCAGATTTGCCTATTGTCAATAGACATTACCTCACAACTAAATCGCAAACACTCACCGGACACAATTTACACGTTTCTTACATATAAAGGTAAACACTCACCGGATACAATTTACACGTTTCTTACATATAAAGGTAAACACTCACCGGATACAATTTACACGTTTCTTACATATAAAGGTAAACACTCACTGGATACAATTTACACGTTTCTTACATATAAAGGTAAACACTCACCAGATACAATTTACACGTTTCTTACATATAAAGGTAGAGACTCAAGCTGAATCTTTCTGCGGAACGAATTTTGAAGATATAATTTCTTTCATCAGTGGTGTATTTTGCTCCACGGCCTTTCTCATGGTTGCTTGTGATTGAAATGAACCAACCTTGTACAGGCTGAAATGCGCATTTTTTATGTTATCGGTGATCAAAAATAGTTAAATCCCCTTGATTGGATAATTCTATACAGCTACTACGGCAGTTATCTCTCCTCCGATCAACGACCACAGAGAGCTTCGCCCCTGTATAAACTACCTGGACTATATATAAACCCAGTTGGTGAATACGAGCTCTGTTCTCTAGAATATGTATTTGAAGTGGGAGTTATTTGTCTCCACAACATGGGTCCCATGAACAGAGGCAGGGGTTAGACGGGGGCACATGCCACCCACATACCAGCAAGGTTAAGCCATACCTGTCTGATTTCTTCGAGAATCAGTGTTCCCACCCACACAATCAGTATTATCTCAAGAGTAGTTGTCTTCCCTTGTCTTTGTGCCGATAACAGAATATAACTGTACAATGATAGGAATAACAGGAATGATATCTGAAAAGAGAAAAAAATAATCTACAAGAACACAAATCCATTGTTCAGGTTATGAACTAATTCATACCGTTGTTTTAAGATTAAAGTTCAACAAACAGCCTTAATAACATTTGTTGAACTCTTTGCTGCTAAATGACTTTATGATGTCGTGTGCTGGGCTGTTATTGCCATTTTCCAGTGGAAAAATATAACGGGAATATCCCAAAAACCATACAATTGACTCAGTTGAAAGGCTATTATCGTTCACAATCATGGAACATCATATTTTAACCTAGTCATATGGAGAATGATGTGGGCATGACCATATTTTAGTCTACTCATATGGAGAATGATGTGGGCATGACCATATTTTAATCTACTCATATGGAGAATGGTGTGGGCATGACCATATTTTAATCTACTCATATGGAGAAAAGTGTGGCATGACCATATTTTAATCTACTCATATGGAGAATGGTGTGGGCATGACCATATTTTAATCTACTCATATGGAGAATGGTGTGGCATGACCATATTTTAATCTACTCATATGGAGAATGGTGTGGGCATGACCATATTTTAATCTACTCATATGGAGAATGGTTGGTGTGGCATGACCATATTTCAATCTACTCATATGGAGAATGGTGTGGGCATGACCATATTTTAACCTACTCATATGGAGAATGATGTGGCATGACCATATTTTAATCTACTCATATGGAGAATGGTGTGGCATGACCATATTTTATCCTACTCATATGGAGAATGATGTGGCATGACCATATTTTAATCTACTCATATGGAGAATGATGTGGCATGACCATATTTTAATCTACTCATATGGAGAATGATGTGGGCATGACCATATTTTAACCTACTCATATGGAGAATGGTGTGGGCATGACCATATTTTAATCTACTCATATGGAGAATGGTGTGGCATGACCATATTTTAACCTACTCATATGGAGAATGGTGTGGGCATGACCATATTTTAATCTACTCATATGGAGAATGGTGTGGGCATAGTGGTGAACATCCATACCAAATTTCATTGATATCCAAGCATTACTGTTCAAGTTATGGCCAGAACAGACATTGGACAGACCAAAAAGCTAACACTTAACTCGTTTGGGACGTGATTCTTTTGAGAAAACATTACTCACAGACGAGATTGTTTGCAGAAATGCTTACTTTTATATAAAGGGTTAATCTTACCACATTCATAATGAAGATAATTAATGGTGCTTGGTAGAATGAAACCAGTTGCTTGAATATTGGTGAACACAGTGGCTTCGACGACTCTTCGGGAAACCTGATTAAAAGAAGAGCAGTTCTATTTATAAATGAAGTATAGGCATATCATTATTACATTTATAAATTAAGTTATGGCATATGATTCACATATAAATTAAGTATACACATCTGATTACAGTGAAACCTGCTTTGAGTGACCACTGCCATGTGCGACCACCTGTCTTTTGCGACCTGTCTTTTGTACCAACCACTTTTACTATATAAATGACCTGGTATGAGTGACCCCCTGTCTAATGTGACCAGCAGTTGGTATATCGCGGCAAAAACATCAATATTTACTTGTTATGAATGACCAATTCCATGAAAAAATAAAAACAATTTCTATCAAAAAAGAAAAGAAAATGAAAGTAAAACTTTAAATGCAGAAAATCACCGTATGTATTTTACTCCCTGTCGTGAATCCCTTTGTTTGAATAGCATGTTGCATATGAGGCTTTAAATTTCACATGTTAAGGCTATCGTTGTCATAGAAAGGGTAATTACGAATGTATGAACACTGCATGAGAACAATTTGGTAGATAAATGGGTTTACGCTAACAGGGTTTTTGCTAGGGGTTGGGAGAAAGTGGCCGTATTTGAGAAGCACATACCCGGCATCCTGTCGGGAGAAAATTTGGAAGTTTATCACTGAAAAGTAGCCATTTCCTTGCACTCGAGACAACAAGCAGGAACATTGAAGCTTCGTATAGAAACCAAATTAAAACAGACCGTCTTTATTTGATCTCAAGTTAATAAACTAAAAGCATGTAAGCACCACAACAAACAGTGGATACAACGACTTTTATAACAGTAGCAATATTAAAAGCCAACATCAAAGGAACTACTGCGGTTGGCAAAAGACACATTGTCACACTCAGTGTCAAGTGTACTCTAGCAGCAACCGGTGTTGCTTCATGTCACAAGTAAAGTTCATGTCACGTGCTATGCTTTCTTTGTATTTTGTTCACTATCAATCAAAACAATTTGGTGTAAAATCAAAAGCCATTCCTCAGACGGAGATGACCTCATGCTGGAGTTGTATAATGGATAATTGTGTATTAATTGGATAGGGAATAAATACACTGATAATAACTATTAATATTTAAAACGTTTTATTTTTAATTAAATATTTCTTTGATACAGACCTTGTTTTGAGGTAAAATGTCTGCATTGAACGTTCGTCGCAGTGACTGCTAAAACTCACCTGTGTTCATGGTTGTAGCTCAGAATTCAGCCCCCCTAATGACTTATTGATGCATATATGATGCACATTTCGAGGGGAAATTTTGGGTCAGAAAGTTGGGACTTAATGACAGAAATCTACAGTAAATTAAAATTCAAGAGGCTGAATACTACTAAACATTCACCGGCAAAGCGTTACTCAAGATGATGTAGACGTGGTTCGCGCTACTGATCATGTCTTATTCAGGCACCAAGTGCAAGATTCCTTGCAATCTGTTAATCCGTGATAGCTCTTCCTGTGTAAAAAGTGGGCTGGGCTGAGCTTGGTCTGTGGCTATTTTGTGGCCAACATTAAGTCAAGGTTGGGGAGGGAAATGAGGCTGCTGGACGGCCGGCCTGCCATAGTAGCGGAAACCCTGGCTATCAGTTAATTGAGCCATTGTCAAGGTTGGCCTGGAGTGGCCAGAATGATGTATCTATGTTTATACTACGTAGATCCACAGTCTGGAAGAAAGGCAGTTATAGCAGTCCAGTCTGATGTCGAACCAAGTTCTTTCTTAGCAATGTGGTAGACACTTCAATAAAATAATGACATTCACTGTATCCAAGTTGTATGTACAGATGACCTTGTTGTATGTACAGATGACCTTGTTGACAATGGAAGGGGAAAAACTCTATTTTTTAAAACTAAACCGTATTTCTCCCAGTTGGTACCTTATCACTGCTCAATTCATATCCTTGACCTTTGACTTTGTAATATAATAACAGTGAATAATCTTTCAGCAATGACAATATTTTAGCAAATTCTAAACTTACCCAAATCGTAGTTTGGATATAATCTTGGTAATTAAAATTTATTAGATAACATATACAACTAAAATATAAATTAAATGAATTTATTTCTGATGTTATTTTGCTTCTCTCTATCACGTGCCCATGATTTCTCTGGCTAGCTGTGATCAGCTGTTCTACCATAGAGATCCTTGCAAATATAAGAGAATGCACTGGATTACAAGGTAAATATTGTTATGGGAGACTCGTATATATAAGTGAATCCATTGGCAGATCGCAAAATTTTAGGAAGCTCCAGTCATGGAAGGGTTAAATCAGCAGGCTTATACAAATTTATGGCTGAAAATCTTGAGCTACTTTGACATTTAAAAATTTCTCTTTGAAAAAGCATTTCTGATGCCAGAAATATCCAAAAACAAAAGAAAAGAAGGGAAATGCTGCTTCGATGGAATGAAGAACATGGTTGCATCTGCGACACTGTTTTATTTCAGACAATTACATCCCCTCTCTCTGAGAAATACAGACATACATTGGAAATACTCACAACAATGGTGGAAGTGGATGTGGAATTGTTGATTTTTCTTTTAATAGTTTTGGCTGAAATGAAGGAAAATAGAAGATAACCTCTAAAACAGCCCTAAAAATATATTACAACAAAAGTTAAAATTAGCCAATATAAAATTTTATGCAATCATAAAGCAATGCCAATTTCAAGAGTAATATAGTCCTATTCACAACATAACATCTAAATGTATTATTTTAGATATATTTCAAAGGTAATCCCACAAAATCAAATCTCTACCCTATCGGGACAGCATGATCAGACTCATTTTAATGTCATTTGAAAGAGAATCGGGAGATAATTGACTGAAGAACACGAACGACAAATGGATATAATAACATGAGTCAGCACTTACAAGCTAAATATATATAGAGTAGCTCAAACAGGCTGCCTTTGGGAGCCTTTTTTCAGCAACAAAGGGGCCTAAGGTCCCTGTACAAAGGGGCTGCCTGCGACCGCTAGGGGCCTGTGGCACCTTTGTGTGCTTCATGCAGATCTTAATCTTATACAGGCTCCCTTCAAGATATTTTAAACATTTTTTTAGAAATCGAAGCTCAATTTAACAAACTTAATTTTGTTTTCTAAATAAATATTTTGAAAAACTATCGCCGTTATAACATCCACTGAGGTACACC
Organism: Siphonodentalium dalli; assembly: GCA_032622095.1. Taxonomy (NCBI): domain Eukaryota; kingdom Metazoa; phylum Mollusca; class Scaphopoda; order Gadilida; family Siphonodentaliidae; genus Siphonodentalium; species Siphonodentalium dalli. Next base: position 79,995,784 of record CP136067.1, on the reverse strand, counting down.
ATGTCATGACACCAATTGGTTGCAATCTGTCCAGGGGTCTGGGGAAATTTGCGAACAGACAGACAATTACTACTCTTTTTAATATATAGATAACTAGCTGAAACAGGCTCCAAAGGCCCCCACAATCACTGACTATAGAATGTAGCGCCCCTCCCACACACCCCATTCCTGTCACCACACCCCCTGGGTTAATTAATCGGGCGTTGATGTTTGGTTCAGTTATGGTATAGCGGATATAAATATGTGCACTTTTTATTGTTCATTTATACCTGAATAATTTATTACCATAAAAAAGAAATTCATTTGGTAGCTCTAACGGAGCATGTCAAAACCTCTTTCGCATATGCGAAAAAAATGCGAAAAATGTGGCGTCATTGACGTCGTTTTTTCAACATTATCGGAGTTTTTTCGTCATTATCGCACGCCGTAACGTTGTATGTTTTCAACAATTTTTCGTCATTTTCGCTGTCTTGGTTCGATGTTTTCGCAATTATCGCAGTTTTGTTTCGCAGTTTTTCTCAAATGTTCGCTGTTCTGTTTCAACATATTTTCGCAGTGTTTGTTTTCGTCAAGATCGCAGCATTATATCCGTCAATATTGCTGTTGTGTCGATATGATTGGCAGGACAGTTTGTGTTCAATAAATACTCCATAGTCGCAGTTTTATACTGATGTGTCGCGAACGGGAAGATGTCGATGTCCATGCTGAAATTTCTCAGATCGGAGTGACAGTTTGTGTTCAATAAATACTCCATAGTCGCAGTTTTATACTGATGTGTCGCGAACGGGAAGATGTCGGTGTCCATGCTGAAATTTCTCAGATCGGAGTTTTTATCATAAGAATTCCATTGATTTAATCGGAGTATTCTCCGATATGAAAACATTTCCGATTTGATCGGAGTTTATAAATGTAGGCCTATTAGTAAATTTCTCCGATCTACTGAAATCTCTGATTTGGTTAATATCGGACAATTCAAACTTCGTTTAATAATAAACTATTATTAATAGAAGATTATTTAAAGTCCCAAATAAATTATTCCCAGACGCAATTTATATAATAGGATAGGCCAACACAATAATTTCCTACGTTTTGAAGTCACACGGTGCCCGCAAATCCGTGGGTTTATAACTTTATAGCAGTGATATTGCATCACTGGTTTACAGTAAATATTACAGTACAGGTTGAAGTCCCCCTAAATCTCGAGCAATAATTGCTACACCGTCGCATTAATACTGCAGAGTGGTACCGTAAACAATGCAAATTTTGATTTCGAAAATCGTTTTTGTGTGTGATTATGTAACTTGTCTTCACTTTGGGTAAACCGTCACCATTTAATTGTGCGAACTATTATGAATAAAAGAATACAGCCGAGGACGACAATAAATTATTCCACAACCCCGATTTATAGTATACTTTCTGTATGCCACGTAGAGTTAATTTCTACAGTTTCAATCTGTCTTTCTAGACCAGACACATATTTTAATGTGGACGCAAATCAGGGTGTTTACGGCATCGTCGGACAGTTGTAAACAATGCTTTAATTTTCGCAATATAAGTATGAAATCATTGTTAGATATCGGAAGCGCAGCGTCATCATGATTAATTCGTCGGCGACTTTTATACTTTTATTTCAAATCTACACATTTTATTCAATATATATCAGCGATTAGATGCGACAAAGTTAAGTTAATACAAAACATATTATAAGCCCACGTACGCTCCGCCCCGCAGGGGCGGAGCGGTGGGCTTTAGTTGGTACTGGGCGTACGCACTCGACGCTGGGAGAGCATTGGATCTGCAATACTGTTAAACGAAAAATAAGTTTCTAAAAATATATCATGACCCCGACACACACTTTGAACTTTGAACTCGTCTTCCCAAGCCACATATGCAGCGATTGGATAATCGCGTTTGTCTTAACCAATCAGAATCAACGTTGCTCACAGACGGTTGTTAGGCAAGTGATGCTATTCAAACAAAGTTGAAAATCGCCACCTCGGATTATTATTTCCACGAATTACCAACTACAACACACGCGTTGGGCGAGAAAAAAACTGCTTACATTATGATATACAAGGTGAGTACATGTACATGATCATTATCGGGTGTATGATGTACCATGGTACGCCTTGTTTGGCCGCGAATGTAACAAATTCACCAATTCCAGCCAATTCCCAGGCGATGGCAGACTGACTCTTGAAGTTGACCGTTGACTCCAAGTTTAGTGACTCGGGTTCAAAGTCATAATTCCACGATTCACTCTTGCAACAAATTTAGAAATTACAATTTGAACGAATCAAGCATCTACTTCATTTGTGATTATACTTGCGAGTACTATGTTACGTACACAGCTACAAAATTAATTTATGAACACAGTTTTGTCAAAGGTGTCATTACCTGCGACCAGAAATTATTTAGACAGAACGGAAGCGATCGAATTCTCGCATTGTTCATTTTGTTGACTTTTCGAATGATAGAACACTGACACACTGCGATGGTAAAATGGTTTTCACGGTGATAATCCTGATGAGAAAGTATGGAATAATACAATAAGTCTGCCGTACACAACACTGACTACAGTACAGTAGTCAGTACCGTTTATTAAATATAATTAATATAACTTATAAGTTATAACAGTTTGTAACTTTGTTTTCAGTTTTGAAATGAAACTTGTCAGAGTAAACTAAAACTGGTATTATTATTAACCATTCTGCAATACCAAATGGCCTCACCTTCACACTACTAGTATGGCTGAAGGGGTCACTCTCACCAAAAAAGTGCTGTTCAAAGGGTACACAGGGTTTGAAAATGTGCTGAAGGGTACACAGGGTTTGTGATCGGCACGAACACCACTACTTAAATTGTGTTTATGAAAGTCTGGCGCCCATTAGCAGTTTGTTTTCAGTACATTTTAATATTCATTGGAACGTAAACAATTATTCTCTAACAGAAATCATGGCAGATACGAAAACTGAATGTCCTTTAGAACAACATTTCAAACCATGTGTACCTTTCAGCACATTTTGAAAATCCTGTGTACCCTTCAGCACTTTTTTTGGTGAGAGTGCCCCTTCAACACTAGTATGTTTATACACTTCATCTTCAAGTTAATCATGGAGCGGGAATTGTCTTGGATCCAGTTATTATTTTTTTAAACTTTCATCCTAATAGTTGTAATATTATAATAGTCTCTCTGACACTCATGAGTCATGTATGAACATTATTATTTTTCGCTCAGTTTTAAAGTTACGCAGCTACAGATACAGTTCTTAATCGATGTTGAATATATATTTGAGAACCGCCATGCACAACATACATGTAAATGTACTGCATGCACCAGTACCGGTACATATAAAAAGGCCAAAAAAAAATCCATGTTTTGACTGACCAAAATCCATGTTTAGGACCTCAAGCCTAATTTTTTTTTCCTCGACAGCGATAATTTTTTTGCCGAACTTTACCGTTACACACTTTTGCCTCTTCCTGTTTAAATACAAAACAAAATTTCGAACACAAGTCCAAGTGAAAACACTATACATTAAACCGAAACAACTATCATGCAAGCCTTCCATCATGATCAGTTAACCATGCATTTTTTCGCTTTCCCCATGTACATGTAGGCCTATCCATGTGTAAGCTGAGATATAAAAATGGATTAACTTACTGAATGCGAAATCGCTACCATACATGATTTGTGGTTATGTTAAAACCCAATTGGTCTGTCTTTCAATTCTTTTATTGTTTAGTCAGCTAACGATCAGTGAGAGCAAGTACAATTACATTGTTCTCCTTTCGTTTCACACAAGCTAGCTGACACCAGTAGAACTTTTCTCAAAGTAAATTTATCTTCTCATGTGCATGGTCAGTGGCTCAGTGGACACTGATCCCCAGTGACAAGCCACTGTTCATCGCAGTTACTAGTACCATGGAAACGTACATGTTAAAACTCAACCATTTTAAGTTACTTGTACCGCTGCAAACTTAGCTTGAAAGATATATGTCTTATTAGCATCATAGTAGCAACTGTTTAAGTAATGGTTCCCATCACAGAACACATGGCCAACGCTGATAACCCTCAAGCATATTTGGAAAAAAATAATAATACCTGTGGAATTGTGGGATAGACATATGTCCAGTTAAACTTTTCACATGCCCATAATTTAACTGATGGGAAAGGTTATAAATATACCTTCGATCAACCTATATACCTTAATCAACTATTACAGTGACCGTGAACATTTTGACAAGTGCAAATTTTGGCACCTGCGAACAAAATATTGCCAGTAATTATAGGTGTGGGAGCAATAGCTCCCTTTTCCTGGGATAGACTTGGCCAATGCATTCTCTTTTATATTAGTAGGCGAGGTGCCATATTGGCGACTCGCATATATAAGAGAATGCATTGGCACAGGGATTTTGCAAAATTTCAGGAAGCTCCAGTCAGGAAAGGGTTAATAAATAGCATCAGCTATGAAGTAGTATCAGCTTAGAAAATAATATATGTAGGAAAATTAATACACAGGGGTACTATAACGTGACCCATGTATTGTCGTGGGATAGGTGCTGTGTTTCTCAGATGATTTTAAAGTGGCACTAATAATTAGCAATAGTGTTTGTCATCAGCTTAGAATATATGTAGGGGAACTGTCTCATGTGTCTCATGGAATAGGTGCGGCAAATCAAAGAGACACTAATAATTAGCTTGGATGACTTGTGAGCACAATAATTATTTAACCCTCATTAAAGCAAACTCCTGGTATCCCAGCTACAGTAGTAGTTACTACTGTTTATTTTTAATGTTGACAACAATGCTTTTAGATGTCAGCAAAAATTTACATGGTTGTACTCGGTAGTTCAAACTGCTTGGCATAAAAAAGGACTGTTAGTCGTTCCTTTTATTTAACTGTTCAAGCTCCATGAGAAGAAGTGAGTACTTACTTACAATGCAGCATACACTTGATCAATTGATTAGTTGTGCAACCACACTTGTTAAAATTATGTCTGTATTGTGTATGTATTATTGTATACTTAAAGTGTTTTATTTTCTATTTTCAGGGATATTTTGGATCTACATCCTGCTTATCACACATATAACTATATAACTACATCAACTATCAGAAGTTCAACTCTGTGATCACTGATCTGACATTTACTGGTTCTGAATACATTTTGAAAAGGCATCAGACAATTTTTTTGGACAGGTGTAAAATTAAAATTCACAATCAGAGATTAAATGGAACTGTTGTATCCTGACTATGATGACACAAATGTCAAATCCACTATTTTCTGTGGGCTCTCTTCTTGGAATGTTATTCACACACAAAGACAATATCAACACCAAGGACACAAACTTTTAATAACTTGCAACTTCAGCTTCCTTATAATACTACTAGAAAAGGAAATGATGAGAAAACAGGATAACAGAAAATACATCATCTATTCTAAATTATTATTAGTCATGTGTGCAATGGATACTTTTGGGGTGGAGGCATACATGTGTAATATGATTATATGTGCACACGGTATAGTGATTCTTGACCTGAGGTAACAAGGAATTCACTCCAGGAAGCTGATGTGTAGTTATTTATTCAGTGCAAAACATCTTATGAAAGTACAGGGTATTGATCCACTTGTTCTAAGGAAAATATACACTGCTTCAATTCTGGAGAATGTAAATCTTGTTCTATTACGTTTGGAAAGTGTCATAATTTACACTTGAATGTGGCTGCACAATGTACATATATGTCTAACAGAAAGTGTAATGAAAAGACATGAAGATTCCTGGGTGATGTGATTGCCTTCTGATTAATAAAATATTGGGCCAACAGTATGATCATATTATTTTGAACTAAATCCAAATTCACCAATAAGAAATATATTGTTATTAGAATGAGATACTGCCATCATACGATTCATACCGGTTGGTATTTTTTCATTCTTGCCACATTTGTCATGTTCCAGGGATCAGGGTGTGCAATAAAGAGAGGATCTACAACGAGTCCCCAGTTTATAGCGGAATTTACAAAACGAGTCCAGAATATTAGAACTGGACGAGCCTTTGTTGAGGTCCTGACCTAATTTAGTGGACGAGTTTTGTAAATTCCGCTATAGCCTATACTCTGGGGACGAGTTATAGGTTATATTTATTACATGATCTAAAGCCTTGACAAAACCTACTTAAATCAACGAATGGTACGCTAAACTAACATCGGCTTCTGTAAGACATGGGATGACTTTTCATGTAACTGTTCATTGTTTGCGTGTGTAAAGAAATAGTCCCAGATAAATAAAGACACTTTGATGTATTTAATGGTGTGTATATATAATGACATAACTTTTCAAACTCTTCATGATTATAGCTGGTTGGAAAAATATTGGAAGGCATAATATATGGAGTGTAAATAGAAGACAGACCGGAAGTCAAGGGTCACCTGGCACTATTTCCTGTTGTTCGTTTAATATCACAATTTATCACATAATTAACTCACAAAACCAGGTTCATAATTATTGGTAAGACACACATGTAATATTAGCACGTGCGATGACGTCACGCCATTATTTAAACAACTTGCGATTGCTGACGTTTATGATAGTTTTCTTCGATGAATACTTCACGTTGCTTCGCGTTTATTTGATCATGTGATAAAATGTATATCAAACTCATTCTACTTTATACGTAATGTATCAACTTTATCCACTAAATTCTATTGGAGTCTCGGTGAACCTCGGCTCAAATCGAATTTAGTTATCTCGATATTTACTATAATGTTGCCTTACATACATCAGGGTACATGTACTACTATAGCTATATAAGTTCGTGAAACATGACTGCAAACAGCAATTTTTATGTTCAATTAGACACTCAAAGAAAGAACATACATCGGTGCTATGGCCCCAAGTTTATGAAACTCCTGCGATCCCATAACAATAACGCATGAGGTATTTCACTGTTCGTGCAGAAAATTATGCTATCTTTGCGCATTTGCACTCATATGGTAAACTGACGACAGGAACACACATAATCAGTTGTGTGTATATATTGCATACCAACGTTTCATATTGATATACCGGTAGTGGCACATGCGTCCATATGCTTGCGATATACACAATGGCAAGAGTCTGTTAATTTGGTCATTTCTATTCTTAACAATGTGTTCCAGACTCGTGATGTTTCAATATTTTAGGAGGTGTGTCCACACGGTTGTGACGTTGATGAACACGTCCTGGCATATGGACTGAAAGATCCTTTATTGATGCAGTAGTGCTGTGGAAAATGATTGACGTATTTACTCAGTCTAACCAAAATAAAACTACAGCTTTAGCATCGTGGCAGTCTAGTAATAACTAGACCAAGGTTTCCTTACAGTCAAATCTCAACGTAAGTTGAAAGTAATGAAATTTAGGTCTAGTTTTAATAAGACTGGCATCGTAGTATAGCAGTAATTGATAGCAGTGTTCTCAGCTCTACTTGGTATGATTCTGATTTAATATTGACGGTTTGTGGTGTCAGTTATATTTAAGCAGGTACCTGTAGCTACAAGCAATTGCATTAAAATCCGAAAAAAATTCAGTTTCAAACTGGCAATTTCACGATTCCATTGCACATGCAGGAACAGACACATTGCAAAGATGTTAAGATGCGGCGTGGATTTCCGGAATGTTTATGAAATTCTGTGCGATCGTGGAAGTGTATTTGACAGGTCAAGCTATCATTTTGTTATTGCACTTGTCAGATAAACTGACGACACGAGCACACACATGCGGTTTTGTTTATTTCATACCAAGCGAGTGATATTGATATGGTGGCAAGTTCTTTCATATGCTTGCGACATACAATATGGAAATAGTCTGCCTACCCATTAGTGGTAGGAAGTTCAATGGTGGCTATTTTTAATTTCACAATGCGCTCCATAGTTGGGTTTGTCGATATTCCAGAAGGAACGCCCATATGGTTGCGACATTGATCAACTCAGACTGAAAATCCTTTATTGGTGTACCAGCGCAGTGTGAAAATGGGTGATGTGAGAGCGCATTAAAATATATAATACGGCCTTAGACTTGTGACATAACCAGCAATTGTGTACAGTGTTCTCAACGCTACCTGCTATTAGAGTTTTGATGCTGATAGTGCATGGTGTCTATTAAATTTAACAATTTCATGACTTGAGTTTCCGGAAATATTACGAATAACCCTGTGTCAACGCATTCTCTTACATATACGAGGCTTCATATATAAGGGAAGGCACTGGAACATGGTCTTTAATACCAAAACAGTGCAGCTCCCAGCATTAAAAGGATAAACAAATATTGCAGGAAAAAGTCACTAAAATACTTAAAATTTCCAGGTTGTGTGATTAAATCTATGAGTTATAATCGTTATATGTATTTGACACTTTCGTGGAAGAAACCGTGTTGAGCAACATCCATAATGCAGGGATGTAGAGACACTTGTGGGGAAGGGTCAGTTAGAATATGCCATTCCAATGTGTGATTAACAGCCGCATATGTGTGTTATTTCCCCCTGGTATATGACATACTTGCATACGTCGCGTAAGGATAACAATTTGTATTTGACTGATCGTGCGATCATTACGCCACTGCACTCGTCCGATATACGACAACAGTATCTCGCGCATGCGATTTTGTGTATATATTCCGTACCAAGCGTGCGATATTGATGTCGTGTCAAGTGCGTCCATATGCGTGCGACATACAGTATATGGCAATAGTTTGACAATCCGTTAGTGGTATACTATGTTCAATTGTGGTTAATTCTTAATTTCACATTGCATGCGTTCTACAGTTGGGATACGTCGATATTCCGGTAGGGGCGTTCACGTGGTTGCGGCATCGATTAATGGAACCTGGCATATGGACTGAACATTGCTTTATTGCCGTAGTAGCGCAGTGTACAAAAAATGAAGCCTTAAATGTTTACACAACCAGTAATTGGGTACAGTATTCTCGACTACGTCTATGACTGAATGTTGGTGCTGATGGTGTTTGGTGTCCGTATTATTTTGAAGCAGATATGACAATTATCGCAAGAAAAATACAAATTAAGTTACTAAAATGCAGGTTTTATGGTTAAATCTATGCGTTTTTTTTTACCTGAAATTGAGCATTTTCACTCAAGAAACAGTGTTAGGCAACATCTATCTTGCAGGGATATAGAGACATCGGTGGGGAAGAGTCAGTTAGAATATATCGATCGAGCGTGTGGTAAACAGACCCAGTTGCATGTTTGTTACTGGCCGATAGTGTATGATAATCATGCATGCATGCGTCTTTTAATGAGAACAATAATGTTTTTGGCAGATTGTGCTATCCTACGCCATTGAACTCATCCGATATACTGACAACAGTAAGACACACGCGTAGTTTTGTGTATATATTCCATACCAAGCATGCGACATTGATATCGTGTCATAAGTGCATCCACATGCTTGCGACATATACTAGTTATGCCAATAGTCTGTCCAACCGGTAGTGGGAAATTGTATTTAATCGTGGATACTTCTTAATTTCACATTGCGTTCCGAAGTTGATCAACATATCCTGGTATATATTGACTGAAAATTGCTTTATTGATGTAGTAGCAGTGTACACATTATTTATGTAGGAACGCTTTACACACAAACAAATAACGATTATATAACGGTGTGACATAATCTGTATTTGGGTACAATATTTTGGACTCTGGTATGACTGAATTTTGGGAATTATGTGCATGCCTGCGTCGCGTAAGGATGACACTTAAGGTTGCAATCGTTCGATATACTGATACCAGTAACATACGCGTGCGGTTTTGTGTATGTATCCCACATATTGATATAGTGTCAAATGCATGCGTTCATATGCTTGCGACATATACTGTGACATGGGTCTGTCAATCCGTTAATGTCACTATGTTCAATCGTGCCGGTTAGTTCTTAATGTCACACCTGTGTTCTTTAGTTGGGATATGGGACGAGCACCCATATGCTTGCGACATGACTGTAACAGGACTTGTTTCTTCGGATTGTGAACTGTACTATACTGTATGACGTCACCATGTGCTCACACAATTCCCTCCAACTTATGCAAATAAGCATTTCTATCTCAGATTTGAATAGACGTTGGATATTTTCGGACTACATGACTTAGCTGTGTAGCAACACACCATGAGCTATACAGCACACCCTGTCATCACTCCACATGTAGTGCAGAATTTCAACACACAACTTGGAGCATTTTGTAATGTAATTTTATTATATTTCCACGCTGTCAAGCAGACCAGATCTTCGGTGTTAACAGTAAACGAATCGATTAAAAAATGTTGTGAAAATGTGAACAGTGTCGCACAAAAGAACACCTCTTCGAAAGTTCTATTTGAGCACAGGAAGAAATGTCATTATTTCCCTTTATCTTTGTCACATCAATTTCGTCGACTAATTTCGATACCGGTATAATTCAAAAGCGGTAATTATTATAAATGTATTTCGTATCGCAAACTGCCAGATTTAATCTACGTGGGCTTTATTACGTTTACGTATGCTCATATTATAATAGTTTGGAATTTCCACGAATTGCACAATCATGTTATGTTGTGCTATTTTTAGCACTAATTTCCCAGGCCAATTCTAGTTTCGTTTGTGGGTAGCATTGACTGACAGAGGAGTTGAGTGTTATGTTTTTCTCGATTCTTTATTGAATGAATAATAAAAATATGGATAACATACCATTATAAAACAATGAACTTAGGGGGTATGGCTCTATATATGTCTGGCGTTGATACAATGTGATGAGGGCTTGTTCTATATCGGGCCTATTGCTTCAAATGCTGGATCATGTGGATGGACGGTTGTCGCTCCCGTTGTGGGTGGGTGCAGCTGGTTTCAAATTTCTGTGTGATTTCATCTTTTTTCTGTTAGATGTGTGATACCTGGGGTTGTGAACCCTATCTTCTTTGTACTGTCGACCTGTGTAAACTGCTGGTCTAATATTTTCCCAACTGCGTATATGTCCGCTATCGATAGATCTGTTCGATTTCATCACTGTTTCTAGCCATGATCGAACTGATATTATGACATCAAGTCGCTTCATTTTGGAATTTTATATATCAGATGTGTTGTTTTTGTCCAACGAGTTAAACCATTGTTCACTAATTGAGAAGACATTACGACAACAACAAAACTGTCGCACAGTTCACGCATAGTTGTGAGGGACCGGTATATACGTCATTATATGTCAGTGGACCTATATGTTTGTATAGCCTTTTGCTAAATGTCACCCCTTCACACATTTGGAATGGGTTGACTATTGTTTAATTAGGCCTTGTGCGAACTCATAGCTATCAAAACAGTCGAACTGTCAAGTCATTGTACTTGTGTGTTAACCGCATAGAGTTGTTTGTATGGCCTTTGGCTGACAGCCAATAAAAATTCAGCTGGCATCTGATTACGCAGAAGGCAAAAATAAATGCGCGGATTTATGAAGTGCGACAACATCGTATGGATGTTTTAACTTTTCATCGTTTGCGAATATCGATCAATGTTTCGACGTCGCGACTTTCGCGTTGTCGAAAGTTTCAACATTTTGCGTAAATTTTGGTCTGTTGTGGTTTCGACGTTATCGCAGTTTTATGGCCAGTCGCTTTCGACGTTATCGCATTATTTTTCGTCATTTCCGACATTTCGTTTTTGCACATTTACGTCAATTACGTCAAAACTTTTTCGACAATATTTTCGCATATGCGAAAGAGGTTTTGACATGCTCCCTAAGTGGTCTGTTGTTTAGTTTAGCCTTTTTTGGGTCAGGAAGATCAGTACTGGCCATGTAGTCCCGGCGTGCACATTAATATCAAAATTAAATTATAATTGTTCAATGTATTGATTCTGAGGTTTATTGTACAGTGAACATCCTAACATCAACACCTACCTTCTGTTTGATTGGCTGAGTATCAGCGACCTCATCCTCAGAAGAAGAGTTGAATGTTACAATGGCAGGTATCAGTACTGGACAGAAAACACACAGGAGTATCTGAAAAAAATATAGTACAATACAATGTTGGTAGAGTTTACTTGAATTTTTTGATCAGGTATGTTATAAGTTACAGGGTGAGTTGTATCCGGATACGGTGTCATGTGAGGCGAAGTGAGATTAATATCACTGAGCCTCACATGTCGCGGTAGCTGGCAAATAAGAGTCTTGTAACGATTTGATCATGCTTTCCAGGTGAGAATTTTAATTACTCGTACGAAGTTCATAAGGTTCTAGTAAGTTCAATGTGTCGTATATGGCCATTAACTTATGTAACCTCACAGTGACGCACCATGGGCGTTGAACATCAATGCATTGAGTCAATGGCTAATCATCCGAAGAAGGACAATACATTGAGTTTGATAGTTAATTTGTGAGCCTTGGGAATTCTTCAAATATATCATATGCAGGTTTTGGTACATGGTTCTATGTCTTTAACCCTTTGAGTGCCAGGTCGATTTTTGTATCAACCCATATACCCTGTGCCAATGCATTCTCTTATATATGCGAGTCGACCATAGGTTGCCTCGCATATATAAGAGAATGCATTGGCCTAACAATTATTATTTTTTTTATTTTTTACAATTTTTTACAATTTTAATAATTTATTCTTATATTCTTTAACAGACTTATTTTGTAGGTTTAGGCACTCAAAGGGTTAAATTTGCAGAAAATGATTTCCAGCAGATATCCCTTTACTTGGCGCCAAAATACACCAAAAATATCCCTGATGTGGCAGAGTTCTGTTCTGAATATAGAAAGACAGCAAGTCAGTAAACATGGCTATCTCATGATTTCGGGTTGACTGCTTGTAAGATATTGTTTAGAATAAATTGATTGCCCTGTAAGATACTGTTTGGAGTAAATTAAGTTAACCCTTTCTTCACTTAATTAATTATCCCATTCAATTGTAAAATAATTTAATTGAATCGTCTATTATTCATCAAGGAATGTTCAGGACAGACAGACAAACAATAAAAGATGCATAATCCAAATTAACGCTCATAAAATTACTATTTCTTGGCTTCTGGGGAAAAGATATTCGATTTGAGTCGAGGAACACACCCATCAAAGCTAAGAGTGATCAGATATCAATTTTTGAAATCTGCCTTGAACCAAATTGTGGTTGAAGATATCGAATTTGAAATCTATTATTTTTCACCACCAATAAGTCAACAAGAAGACTGCCTTGGACCAAATTGTGGTTGAAGATGGATAACTCAAAAATCAATAGGCTTTTTTTTGGTCAGATATTATGTGCAATTTTATACTATAGTTGACTGTGGTTAGCATTACTTTTGGGCAATTAATCAATTCTGATAACTGAAGTGGCATTTCAAAAATTGTTGTTGTTGGAATCTGATGATATGGGGACCATCAAATCGGATTGAGTACCTTTAATACAATTGCAGGAGAATTCATATTCATTAGCAGGTAATATTCAGATAATGGCCATTTGTTGAACTTATTATCTCAACAATGGGAAATACTCGTCAATAAATATTTAGTAAAGAAAGGGTTAAACTTTTGAGGCGACACTGTTGATAGTACCTTGCATGAATATTTAACTCTATGAACCCGTAGCCTCAAAATAGTTGTGTAATTCTTATATGACACTGTCTAAGTAATGTCAAAATAGTTTAGGTCGAAAAATTGTGGATTTTGTGACCTTGTGTACTTTCTCAATCAGTGGTAGAATAATGCGTTATTACAACAGTTAGTTGGCTTTTTGTGTATAAAATGTTTGTATAGTGTATTTATATACTCTGTGAGTACAATTATTAAATCTTGTCAAGTATTTGTAAATTTCCCCAGAAATTACCAGACTAAAAACTAATTGTGATGGATCGAAACTGAAATTATCGTGTCAAAAGTTGAAAAAATTATATACGAATAATCGAACAAGCGATGGGTTTGATCCAAAACTACGATGAAATGGAGTCAGAATGGCTTGATAAATAGGTGTTGAAGTTGAGAATACAGCACCAATGATATAATATGTCAAATACTAGTAATACCACTGACTTTGACAATATTCATGATGTTGGCAGGGAAACCAACTAATTCACCATGATGTCACTACCATAGGATGAACCAAGAAACATGCCACAATAATGAGGCAAACTAAACAATACATCGTTATTTTTATTGGGGAATAATTAAACTTTAACAAGGAACAACTAGAGCATTGCTAGGCCGTGGCAAAATATGCCAATGGTAATTTCAACAATGGGGCGTAACTCTGGTGAAAATTTGCGGGCGAACCCAAATTCGAACTTGACCTGTATTTTGGGCTAATAAACCCACATACCAAATTTCATTCAAAGTTATGATCTGGAAACGAAAAAAGCGAAAGGACCGACAGACAGGCGGACCGACAGGCGGACCGACAGACAGACCAATAACATACGTTGTTTTTTTCAAAATGGGCATATAAAACACTAAAACATGCAACTGAAAGAATATTTGAAGCTTCTAGCTTATGCATGATAGTTTAACTACCAGAGAGATAGAATATTTAAATCTTCTAGCCTAAATATTATAGTATAACTACTAGAGAGATAGAAATAGAAACGAACAACTTAAAGAAGATCAATATTAATGACTCACCAAAAGAACATTATTTTCTTGCGATATCTTTCCCCACCAAATTTGCGTGAATAGTGACTGGCAGGCGACTTTGGATATGAACTTCTTATTATCTGCTTGCACTGCTATAAATATTGCTGTGGTGCTTCCCCAATTCCTCAGCTCCCGAACGAGCACATCCTGTGTCCTTTTCTCATCAGCGGTGTACAGCTCATGTAGTATTCCTATTGACAGCTCTTCAAACTCTCTGTTAGTAAAGAACAATTGTCTTATCTATTTTATTTCCAAAACTCAAGGTCTTGATTGCCTTAGGCAACATTGACTCAATCGGTTTTAAAGTTGTTGTGTTCTGTATATTAATATATAACTCGAGAGTTGTTTTCTTTTCTTATGTTTATTATGTTCTAACCTAAAGCATGTGTGACTGCTTTTTATAGCAGGAAAGCAGCGTCACATGTTAGTTGGTGGCATGGTTTACGAGGTATGAATTTGGTTACTGTGTCAGGGATAAAGATGGATATGTATTTTTTTTTTGTCAATGGGAGCTAATTATAACTTTTGTAAGTGGTGGTCCAAGGATTATCATTTTCCACTCATAATATTGTTCTGGGAGATGTGAATCCCACTCATTGTGACTTAATTGATTTGTCAAACAGAAGGATGATCACAGAAAAACATGACATGTAGTCCAGGAGATATTGGTCGACCTCTGCACCCCCCCCAGGACTCAACTTCACCCCACCAATTTTCTTCCTTAAGGTCTCCTATAATTTTTTTCACTTGTTAACAAGAAAAAAAAGTGGCTGCAGAGACTCCAGACAAGATGGCGTCCATCATGGCGGCCATTTTTTTTAAATGCACCATGTCTCTTTGATCGCCGTTATAGTACAGATGATATCACATGCGGTCTTGTTTTCCGCTCGATTCGTTATGCTAATATACAACCCTTACAAATTAGCCAAAAATCCGACACCAGAATCCAATATGGCGGCCAAGATGGCCGCCGAAATGTGAAAATATGCTATTTTTCTGACATGTTACCACCTTTCGTTTGTCTCTGTGGGAACATGTTGGAATATTTGCGTCATATTATACATTTATCATATAGAGGAGTCATTTTCGACTACATGGGGACCATAATATACATTCATTGCGGGATATTTTTGTCCGATATCACGTTTTCCCAATTGCCGGTATAATAGGTCAAAGCCGAATCTACTTAATAACGCGATGTAATGTTTCGAATCAATGAATGTTATTGCTATTATAACAACATCCATGCATATATATGTGCAGGGGATACTCGAGCTAGGATTCCTCTTATATCTGAGTTGAGGAATATTTACCCAAATCCAAGATGGCGGCCAAAATGGCCACCAGAAATAAAAAATCGCCGAAAATCGCCGATTTTAACATCAGTGAGCATTATTGTCATGAAAACTCCACACCTGCTTACTATTGTGTGTTGGGAACACTTAGACGAATAACTTTCCTTGTACCGTATCCAAATAAAAGCACCCCAAATCGAAAATGGCGCCCACAATGGCGGACAGATTTGAAAAATCACCGAAATTCCCTCATATTCACATCATTGGGCATTATTGTCGAGACAATTCCATCCATGCGTACAGTTGAGTTGGAAATACTGAGGTGAAGTAATTACCTTACATCTCATGCAAGAAATGGTTTTCCAAATTGAAGATGGCGGCCAAAATGGCGACCGAAATTTGAAAATACGCCTACATTCCTTTACTTTCTTAGGATGGGCGTTATTGTTTCGCGATTTCTACCCACCATTACATGTTGATATGTATGAATTATTCATTAGGGTTTGGCAAGTGATACTCACAGTCAATATGGCGGCCAAACTGGCGGCCAGAAATTGAAAAGAAGCCGATATTATCACATACTAATTTCAATTTTTTGTCATAATATCGATTTGTATAGACGGAACGGTACATAATATAAACCATATATTAGTTCCAATGTAAGTCGTAGCCTTTTGGAACGATGACAACCCACAATCGCGATGTGGCATTTCAACATCCATTCTCCACTAAGGGCTCATACTGGCCGTAACCGTATATAGGTGCGCCGAATAGTCATATTATGACTTCCAAGAATCAAAACAACAGTACCTGAGCTTATTCTGAATTGCCACATTCAGCATTATCTAGACCCGTTTCCGTCTCTTCGTCGGATTAATCTATCTTACTCACAACAACAGTTTACTACACTTCTTTGTAGAAGAGTGCCACTAATCGGAATGTTTCAAACAATACATATGCCGGTGTCCAGCTCACGTGTTTGTTTCGAAAGCTTGGAATTCTTAGCGAGCTTCATTCGTGGTATAGCTTATGGTATAATGCAGATGCTACATATGGGGTATAGGCGTCATCTTGTGCGATACACTAGAAAGGTATTCGGTCGATGCGTATACTAGCTTTCAGAAGGACCTATCTATCTGCGTATTGTCAGCTTTGGTGACCCAATGGGGATAACAACGTGAACACCTGGTGATCTTCCCAAACAGCCACTTCCCAATATATGGTTCATCAATTCGCATACTCATCTAATGCACTGACGTACCCGGACAACTTCTGAATATGGCTTCGAATGTTGAAAACCCGACATTTGACGGATGCATTTCTGCTAAGGCGTAGAAGACCATAATGCATAATATACCCAAACTCATTGAACATGATCACAAGAACAAGCTTGTTGGCGTCCAGCAATCGTCTCACCGAACATATCCAAGCAGATGATAACAATACACACGGTGCTAGTTTGTGGGTATGTGTCATTATAGTGGAGATGAAATTGGACCATGACTGCACCGCCCCTTATTTTGTTATGTTTTAGATTCAAACAGGATCTCATGTGTGGCTTTGCTTTCCTTGTATATGCTAAGATTGTATGTTCCCATCCGTTTGGAAGCCGTTCTTAAACAGCTGGACCAGGCGTGTGCCATTGGCTACTGTTGTATAAGCCCCACCAAGACTGGAGTGTAGTCTTAAAGGCGATACCTTTGATAGTTGGTTGATATGTCATACTCACGCTGGGTGGTATGGTTCAAGAAAGTACAAATGCCATCAACAAAAGGGTGAAATGTTCAACGCGAAGAACATCCAGATGCGTTGATGAGCTCTTGCATTCAGTTCAACAAACGTTGGTACACCAAGTGATTTCTTGGTAACATCACCATTGCGATCATTTTCCTGCATGAGACATGAACTGCTATATTCTAAAGTTATATATATAAAGCTATATGACCATAACGTCCACAGCCATTGCCATCGAGACTGTAAATTGTTCTTTAAATACATAGTGAAATAAATGCACCACAGTTCCTGACATTTTCTTGAATAATACCGCCAACGTACTGACTGTACTGACACTAACCCTGAGAGAGGATAACAAAAAACGTATACATTCATGCTATAAAGACATTATCCTTCAGTCCATCCGACTGTTTTGAGGGAGGCTAGCATAGTATTATACAGACAAAAATGTACGTAGTTCAATCAGAAAGGCTTCGAAACGGATGTGGAAATACAATCTTACCACACCAAATAAAACCGACACGCATGACAGTCTATATCTTAAACATGCACCAGGTGTAGGGGTGGTGTATACCGTGGCCCATTTCATTCCCACTATCATGGCGCATGTCCATAAACTAGCACCGCGAGCATTGTTCCTCTCTGCTGGGAGATATTCGACGAGACAAATGCGGGGCGTCACACAGTTTGCTTCGGATCATGGTCAAGAAGTGTGGGTAGTCTGTACAATATGGTCTTCTCCTTAGCAGATAGACATCTGTCCAATGGAATGAGACAGCTAGCAACCTTCGAAACACTGTCCAAGTTGTCCACATATGCCAATACGTTCGCTGAGTTTGTGAGTTGACGATCCATCTATTGAGAAGTGACTAACTAACTGGTTCGCCAGGTGTGCATGTAGTTATATCCCCATGGGTATGAGACACATACATAAAGATGACCTTCTGTAAGCTTGTATACTCATCGGTCATATGCCTTCATAGTTCAGGATGACGCACAAATATCATATTTAGCAAATATTTAAAATCGTAAGCTAGACACCGGAAAATGAATTGTTTGAAACTTTATGATTGGAGGGACCCTACTCTCAGGAAGTGGTGAATACTTTGTCGGTGTGAGCTACCTAGATTTATCAGACAAAGAAATGGAAGCTGGTCCAGATACTTATGGACGTGACGTTGCAAATCAGAATCTGTTATCAGGTAATTGTTCTGATATAAATATTTGGCGCACCTATAAGCTTACGGCCATTATCGGCGCTAAGTGGAGAATGGATTTCGAAATGCCACATCGCAATATTAATTGTGGTTTTCATCTTTCAAGAAGGATACGAGCTATGTTATGCGTTTTGATACTTTCAAGTTGAACGAGTAGATGGTGTATGTACAGTTTCGTCCATACATACCGATATTATGACAAAAAGTTGAAATTAATATGTGAAAATATCGATTTCTTTTCAATTTCTAGCCGCCAATTTAGCAGCGATCTTGGCTGTGAGTATCAACTTCCAAACCCTAGTGAATACTTGATGTCACTATTCCATATCAACATGTAATGGTGGATCGAAATCGCGAAACAATAACGCCCATCGTAAGAAAGTAAAGGAATGTAGACTTGTTTTCAAATTTCGATCGCCATTTTGGCCGCCATCAACGATTTGGAAAACAATTTCTTGCATGAGATGTAAGGTAATTACTTCACCTCAGTATTTCCAACTCAACTGTAAGCATGGGTGGAGTTGTCTCGACAATAATGCCCAATGATGTGAATATGAGGGAATTTCGGTGATTTTTCAAAATCTGTCCGCCATTGTGGGCGCCAGTTTGGATTTGGGGTACTTTTATTTGGATATTGTACAAGGAAAGTTCTTCGCCTAAGTGTTCCCAACTCAAAATAGTAAGCAGGTGTGGAGTTTTCATGACAATAATGCTCACTGATGTTAAAATCGGCGATTTTCGGCGATTTTTTATTTCTGGTGGCCATTTTGGCCGCCATCTTGGATTTGGGTAAATATTCCTCAACTCAGATATAAGAAGAATCCTAGCTCGTGTAGCTCCTGCACATATATATGCATGGGTGTTGTTATAATAGCAATAACTTTCATTGATTCGAAACATTACATCGCGTTATTAACGTAGATTCGGCTTTGACCCATTATACCGGCATTTTGGGAAAACGTGATATCGGACAAAAATATCCCGCAATGAATGTATATTATGGTCCCCCTGTGGTCGAAAATGACTCCTCTATATGATAAATGTATAATATGACGCAAATATGCCAACATTTTCCCACAGAGACAAACGAAAGGTGGTAACATGTCAGAAAAATAGCATATTTTCACATTTCGGCGGCCATCTTGGCCGCCATATTGAATTCTGGTGTCGGATTTTTGGCTAATTTGTAAGGGTTGTATATTAGCATAACGAATCGAGCGGAAAACAAGACCGCATGTGATATCATCTTTACTATAACGGCGATCAAAGAGACATGGTGCATTTAAAAAAAATGGCCGCCATGATGGACGCCATCTTGTCTGGAGTCTCTGCGGCCACTTTTTTTTCTTGTTAACAAGTGAAAAAAATTATAGGAGACCTTAAGGAAGAAAATTAGTGGGGTGAAGTTGAGTCCTGGGGGGGGGGTGCAGAGGTCGACCAATATCTCCTGGACTAATGAGAGAGAAAATATAACACATGGTATGCTAATACATAAGAATTGACTTGTTTTGCTTGGTATAGATCATGGATACCCACATTTTAAAATACATAAGCTTTATACATTTTTATCTGGTATAGCTCATGGATACTCACATGTAAAATACACAAGTTTTATACATATTTAGTTTGTATACCTCATGGATAGCCACATTTTAAAATACACAAGCTATATAAATGTTAATTGGTATAGCGCATGGATACTCACATGTAAAATACATAAGCTTTATACATGTTTAGTTGGTATAACACATATACTCACATGTAAAATACACAAGCTTAAACCTGTCATGTCTGGAGTTTCATGAAATTTTGTGAAAACCATGTGCCAATGCATTCTCTTATATATTTGAGTCTCCCATAGGGAGCCTCGCATATATAAGAGAATGCATTGGCCTAACAATATTTACCTTGACCTTGTAAGCCAGTGCATTCTCTTATATATGTCAAGCTCACTGTGGGACACTCACATATATAAGAGAATGCACAGGCACAGGATCTTTAATGCTGCACCTGTTCTCCGGAGTTAAACTGATCATATAATACATCACATCACTGAATTATATGTGTCAAAACTGGACAACTATTTCAGTTACGAAGCAATCAAATATTTTTTGAAGAATACCCAGAGGAGTTCATTCAGGGGGGATACTTATTATTGTAACTTACTTGGCTTTCTCGTTTAATTGTAGTTTGAGTTCACCATCGAGCGTCTTACTGATCATGGATTTGTAGAGGTGATGACCAATGAGAGTAGCAGCAAGAGATTCCTGTGAGATCAGAAAGAGTGGTACAGACAAAGTTTCCTTCGTCTTCACAAACCAGTAACACTATATCGTTATATAAATGGATAATGGGAATTTCAAGGTTCTGAATCCAGTAACTGGGAACTTTGTTTTCTGCATATCAAATTCTCAATGGACTACAGTAAATATCTAAGTCACTACGGGAGTCAATGACTCATTAGAAATCTAACATTTATTTTTTCATAATAATCAGCTGAATAAATAGGAAAACAACTGAGTTATAATCTACAACTATATCCCACAAGAATGATGCTTAAGATACGATTCCCAGCATACCTGAATTTAGTGTGTCTGACATTTTCAGAATGAGGTCCCCAGAGGGTGAATTTAGTGATGGTATCCCACACAGCGGGCTATCATCACCCAATTCACCATCTGGGGAGCTCATTCTGCTTAGGCCTCAACTGCTATGGGAGGCCCAGGATCAGATGGAAGTTCCCCAGTTAAACTTGGTGTTCACCCATTAGTCACCTCGATTAAGCATTTTATCTTCTGCAAATTATGGGGATATAGAAACTCAACAGAAGGAAAAAAGTAATTAAAAACAATGTTAATTTGAGACTATAGATACTTCATGGAAGATGAGGCCGAAACAGAATGAGGTCCCCATAGGTGAATTTGGAAGCGCTAGCCCACTGTGGGATATGGTCACTAAATTCACCCTCTGGGCACCTCATTCTGAAAATGTCAGACAAACTAAATTCAGACTCGATTCCCAGGTAATATAGATGGGGGAGTATTTATATACATGAGATGAGTGATATGTCCATGTAAGCTAATAGAGATCAGCACGAAGATGCAGCCATCAGGGGAAAAGTATACATGTAATAAATAAAACATTAACAATATTATCTTCTGCCAGCCTGTTTATCAATACGCGCTTCCCGAGTTAAATTAGCAGGCATATCAATTACGCCCCTTTGGTATAACCGTTAGAGTGCGCAGTTAATCATTATCGGGTGGTGGGGCCAGATTTTGTTCTCCAAATAGGCAGTGACTAGAGTACGCGTATACGGCACTTTAGCCGAGCTGCTAAACTACCGTATATGACACAAAATATTTAGTCAAACTTCAGCCGAACTGGCAAAGTACCGTATATATACGACACTCCAGCAGTTTGACTATAGGATACCATATACGCACGGCATTTGATTCGATTGTCACATAAATATACAGACATGACTGTGTTTGGAGTATTGTGAATTGCATGCATGATGGCCTCCTGCATGCATAAATATGTTGGCAGGGGACTTGTTTATGTCGAGTCAATACTGTTATATGTAGTACAGTAGGAACTTTATTTTTATTTTGGAAATTGCTGATCCTACGTGGATTCAAATTGAAGAAGGCAGAAAAAAACCCGACTTATCTAGACTATTATACTCATTATTATTAAGTATAACGTTCTCTGTTATATACTGTGTTGCATTCTGTGCCCGCATTGTGTGTTTTTTTTATTTTTGTGATTTGTCTTTGGTGCGTGTTGTCCCGTTCCCATTGCCCGATCACAGATTTACAATACCAGGATTCAACAGCAAATGTGCATTAGTGTCGGTGTCTCAAACGTTCATATATAATAGATTACGTATAGGACCTTCAGTGGTGTATACATCAGCCTCAATTTTTAAATATTTCACTACATAATATGGGGTCCAGAAGTGTAAAAGTTTACTGTTGTATAATTTTGGGACCCCAATTAGTGAACATTGAACATTCCACCATTCACAAAGAAACATCTGAATATGCAGGTCTGAAGTCACGAATACCCGAACTATATATATTGTCAGGTTACGTGTCCATATTGGACGCGTTATTCAGCGACTGAAGGAATTCAAGATTATTGCGCAGCCAGTTATTCCGTGGTCACTAAAATCAGTCATGAACCAGGTGGTTTCTGTAACTACGGGGGTCTTTGTAATCTTCAGGCAAAGCTGGTGAGGAAATTGTGGCTTTTGTCTACATGTCTTGTTAAATTTACACCATGAGTATACAAAATATTTTCTTTACTTCCAATCGGCATCAATCATGAACGCTCTTTGACATTTTGGATATCAGGATATTATATAGCAGAAACACTCTTTATCATAAGTAATATTTTGAGTTTTGTAGTTTTATATGACCAGTATCAGCTGGGTTGGGCCATCTTTAAAATTTATTTTGTTTCTTTCTTGACTTATTGGCTGTTATATAGCTAAGCTTGCATTATGTCATTAGAAAGCTCATATGCTTATAAATATCAGTTAATTATAAATGAATACTACCGGGGTAAATACTCTATCGCTTTGTTTAAAAAAAATGCTCACGTTATGCTAATTTTGAATGTTTCTAAAAACATGGCAAGAAGTACGTAATTCTCTCAAAATATAATGGTCTTTCTTTTTAATATGCACCCACTTTGATGGACCCATGTTCAAAGTTACCGCCACGTTTTACGTAACATTTTTCAAACTGATATGAGGAGTGTTTATCAAAGTAATGCCATTGCTGAAACATCTTGCACCAAATCATAAGCATAAAGCTATGGATTTGATTCATATGTATTGTTTGTGTGCTGCATGTGAGTAGAACATGTGACCGGTTACCTAAAGCATATGATAGCTATAATAAGATCCGTAAAATGCTACATACAACAATCACGATAAAACAATTGTTATTTTTTCAGATTTGTCTTTTAATATTTTTGTATTTGAACTACTGTCATCTTGTCGAAAAGATCTTTATAAACTTCCATCGTAAATAAACTCGCAGTCTCGCACAAATGTAAACTAAGACTCCGCGGCACTGCCGAATTCTGGCCCCACTTAGTAGTGCATGGCGTTACGGTTCGCACCTCTCTTTTGAAGAGCTCCTGGAATTTAGAAAAACTCGGGAATCCGCTATTGGTGCCCAGATGATATTGTTCTTGATAGCCATATTGCTGGTTGTCAACTCTTGATGGATGATGTCACAACAAACATTGCAGTAATTTAATTAACAAATCAATTGTTTTGAAACAATGCACAGAAAGATATAATTAAACTGAACTCAGAGAAAACAAGAGCATCATCGCTTGGGCGTGGCAAAATACAACCGCAGTAATTTCAATAAATGGCCATAAAACTGGTGAAATTTGGCGGAACCCAAATTTCGACCTTGAACTATATTTTGGGTTAGTAAATTCACATACCCAATTTAATTCCATTCAGTTCAGACTTACTGAAGTTATCATCCGGAAAACAAAATTGAGTTCAAATTCCAACAAAAAGGACTGTAACTCTGGTGAAAATAGACAGGCGGAATCCAAATTCAAGTCAAACTTAACCTGTATTTTGTGCTAGTAAACCCAGATACCAAATTTCAGTCCATTCAGTTCAGACTTAGGGGCAGCGTCATAATTATTTGGGTAGTTTTCTGGTAATTTCACGTTTTTTTTTACCTATTTTTCCGGTATTCCGAAATCTTACTGAAAGTGAAAACGTCAATTACGTTTACTGTAATGTGGGGTTTTATTTTCAGTAATTATTACCGGAGAAATTGGTAGAGACTTTGGAGAATTAGGTCAATATTACTGGTGAATTCGGTAGATAATTACCGTTTTTTTCCCCCAGATATTACAATATCCCGATTTCTGAATTATAAATCGAAGACCTTGGAAAATGAAAGATTGTCGAAATTAGTTAGGCCTAAGATTTTTATGAATACTTTGTAATCCTGCAGGTAATACGACAGGTTTACCTTCAACTGTTAATGGTGCAGCATAGCTGCAGACACTCACCTTCAATCACGATATTATGATGTATTTCTCATGTTTTAAAGTTGCTTCATACCATTGCATTATTTAATATAACTTACATGTCAAGTTTGTACATTTACTCATAATATAATCACATTCACGGCTTTCCACACAATCGGAACATTTACCAATTTCTATCGCGTACAAGTATGCATTCTACTCAAAATATTGTAAATTAAGTTACTACTATGTTCATATAATCTCATAACCTATCCATGCTATGCATAAATAATTCCTTTCATTTAACTGATAGCACAATATTGTGGTATTTAAGAGAGTTTTTGTAGCAAGAATTATAAGTTTTCACATTGTCAGTCACTGTTGCGCGATTGGCCGATTCATCTGTAGCCCCGCCCATAGCTGTCAACCGCACTCGCCAAGCATTGGGCTGACTCAGTACAACTAAGTATATAGTGCATAGATCAAATGCGCTATAATTAGTTTTGTGTGAAAGGGTGTATGTCATACTTATGATAAACATACTATCCAATTTCCCAGTTGTGTGTGAAAGGGTTTTGTGTGAAAGGGTGTTATACATACCTGCGATAAACATATAATATAGAATTGGTATTTCTGTCATATGAATCTGGACCGGTAACATGTGACTCTCTGATTATATATAGTCATAGTAGGCATGCATATTTGCGACAATTCACTGGCAGCATATACATACTTCATTGATTGTCATTCGTGTACAGCAGAGTGCCCCTTGGTGTTAGTCATATATATATAGTGCAGTTTCCCCTCGCCATGAATAGTGGAGCATGCCAATTTATCATATCGATCGATACGTTGTCGGAACGCCAGAAAATTACCGGACTATTACCTATTTATTAGTGACGTGCTCTATGATTTTGGACATCATGATTGTATCAGTAACATTTATAACGTAATCGGTAGATTACGACGTAATTCGTAGTGTGTTTCAGTAGATTCTACCAAAACAGCATGTTCAACACGTCGGTAAACTTTCGGTACTCTGGAAAATTATCGGGAAATTACTGGACGTTCGGTAATATTTTTGGAATTACCAAATTAAATATTTAAATATGACATGACCGCTTACTAAGTTATCATCCGGAAATGAAAAAAGCTCTGACTGTTTTTTTATTATACAGAATAGACAAGTCTATCGAGTTGAGACTGAAGATTGCATTCAAGACACTGTCATTTAGCATGTCATTAAGACCATGGGTTTTTAAAACCAATGCAAAGGAATAGGTCTAAAAATTGAACAGTATATATGCTACTAACTATAACTGGGATGTTATAGGCATATGTGTGCCAACATGTATACACTGTCTTTGCCATGTCAGAAGATAAAACATCCGCAAAACGTTTGTTGATAACACCAGCGTCCATGTTCTACAAGAATGTGGAACTTGTCAAATAAAAAAATGTCATCTTCAGATATTTCTGTGATTTACTTCCTGACATCTCGGTCTGAGTGGTAAATATTGCAAAAATTGGTGTAATAAATAATAATTGGTGAATCTGGACGAGCTTACCTTTCCTTGTAGCCAGAAAATCTCAGCAAGATCTTTTCGGTTCATGAGCACTGACCAAAAGAATAAATCTTGCGCGGGATGCAGTGATATGTCAAGGTCACCAATGTCATAATCTGAAAGTGTTCAATGACATTACGAGAGGAGCTAGCAATTGGGAGCACAGTTCTCTTTGGATGATTGTTCACTGAGGTATGTCGGGTGTGCTTCTGACATGAGCTTTGTTTAATTAGACTTCATCAGTAATTAGTCAACAAAATGGCAAATACTAAAACAGTAAACTTTTTTATTTAATAGATTATAACAAAGATTATCTCGAAACATGAATTTGATGCTGTGAAATGGAAAAAACTGAGAGGTATGTCTTACCTTGAAATAATATTTTTTCAATTTGGTCATTTAATTACAAGAATGTTTTCATGTGAAACAGTTGAATAATGTAAACTCTGTAAGGAAGACCAAGGGCCGATAGCTCTAACTGCTAAATTAGTGTTGTTGTTACTATCTCAATGGCCCTTTTCCTCACGTAATCAATCAAGTTTAAAGGATCTAACGTAACCTCTTTGCGGCTAAATGACGATATGATGTCATGTGCTGGGCTGTTGACAGTTATAAATAATGACCTACTGCTAGTGTGCTGAAGTAGGTCCTAGGTACTACAGACCATATAACACACGACATGCACTTTTACATCTGTAATAGTTACGAAACTCAGATGTTAATAGAATCTTACCATTTTGAAGCAGATATAAATCCACATTCATGTCCGCAAATCCTTGTTTCTTGAGATAATAGATATCAAAATGATCGCCAATGAGATATTTAAGCACACGCCCAACATCATGCAGGGAAACAAATACTCTTTGCTGAAGACAAATAGAAAATCAAGTAAGAAAACGGTACAAGTAAATGAGGTTATCATGCAGATAAAACAACTTCTTATAGTTATCATGTAGATAAAACAACTTCTTATAGTTATCATGCAGATAAAACAACTTCTTAAAGTTATCATGCAGATAAAACAACTTCTTATAGTTATCATGCAGATAAAACAACTTCACAGTCTGGGCTAGATGGGGAAAGTCACAGTCTTATACTATGACTTGAATAATAAGTGGGGAAATATTTAAACTAGATCTGAATTAATGGACATCTCAAAGTTTGAATCCATTCGAACTATGGCAATTTCGTAAAGAAATGAAAATTCAGTCATCACTTTTACAAGGCAGTGACCCTTACCCTATAAACTATATCAAACCCACAAACTGCTAAATTTGGTAAAGACAAATGTGTCCATTTACTCACCTTGTCTTTAAACTTCTGTAGCAGGTTATACAACAGGGATTTTGGAGATATCTGGAAAAGGTAATGTAAACAAATTAGAGACAAGTACAAAATCAGTAAAGTTACACATTACAGCTCTGAATCAAGACTGTTACTAGCCTACTGTGCATGTAAAACTAACAAAAAGTTGTATTGATTATGTAGAAGTATATTTCTAAACATGACAGATTGTAGGTATTGAGAAGTCAGCCCAGTATCAAGATGACTGATTGTAGGTATTGAAAAGTCAGCCCAGTTATTATAAATGCTATGTGATAGCCAGTGTAAAGGTGGGTACAGATGTGGCTTAACGTGTAGATGTGGCATTCCTTGTGAAGACGCAAACAATTTTTTCTTCAGGTTTCCTTTGTACGAAGAGTTCAGAGATCTCATGTGGGCAGGGTTGGACAAACTTAATGTGACCATCATTTCTGAAAAAGATCTCCTGTTTGGCATTCCGTACTACGTGAATCATTGTCAAGATGGTGCATTCATTTATTTCCTCGACAAACCTTTTTCATAATTCTCATATCAAATTTGTATCCTACTGCCAAAATGCGGGACCATAGCCACACCAACAACCAAAACAGCAGCCACATGCATTAAACAGCAATTTTTTAACCATTCTCAATATAATATATCTATTAGCAGCTGAATGCCCGAGGAGAGGAGCTCTGATAAGTTCCGTAACTTGTGCTCCGATCCTCTGTGCCCACACTTCTCTGTATGTTAATAATAATATGTGTAATTATACTGTCATATTGTGGGTCACAATAAAATATGTTCAACATGTGGCCGGTTTGGAAAGCTGGCTAAAAATGTGATCGATGACTTGTAACAAGCATTATTTGAAGGATATCGGGCAACACATACCGTATTATACAACCAGAGAAGTCTCTTTGGTGTCAGAAACTCCTTTAAACTGACACCATGATCTAGGAAAAGGTCGACGAAGTCAACTCGGTTGAGCTGGATTGCTGAAAACATGATTTCATTCAGTGTCCCAGTCTGCAAAATAAATACACAAATCATGAGAAACTCACTAAAGAACATATTCATTGATGATAACTTATTAAATAATGGAAGCTTTATATATTTAAGTTACCAATTTGTGAAGGCTCATAGGGTCACAACGACATTACTCAGCATTCCTTCAAAGTAAAGATTACTCAATTTTGCATAGAACATAGTTTGTTTTATATTTTGAGAGATAAGAAATCATAGATTTCAGGAAAAAATAATATTGTTTCTTTAAAAAATACTCATTGATGAGTAGTTCCTTGGGAAATGTTCAGATAATACAAAGGTCATTTGTTGCACTTATTATCTGAACATTTCCCACAAATAATAGTATTCCTTCTGAACTTGTATTAGCTTTTCTGATCTTATTACCTGAACAACCCTCCAGATGATTAATAGACCATTCAAATGTATACTTTTATAACTGATGGGAGAATCCATTTAGTAAAGAAAGGGTTAACTCAGGTGTCTAGAAAGAAAGACCCTATCAATAAATTCTTGAGATATGTAGGGCATGGCAGAGGTATGAAATCAACCATGTCTTTACTAAATACTCATTGATGAGTAGTTCCCTTAGGAAATGTTCAGACAATATGTTCAACAAAACGCGGCCATTTGTTGAACTTATTATCTGAACATAGCCCTCAAATGAAAATGAATTAATCCTTCTGCACTTGTATTATCATTTCTCCTATCTGATGTCTACTTATATTTCCTGAACACCCCTCCAGATGAATAGAGAGATCATCCTCATGTATAATTATTACTGATGGAAGAATCCATTTAGAAAAGAAAATATTAAATAACAACAAATACATGCAGATACAGTCATATGCTGAGAACATCTAAACATCTCTTAACCCTTTACCCAACAGAACGGCCCTGTGCCAATACATTCTCTTATATATGCGAGTCGACCATAGGTCGCCTCGCATATATAAGAGAATGCATTGGCTTAATACATTAAAAATTATAAAATTGTTAAAGAATGTAAGAAAAAATGGTAAAAAGTGTTAAAAAAAGATTTTTTTTAGGCCAATGCATTCTCTTATATATGCGAGGCGACCTATGGTCGACTCGCATATATAAGAGAATGCATTGGCACAGGGCATAACTGTAACTATCACAATGTGGTCAAGGAGCCGGTTCCAATGATATCCATATTTGTATGGTTCTATTGAGACAGACCGAAGATATTTTAGGCTTTATTTGGCCGGTTTTGGCCGGTTTGTTGGGTAAAGGGTTAACAAAGAAAGTGCCCCTTATATATTCGGTAATATTTTATGAGATATTGGATGGATTTTGACGAAACTTTACGCAAATGTTTAGTGGTATCTGAGACACAACCTGTGCGAGGCACCGTCCTGTGAGTTATGTAATGGCCAGCTGATCATGAATATTGAATGGAAGAGGGGTGCTTTTCAAAAGTTGCTAAACACTGACGTAGAGTGTTCCATTGTTCACACAATTAAGTGTCACGGGCTGTAAATGTGGTCCAGAAGTGACGCTGTGAGTCCGCGATAACATGCGTGCCATCTTCGGGACACAATGTGCCCCCTGCATGCCCAGGTCATTCAGTCTAACCACATTACTTTGGAATGACACCTTAAAGTTTCATGCCGTGAGCAACACAGAGTTATTGAAATCAGTCTCTTTGAAGCCATTTTTCAATGTCACGACATTGGAACGTTTCAGAGACTGTATTCGAGCCCTGTCAAATGTACATTAAAGTCCCATTGTAAATGGATTAAAAAGAGCACACATGCCAGATTGTAAGTGATAACAACCAATTAGCTGACAGGCCTATCAGTATCTTATGTGCCCATGTGGTCCTTCACAGCTTGTTTCTCTTTGTTTGCATTGATTGAATTACATAATTAAATATAAAGGCCTCTTGATAATCTGGCATGTGTGCTTAGTTTCACCTGTGTGGCCAACAAGTTATTGCATATTTCTATGTTTAAGACAGACCAACCATGTTACGATTTATATATTTATTTTTATTAAATAAAATATACACATAAAACACAAGTACACGTTTGGCATCATGGGGAATGTTCATTTCGCTCATTTGACAATCAACTATGTAGGCGCTGTGTAGACACGTTATACAGATGATGCAGAAATGAGTTAAGATTGCATAGGATATGCTAGAATGTCTGTTAATTGTCTGGTCTACCACAGCGATTGAAAACATGAGAGGCCTGGCAGGCTATAGTAGTTAAGCATTTACACCGGGTTTTACCGTGGTGGTTAGTGTGAAAATGCCTGTCAGGCTTTATTGGGGAGGATATATCAGTATCCAAAGACGCGAATTATACTATGAGATCAACTATGGGAATAAACAACCTTTCATCGGCTGTGAAAACCGCTCAGGAAAAACCGGATGCATCTTTTGGTGGCCATATATTTCAATATGACTTCTTTTGTTGGCTCCCAGAAACCTGCATCCGATACTCTACTACATATATGTAGCAGTGCTTTCAGTCGGCCTCAAGATCAAGAACGTCGGAGTCGTTCAACGCTTATTCCAAATATTACCAATTGGCGTAATAAATCAATGATTGTTTAACATTGTTCTTTTGAAAATATTATGTTTCTACACCGGGTTTTACCGCGGTGGTTAGAGTGAAAATGCCTGTCAGGCTTTATTGGGGAGGATATATCAGTATCCAAAGCCCACCAAACGTGGAACCAGACAATCATGCATATCGAAATATCCAAGGAGCTTTCGCGCATATGTGAATGATAGAGCTGTCAAGGACAGACGGTCTTGTCATTATCATATGGTTACCGGCCAGACCTTGGATGAGAAGGCTTTCACGCGTGATACGCAGCTGTGCTATCGTATTCAAACGGCTACACACCAGATAAGAGTCGCGCACGAGTGCAAATGGTTACACACCTTAGGAGCACTGAACCACACAAATGGCAGTATTGAGCTACCTGCAGATGCCTCCCAGAGAACAGTTCCCGTGTACTAGGAATCGGTGACTCTAGTAGGTACAACGTATTCTCTGATAAAGGCATCAAAAGCGTTCACGTATACCAGTATGATTGAACTGGTAGGTACAACGAAGTCGAGGAAGATACGTGCTTGATGAGGAGTGTGTGAGTCATTGTGTCCATAACAAGGCTATCACGCAAATGCACAGGTGGCGGGGCCAGAGAAGAGTCGCGCACGAGTGCAAATGGTTACACACCTTAGGAGCACTGAACCACACAAATGGCAGTATCGAGCTACCTGCAGATGCCTCCCAGAGAACAGTTCCCGTGTACTAGGAATCGGTGACTCTAGGAGGTACAACGTATTCTCTGATAAAGGCATCAAAAGCGTTCACGTGTACCAGTATGATTGAACTGGTAGGTACAACGAAGTGAAACTGGGCTAGGCGTAGCATTTTTTTTTCCCGACTTCTTCCTATAGGAGCCATATTTCACACAAGTCTACGGACTGACGGTATTAACAAAAGCTTGTCTGAACAGCCTATCTCTGAGAAGTAATATGTATAAATGACTGGAAGTACTGAGCACCGTCTGCTCTGAATCTAAGCGGTGCCATGAAAGCTGCATAGATCTTAATTAACACCACATGGCCTGGCCCTGTGTGGGAACCTGTTCTAGCAGATTAACTCATGCCCTGTCGCGATCGCGCGTCAATGTCTCGAGTATTGTCGGTCTGTATAAAACTACAGCAATGCAATAACATATATTTCATTACTATCAATTTATAAACGGGGGTCTATCAAAATCTTATGTTATTAGAGGGTAGAAATTAACATATAACACAGTGTAAATGGTTTGGTGCAGGAACATAATATGGTTATAAACGTGATATGTTTTTATCCGTTACGTTAATAAGTGGGATCATGTACCAACAGATAAGGATGTTCCAAGCCTGTGCGAGAAGTGGGGGACCATGGCACAGCCAAATGACTGATCACTCTGTGTTTTTGCAACTTTTGAAAAGTGCCCCTCTTCCATTCAATTCGTGCTCAGTCAGCCATATCTCACCTCACAGCACAGTGCTTAGCACACTTGATGTCTCTGGTACCACAAATCATTTGTGGAAAGTGTCATCAAAATCCAATTAAATATCTCAAAAAATATTACAGAATATATTAGGGGGGACTTTCTTTTTTTAGGTATATATATATCTATATTTGCTAATAGACTGAAAACATATAAACAATTTTGGTTACATTTTTATCTGGGTAACCCTGCTAATTCAATATAAACTTTCTGATGAATAGTTGTTTTAATTGCAGGATGATTACATTATCCCTTTCTATACTATATTTTCAATGATGAGTTCCCTAAGGAAATGTTCCGATTATCATAGAACATTTGTTGAACTTATTATGTAAACATTTCCCACCAATGAATATGAATCCTTCTGCACTACTATAATCATTTCGTCTGGCTGTTGTCTGCTCATATATCTTTATCAACCCTGCAAATGAATAGTGGACAATCCCAGTGTATACTTTTATAACTGAGTGGGAGAATCCATTCAGTATAGAAAGTGTTAAGTGTTAATACCTCCAGGGACTATCAGGCCCAAACACAGTATATCTAGTTGGATACTTTTATTATATGTTCTACTCTATATCGTTAGTTGGTCTACTCTGCCAGTCTATGAAGCAGCGCGAGTATATACCACGTGTGCATGCAATCTAATATATGACCAGAATCTAAATTACTCCAAAGAGTTCGCGTTCCCACGTTATACTTTTAGACCATGCAAATTTAGAACATGCGAATTTGGTAACCCGTTAATATTAAGATTACTCACAGCCCATTGCTTGTCATCTGTGAAGATATCGCTCTTGGCTATGTCCAGTCTGTTCCAGGCTAACGCTAAATGTAGCTGGTCCATCACTTGTTTTTTGTTAGCTGAAATGGAATGAGGGGTCATCTCAGAACTACTATCAGGAAATCAGCCCATTTTGTAATAGATCCCGATAACAGATACAGCATATCGTGAAATTAATATTGGGAAATGACGCAACGTAGATTGGAAACCTTTCAGAATACTGTGAATGGCTTTAAATTCGTTGGTATCAATTTTCGTGGTTCAGCCATTAGTGACTTTTTCGTGGGTTCGTAAATTCGTGGTTCCGCCGATGCTAAATGTCACCTCCAAATCCCCCCAATAACAACAATCAAATCGAACTGATAGAAGTGTAGACACCTCGACGAGCCATCGGTAATTGCGCATCCACACAGCAGGTGTAATTAGCACGTCCCGTGTATAAGCTTTTGTTGCCGGCTATCGAGAATATTAACCACGGGATTGTATTACTTAACTTAAGCATACAAAAGCTAGATCAAAGTACTTGCTTAATTCTCAACACAATCAGTGTGAGACTGGGGATTATTTACCGAAGCCAACATCTATTAGTCTGCACCATATGAAATACAACCCCAAATGGTCAACTGCATAATGCAAATATGTCTCTCAAAGCTGGTTACAAGGTGGTAAGATTGATTTTCGTCCTCCTACAACTCCTTGGTTTACCTGATCCGAACCATAGTTCGGATCATGTTACTGCTCTGCTTATGCAAGTAGCTAACGATTATGTTGACAACAAACTCGGCTCCAATTCCTGTCAACAATCTCGAAAAAGAAAACATGGCGAGTATGTGATTAAACATTGTAATTAGACCGTAGCTACTCTTTCATAAATGTACTCCCAATTTGATAGAGTTACCTCCCTGGGCTTTGATTTTACATTGGGACAATAGAGTTACCTCCCACGTGACATTTCTTATTTCTCAAAATCGATCTAGTTTCGAAGATTAATTTTTCGTGGGGTTTTTAATTTCGTGGTTAGCAGCAACCACGAAAACCACGAAAATTGGACCCCCACGAATAAATGTACTTTTACAGTATTTACATAATTTATCGGGATCAGGCTTCTCATAGTACCAGCGTACCAGACCTATCGGTACCGAGACGGTTCCGCGTCTGGTACCTTGGTACCGGTTTCGGTTCCATTACTGAGTGTCTCAATTGATAATATTGTATGTGGCTGCTTGGATTTATATGAGTTATATGTACAATGTGGCAGGTACAAATTGCAGGTTGAACTTATGGCTGGAAATAGATAACAATGTGGATTTTGAATTTAAATAATGAATTTCACCAATCGATTGACCAATCATATGTTTTCAATACAACAAAACACTTCAAAACAAGCATTTCAAGCAAAGATACAGATAACACCACGCAAATTGCAGTTGGCAATTGGTCATTTGAATGTGTATTTGAACAATGAGTGTAAGGTTCCATCTTATAAAGAAGCATTGCTAATTGATCGCTTTGTTTTTGGAGAGGTAAACTGTAAAGCCGATGAGTTGATGATACATGTGTACAATCTGTGTGACTTGAATTAAGGTGACTGTAAAACATATTGTGATCTAATGGGTGTAGAAAACTATAGATGACGTAGTCGCCATAAATGTGTTTGATTTTATATCCAAATTGGTAACAGGCAACGTCATTCCTATGTATGAATATGATATGAAGCGAAGATTCAAAATGGTTGGCAGGTCAGTAATCTTTTCTGCTTTGGTATTTTTACAAAGTGGTTGAATAAGCTTCCTCAGTGATCGAATATAATTAATGATGAACAGATTATATTCATGAACACAGGTTCACCAAACTTCACTGACTATTAAAATTGTGACTGTGGAATCCGATTTAAATAAATAAATTTTTTAAATGCAATGATGTAATGCAGAAACTGTCTGTATTGACCAATCATTTAACTTATTTCAACATAAAAGAAACGAGAGGCCGATCACGATCGGCAGATGTTAACCCATCCCTTGGCGATAGTAAGTTACTCTGTTACTGTTACTACTTTTTTTTAAATTATTATAAAAAACAAAATATATTATTTTTTGTTGTTATTTATTTATTTATTCATTTTTTGTTGTTATTTATTTATTTATTCATTTTATATTAAATTGTGCAAGAAATTTTTTTTTTTTTTTTTTTTTTAAGAGTGAATATTTATTTGGAAAAAGGGCCATAACTCACTTAAAAATAGTCTGATCAAACCCATATGCAAACTCAATCTGTCTTTTGTGCTGTAAAATTCATATACAAAATTTGGTTCCGATCAGATAGAAAATGTTTGAGTTATCGCACCATGCGTAAAGTGTCTACAGGCAGACAGATGGACGGATGGACTAACGATGAGTGGTCAATCCGGACATTGATACTATGTTTTAATACCATACTATGGTATGGGTAAACATACAAATTAGTCATTTGAGGGTAAGTATCAATTTTCCCATCTCCATTAGCATGGGCATGTATGTGATTTTTGTGAAACACTGGACAAACATGACAGATTATGTGATAAAACACAATTTATTCCCTATGAGTTTTCTATTGCAAGCCATCTTTCTTGACATAGAGACCTCCTCAATAACCCAGGCTAACAGGGCAAATTAATTACATAGAGCTCTTATCTCTCCACAGGTATAAAGTATCTCTGGTTAGGCCTCATACTGATGGCTAAAAATAACTCTATTTCTCATAATACAGATTACTGCTTATCTCCTTCTCTGAGGAGTTAAACTTCATATCACTGGTAATTAATTGTAGACTGCTAGGGTTTCTGTTCAATTCTTAGTTGAAAAAGGGCCACAACTCCATTAAAAAATAACGGATCAAACCCATATTCGAACTCGATCTGTATTTTGAGTTGAGAAACTCACATACAAAATTTGGTTCCTATCAGTTGAGATATGGTGTATTTATGGAAGCATGCATGAATTCTATGTCAAAGGGCCATAACTCCATTAAAGAATATCAGATCAAACCCATATTCGAACTCAATACGTATTTTGGGCTGAGAAACTCACATACCAGATTTGGTACCAGTCAAATAAAAAAATTTGAGTTATGGCAGCATGCATGAATTTTAAGTCAAATTAAAGGGACACATTGGAAATCTTTTTATCAACTTTTATCATAATCATCAGTATCTAAATGAAAACAAATAACAATGTCAATGACATTTTTTTTATTATTATTATAAAAGTTAAAAATAAAAAAAAAAAAAGATTTTTTTTTTCAATTTTTTTTCCGAAAAAGGGTCAGAAGTCCTTTAAAATTAATCGGATCAAACCCATATTCGAACTCGATCTGTATTTTGGGCTGTGAAACTGACATCCCAAATTTGGTTCCAATCAGATAAAAAATGTTTGAGTTATGGCAGAATGCGTGAATTCTAAGTTGAAAAAGGGCCATAACTCTGTAACAAAATCTCGAACTCGATCTGTATTTTGGGTTGAGAAACCCATATACAAAATATGGTTTCGATCGGATAAAAAATGTTTGAGTTATCGCATTACTCGTAAAGTGTCTACGGACAGATGGACAGACAGACAGACAGACAGACGGACGAACGACGAGTGGTCAATCCGGGCAACGACACTATGTTTACCATATGGGTAAACATAAAAACCCACAAAACAATCATTCCCATTGAGCACTGAGGACAACTGCATGTGCATGTCAGTTGCAGATTGATCATTTAATGTCTTTGAAGTATAGAAATATACATGGTATACGCTTATCAACATTGATTCAGATGCAGTTACTGCATGTGACGTCAGTCGGGGCCACGTGCATCGTGACCTGTTGCTCAGTCAGCAATTGGTCATTTGTTATTGTATTTTATGTTTAGGCCACAGTATGTGTATGTTTCTATGCTAATAGAAGCATCACTAATTGGTTAATTTGGGTTGAGTCTACCATGGCACCTGATGATATACGCATACGATGTGTGTAATTTAAATTATTCAACTTCGCGACAAAATAAGTACTCTTTGCTACTACCGATAGATCGTATTGCCTTCCGTTTTGGTCGGGGAAAGTTGCAAATCTGGTTTGCTGCTATGAGAATATTGTCACCATATGTATACAAGCACCATTTAGTTAGCAATAACAAACTGTGGTTCAAATTTGGTTTGTTAACGCTGCAAATAACATCTAAAATCAAGTTATCCATCGCTTCTACAAACATATATAGACTACTAATTCGAGGGTCCGCCTAATACCGTGTACCGGTACAGTGAAAAATTGTCCAAGTAACGACGGTTCCGGTACTGGTACCGTCGAGAAGCCTGATCGGGATTCTTTCAGTGTTTACTTTCATTTCGGAGTATCAACATCAGTAAACTATTGGAAAACAACATCAAATATCAAATATGGGCCAACTACAGCCTAACTACTGTTAGGATATAATCAACTGTACGTTAAGTCCTGAGCCTCATGTATTAGAAATAAATGGAAAAAACATTAGTTGTGTGGAGATCAATGCGATTCTAGGTGGTCACATTTCCTATTTTCGTGATATGTTCGGTCATGTCACCCCCAATAAATTTAACTAACACGGCACAAAAAAGTCAATACAGCAGTGTCTTGAGACTCAAATAATATTTTTTATTTGGCCTAAATGTTAAAATTTACAAATTCAATAATAGCAAAGAATGGAATAATGATATGCTTTATTTACTCAACTTCCAGAAAGGCCACAGAAATAAACTCACCTTTAAACAATGCTTTTAGAATAGCAACATCAATCTCTTTAACAGAGTCATTTGAGTCAAGTTCAAATACAGTGATTAAGTCAAGCTTCTGTATGCTTCCTTTGACCCATGCCACCATACTAGGT
Source organism: Siphonodentalium dalli (assembly GCA_032622095.1). Classification (NCBI taxonomy): domain Eukaryota; kingdom Metazoa; phylum Mollusca; class Scaphopoda; order Gadilida; family Siphonodentaliidae; genus Siphonodentalium; species Siphonodentalium dalli. The sequence goes on along the minus strand of CP136067.1, from coordinate 79,957,274 downwards.
AGGTCTTGATCACCCAGTTCTTTTTGAATAAGGTCCTTTATTTCTGTTTCCAGCTTAGCATCAATTACACCCTCAATTCTGTGGAGAAAATAATCTTTTCATATCATGGAAGTGTCTTTTAGGACAATTTTTATTGAATAAACTTGTTGGCTTCAAGAAAATATCTAATGTTTGTTTCTGCTTGGTAGTTCTAATATATGCATGCACCATGGTGTGTGTGCCACCAATAATAATGGACTACACCATTTCTGTACTAAATACTCTTAATGAGTAGTTCCCTTGGGATATATTCAGACAATAATTAAAGGTACTCAATCCAAATTAACACTCCTAAATTACTATTTCTTTGGCTTCGGGGTAAAAAAATATTTGATTCGAGTCGAGGAACCCACCCATCAAAGCTCAGAGTGATCAGATATTGATTTTTGATGTTTGTTATTTGTGCAATTAAATGTGACCCAGAAATATGTGGTCAAACGGAGGGTCTCTGACAAAATTGCGGATGAAGATGGATGACTCTAGAATCAAGTGATAATATGGCCAAATTTTGTGATACTTAAGTGATAATACGGCCATATTTTGTTGAACAAAATGTTTATAAATAACAAGTTTTGGGAAATTTTATACCATAGTTGACAGTGGGTAGCATTATTTTGTTGCAATAAATCGATTCTGATAACTAAAGCGTATTTTGAAGAAATGTTTTTGTTGTTGTATCTTGATGATATGGGGACCATCTGATCGGTTGACTACTTTAAGTTCAATAAACAACCATAGGTCGTTTGTTGAATTCATTATCTGAAAATTTCCCACAAATGATTAGGGATACTTCTGTATTTGTATTATCTTTTCTTCAGTCTGTCGTCTGTTATATAACCTGAACATCTCTCCCAATGATTAACTCTTTAACCCTCAATGACGTGATTTGACGTGTCTAACGGGTACCTGTGACGTTGACCGGGACAGCCCTCACCTGTAACATCTAGTCCAGGAGATATTGGTAGACCTCTGCACCCCCCCCAGGACTTAACTTCACCCCACTAATTTTCTTCCTTAAGGTCTCCTCTAATTTTTTTCACTTGTTAACAAGAAAAAAAAGTGGCCGCAGAGACTCCAGACAAGATGGCGTCCATCATGGCGGCCATTTTTTGTATATGCACCAGGTCTCTTTGATCGCTGTTATAGTAAATATGATGTCACATGCGGTCTTGTTTTCCGTTCGATTCGTTATGGTAATATACAACCCTTACAAATTAGCCAAAAATCCGACACAAAAATCCAATATGGCGGCCAAGATGGCCGCCGAAATGTGAAAAATTGCTATTTTTCGGACCTTTCACCACCTTTCGTTTGTCTCTGTGGGAAAATGTTGGCACCTTGACGCGATTTTATATATTTATCGTCTAGAAGAGTCACTGGCGAACACACGGGGACCTTAATATACATTTCTTGACGGATATTTTTGTCCGATATCACGTTTTCCCAAATGCCGGTATAATCCGGTCAAAGCCAAAACGACGCTAATAACGCAATGTCTGTTTCGAATCAATGAGTGTTATTGCTATTATTACTCCAGCCATGATTATATATGTGCAGGAGATACTCGGGCTAGGATTCCTCTTATACCTGAATTGAGGAATATTCACCCAAATCCAAGATGGCGGCCAAAATGGCCACCAGAAATAGAAAAATCACCGAAAATCGCTGATTTTAACATCAGTGAGAGTTATTGTCACGACAACTCCACACCTGCTTACTATTGTGAGTTGGGAACACTTAGTTGAATAACTTTCCTTATATTGCATCCAAATAAAAGTCCCCCAAATCCAAAATGGCGCCCACAATGGCCGACAAATTTTGAAAAATCACCGAAATTCCCTCATGTTCACATCATTGGGCATTATTGTCGAGAAAACTCCACACATGCTGACAGTTGAGTTGTAAATACTGAGGTGAAGTAATTACCTTTCATCCCATGCAAGAAATGGTTTTCCAAATCTAAGATGGCGGCCAAAATGGCGACCGATATTTGAAAACACGCCTACATTCCTTTACTTTCTTACGATGGGCGTTACTGTTTCGCGAATTCTACCCACCATCACATGTTGATATGGAATATTGGTATGAAGTATTCATTTGAGTTTGTCAATTGATACTCAAGGTCAAGATGGCAGGTAAACTGGAGGCCAGAAATTGAAAAGAAATCGATATATTCACATACAAATTTCAACTTTTTGTCATAGTATCGATATGTATGGACGAAACTATACACAAACCTTATATTAGTTCAACTTAAAACGTATCAAAACGCATAACATTGATCGGGTCCTTCTGGAAGTACGAAAACCCACACTTAATATAGCGATGTGTCATTTCGAAATCCATTTGACACTTCGCTCCGATAATGGCCGTAACCGTAGGTGCGCCGAATAGCCACATTAGAACAATTACCTGGTAAAAGATTCTGATTTGCCACGTCCTTAATGATCTGGACCAGTTTCCATTTCTTTGCCTGATAAATCTAGGTCGCTCACACCGACAAAGTATTCAACACTTCCTGTGAGAAGGGTCCCTTTAATCATAACGTTTCAAACAATTAATTTCCCGGTGTCTGGCTTAAGATTTTAGATGCTTGCTAAATATGGGATTTGTTCGTCATCTTGAACTAGAAAGGCATATGGTCGATAAGTATACAAGCTTACAGAAGGTCATCTCTATGTATGTCTTTCTCATACCCCGTGGGGATAATGACATGTATACATGGCGAACTTCCCAGTTAACTAGTCACTTCTCAATAGATGGTTCAACTCACAAACTTAGCGAACGTATTGGCATACGTGGACAACTTCGGCAGTGTTTCGGAGGTAGCTAGCTGTCTCATTCCCTTGGACAGATGCCTATCTGCTAAGGAGAAGACCATAATGTACCGACTACCCACACTTCTTGATCATGATCATAAGCAAACTGTGTGACGTCCCGCAGTCGTCTCGTCGAATAGCTCCCAGCAGAGAACAATACTCGCGGTGCTAGTTTGTGGACATGCGCCATGACAGTGGGAATGAAATGGGACACGGTATACAACCCTACACCAGGTGCATGTTTCAATATAGAATGTCATGCGTGTTGGTATTTTTGGTGTGGTAAGATTGTATTTCCACATCCGTTTCAAGGCCGTTCTGAATCAACATGACCAGACGTATAATTTTGTCTGGATAATACTATCCTAGCCAGTCGGATGGGCTAAAGGATAATGTCTTTATGGAATGAAGGTATGCATTGATGTTATGATCTCTCAGGGTTAGTGTCAGTATGTGGACGGTATTATTCAAGAAAATGTCAGGAACTGTGGTGCATTTATTTCACTGTGTGTTTAAAGAACAATTTATAGTCTCGATGGCAATGGATGTGGACGTTGGTGAACGTGACCTTTATGATCATATAGCTTTATATTATATAACTTTAGAATATAGTAGTTAAGATGTCTCATGTAGGACAATGGTTTTGAATGGTGATGTTACCAATAAATCACTTGGTGTACCCAACGTAGGTTAAACTGAATGCAAGATCTCATCAAAGTAACATTCCTCTAGACGTTCTTCGCGTTGAACATTTCACCCTTGTGTTGGTGGCATTGTACTTTCTTGAACCATACCGACCACCACCCAGCGTGAGTATGACATATTATCGGTAACTATCAAATGCATCGTCCTGAAGACTACATCCATCCCAGTCTGGTGGGACTTATATAGTAGTAGCCAATAGTACACGTCTGGTTCGTTGATTAAGAACGGCTTCCAAGCGGATTGAAAGATACAATCTTAGCATACAAGGAAAGCAAAGCCACATGAGATCATGTCTGAATCTAAAACATACCCAAAGAAGGGGCGGTGCAGTCATGGTCCAATTTCATTTCCACTATCATGACACATGCCCACAAACTAGCACCGCATGTATTGTTATTATCTGCTTGGATCTTTACGGTGAGACGATTGATGGACGCCACCAGGACTGTTCTTATGATCATGGTCAAGAAGTGTGGGTATATTATGCATTATGGTCTTCTACGCCTTAGCAGAAAGGCATCCGTCAAATGTTAGGCTTTCAACATTCGAAGCCATATACAGAAGTTGTCCGGCTACGTCAGTACGTGAATATGTGAATTGGTGAACCATATATTGAGAAGTGGATGGGAAGATCACCAGATGTACAGTTTAGTATCCACATTAGATAACCAAATCTGAAAAATATGCAGATAGAGAGATCCTTCTGAAAGCTAGTATACGCATCGACCGCATACCTTTGTAGTTTATCACGCAAGATGACGCTCAGATCCCATATGTAGCATCTGAATTATACCATAAGCTACCACGAATGAAGCTCGCCAAGAATAAGGATAAGAATTCCCAGCTTTCGAGACAAACACGTGAGCTTGACACTGGCATATGTGTTGTTTGAAACATTCCGATTAGTGGGACCCTTCTACCAAGAAGTGTGGAATACTGTGTTGGAGTGAGCGAGATAGATTAATGTGACGAAACGGATGCTGATCCAGATAATGCTGAATGTGGCAAATCAGAATAAGCTCATGTACTGTTGTTTTGATTCTTGGAAGTCATAATATGACTATTCGGCGCACCCATATACGGTTACGGCCATTATGGGCGCTTAGTGGAGAATGGATTTCTAAATGCCACATCGCGATTATTGTGGGTTTTCATCCTTCCAGAAGGCGACGACCTATGTTGGAACTAATAGATGGCTTATGTACCGTTTCGTCCAATGCATACATATTGATATTATGACAAAAAGTTGAAATTAGTATGTGACAATTTCGACTTCTTTTCAATTTCTGGCCGCCAGTTTGGCAGTCATCTTGATTGTGAGAGTTGGCCAAACTCAAATGAATACTTCATAGCAATGTTCCATATGAATACTTCACATCAATGTTCCATATGGGTAGAATTCGCGTAACAATAACGCCCATAGTAAGAAAGTAAAGGAATGTAAGCTTGTTTTCAAAGTTCGGACGCCATTTTGGCCGCCATCTTTGATTTGGAAAACAATTTCCTTCATCAGATGCAAGGTAATTACTTCACCTCAGTATTTACAACTTAACTGTCAGCATGTGTGGAGTTTTCTCGGCAATAATGCCCAATGATGTGAACATGAGGGAATTTCGGTGATTTTTCAAAATTTGTCGGCCATTGTGGGCGCCATTTTGGATTTGGGGGACTTTTATTTGGATGCAATATAAGGAAAGTTATTCAACTAAGTGTTCCCAACTCACAATAGTAAGCAGGTGTGGAGTTGTCGTGACAATAACTCTCACTGATGTTAAAATCAGCGATTTTCGGTGATTTTTCTATTTCTGGTGGCCATTTTGGCCGCCATCTTGGATTTGGGTGAATATTCCTCAATCAGGTATAAGAGGAATCCTAGCCCGAGTATCTCCTGCACATATATAATCATGGCTGGAGTAATAATAGCAATAACACTCATTGATTCGAAACAGACATTGCGTTATTAGCGTCGTTTTGGCTTTGACCGGATTATACCGGCATTTGGGAAAACGTGATATCGGACAAAAATATCCGTCAAGAAATGTATATTATGGTCCCCGTGTGTTCGCCAATGACTCTTCTAGACGATAAATGTATAAAATCGCGTCAAGGTGCCAACATTTTCCCACAGAGACAAACGAAAGGTGGTGAAAGGTCCGAAAAATAGCAATTTTTCACATTTCGGCGGCCATCTTGGCCGCCATATTGGATTTTTGTGTCGGATTTTTGGCTAATTTGTAAGGGTTGTATATTACCATAACGAATCGAACGGAAAACAAGACCGCATGTGACATCATATTTACTATAACGGCGATCAAAGAGACCTGGTGCATATACAAAAAATGGCCGCCATGATGGACGCCATCTTGTCTGGAGTCTCTGCGGCCACTTTTTTTTCTTGTTAACAAGTGAAAAAAATTAGAGGAGACCTTAAGGAAGAAAATTAGTGGGGTGAAGTTAAGTCCTGGGGGGGGGGGGGGGGTGCAGAGGTCTACCAATATCTCCTGGACTAATCAGGTAGACAACAGGGCGTAATTAGCAGCAAATTTATTGCGCTCGCTTGTTGATAATTTTATTACACATGTTGTTACCCGCGAATTTCTTGAACACCGCCGAAAGGTTACATTTCAATGCAAATTGTATCCGTTATTCTACAACTTATTACCAGCTAAATTTTCATTGTGAGAATCACGCCTATACAACGGAACTGGTCGGTCTAAATCATACAGGAATGGATCAAATTTCATTTTTATTTATGCCAAACTTCATCGGAAAAGTTGAGAAAGTCACCAGAAAAAGTTGAACAGGCAGTTCGTTTAGGGGGAAATCCTTGTGATGAAGGGAATACACATCCCATCTCCGATTATAATTAAAACTTTTGCGGAGAAAATTGATAAAATTTAGCTTTAATATCGAGTAAATCATAACATTTTATGACGTGATTGTTGGTTGCGTCATTTTCAGTTTGTCGCTTTCGCAAAACACGTTGTTTATTAACTTTATTTATCTGGTGCGATGGTATTACTCGTCTCTTAAATATGAATAATCCCTACGATTCCCAATATCAATAAAAAATAAAAATAAATTCAACTTCCTTATTTGGGTGAGGCTCGATTCTGCCATCAGTGGATTGGTCCGGCTCTTCCATCAAATATACAGGCTCTTCCAATAACCTCCCGATTGATCCATGCTTCCGGTTTGCAACACAACAGGTTACAGTGAAGTAATTATTTCCCATAGGCCTCAGTGTTAACATATAATGGCCTGCAGCCCTGACTATCCACGAATTGTGATAAATGAGTACATGGTCACCAGGATTGGCATCTGCGCAAAGTTTCTGCATGAAAAAAATCATATCGTCGAGCATGGAATGTACCTTTAAATTTGGGATTTATAATCGAGAGTGAGAATTGCATGAAATTTTACCTCAAGCCAAAAAAATTAAATCTAGAAACCACGTGCTTTACAATGTGCCAATGTTTTGTTTGGAGTCTGAAATTTCAAGAGGAGTGATTGCATGTATTTTATATGTTTAAATATCGAAAGTACTATTAACCAACCAGAGCCTAGAATTTTTTTAATTCTCTCCTGCATCTTGGTCCAAAATCCGTTGGAGGGCGCTACCAATCGAATTACTTCACTGTAACCAACACACACACGTGGTATTCACTTGACCGAAGTTGAATTAAGAATTGCAAAGTTGGTTCAAATGATATAATTATTCAGAAAGTGGCAACAAGAAATAGATCTTTGGTTTGTTCAGGCGGATTTGGAAACATTAGAAGAGAATTTCAGTACTGTTACCAGTACGTTGTAATACCTGGGTACCGGTATGTCATTGAAATGGAATAATTATTGATCATTATTTGCACCCCCAGCATGAATTGAAATGGATTATTCCATATTAAACTGCACTTAGCGATATTAACTTCCCGCTACTTGACCAGAAATCGACAAGGTGTTGATCTGAACAGTTATGTCACAGTATTCGTATTCAATAAAGCATAACAAACTGAATATACACCGTTTATATAAACGAAAAACTTGCCATGCAAACCAACACGTCAAATTGAGGAATAGGTAGCCACGTCAAATCATGTCATTGAGGGTTACGCTAGAAAACTAATTGAGTGTTAAAGAGTTAATAGACCAATCCAATGTATACCTTTATAACTGAATAGGCGAATCCATTTAGTATAGAAAGGGTTAACAAGAGCATCGCTAGGGCATGGCAAAATACGCCCTTTAGCCATTTCAAATTGTACTACAGCAAAATAAAATAATACTTTGAGCTTACATTTGAAGAATATCTGATATACCCCTAATTTCAATGCCAAAATGCCGTCAAATTATAAGTCGAAAAATGGCCATAACTCATGTTTCAAATAATTAGACATAACCTATATTCAAACATGGCCTGTAGTTTTAGCTGGAAAATACACATATCAACTTTGGTTCAGATCAAATAATCCAAACTGGAGTTATCGGTCGGAAACTAAAAATGTTAACAGACGGTCAAATTCTAAGTTGAAAAAGGGCCGTAACTCATGTAAAAATAATTGGACGAAAACATATTCGAACTTGGCCTGTATCTTTAGCTGGAAAATACACATACCAATTTTGGTTCAGATCAAATAATCCAAACTGGAGTTATCGGTCGGAAACTAAAAATGTTAACAGACGGTCAAATTCTAAGTCGAAAAAGTGCCGTAACTCATGTAAAAATAATTGGACGGAACCCATATTCGAACTTGGCCTGTATCTTTAGCTGGGAAATACACAAACCAACTTTGGTTCAGATCAAATAATCCGAACTGAAGTTATCGATCGGAAACCAAAAATGTTAACGGACGGATGGACGGACGGACAGACTGATTACAAATCCGACCTTTTTTCAAAAGGGTGTATAAAAACTAAAGAACTGAGGCTTTTGTACTCACATTGTTTGTGTCTTTCCATCTTTATCTGTGACCTGGATCTGCTTTTCTTGGCAATTCTGGGCAGCATAAGCAAGAATGTTGGCAGTTTTCCCTGAGCCCTACAATGATTAATATTATGGAATAACTTGCATTATGGGTTACTTCCAGTCTTACTTATTTTCATATATACTACATTATCTCATTGGATGGATGGATATTTTTAGATTTGATTGTACCAGCCCTTACAGTGGACATTCTGAACAACAAGACTCTTTAAAAACTTGTTGATGAAAATCTGTAATTTTACAAAACACTGAGACAATGTACCAAAAGAATTTTTTTCTGTTTATAGCAAATTTGACAAGTAATATCTTCTTAGTTTTATGATCGAAGCTGTTATCTGTCTGAAACTATCCAGGATATTTGAATGATTGTTGTTTCTTTGTAATTCACTTAAAGGTACGGATGGCCTTCGCAGTGGGTATTGTTGTTAAAATAGTAACTTCTGTTAAAACCACCATAAACAGAGAGAATACTAAAACATAGACAGATTTTTTTGTTATACCAATCATCAATATCGCTTAAACAGTATGTTATTGTCAAGTTTGTATGCTTTGTTATGTAAACAAAGCCAAAAATGTTACAGAACCTGGCTTTTGTTTACATAACAAAGCATAGAAACTTGACAATAACATACTATTTAGACGATATTTATGATTGGTATAAGGATAAAATATGTCTATATTTTAATATTCTTCTGTTTATGGTAGTTTTAATAGGTGTGAATATTTTAACAGCAAACCCACCGTGAACAAAATTTATATATACATATGTAGTTGTGTCTGGCCTCCATAAATTCATTGGACAACATGCGGAAAGGAGAGTATCGCACTTCACCACAGTTTGTTCCATTTTGAATCACAGGTTTGGTTAGAAACAACACATGGATAAGCCTATATATATTAGCCTGGTGATAATCTCAATTTCCACACATAAATACTGTACAAATTTAATAACTCCAACAAGCAATCATTATAAAAGGGGGCATAACTCCCCAAAAGGGCATCACAATCAGAATGCCCATTGTTCAATATTTGGGGTTTTAAATATAATGTTAATCGTATGTAAGCTAACAGCCATATGGTAGAAGTCAAGTGTCCAATTGTGAATGGGAGATCTCCTGTGAGCAAAACATTAGCATGAGGCAGTTGGACAAGAAAATATAAGCACATTACCAAACAATCACAACATGCTGACAACTATTGGGCAAGAGATATTATCCATTTTCACTGACTTTACTTTACAAAGCAATTTAAAAATGTTTTTCTTTAGAATATTTTCTCCCACATTTGATCAACCCACTAATTTTAAATTTACACATTGTCTCAAAGGGAATTTTTACTTCAGCTACAATTGCCATCACAATAGCCAGTCTCTCCTGAAATAACCTTGTGGTTTGTGGCACAACTTTTCGATCACAGTTAGAACTATTACCCCTGTGGTATCAGCAATTGCTTATGTCCAAAAGTTTAATAATTTGCCAGATCCAACTACTGATCCAACTGCCATATTTCTCATCTGGAAAATTTTATGTGCAATTCAGCAGGTTCACCCAAGTTTTGATGTGCGTCTCCGAATCACATTACAGGGTTTTTCTAATGATCAAATTCAGCGTATGAGCAGTTGGAAGTCTGACGCATTCCTAAATTATATTCGTAGCCCACCCTTGGTCCTTGGGGAGGATGTAGCTCCATCAACTGTCCTTTTTTGTGATTCCAGACTACTGGGCTGTCTGGGTTTGTGTCTTGGCTGCTGGGACTTGATTTCGGTTTCCCCTTGAGTTGGGCTTGGGGTGTTTTTTACTTTGGCGCTGTTTTCCTGCCCCTTGGGAACAGGGTTGGCTTTTGTGGTTTTGAGTGTGTTGTGGGTGGGACTCTGCTGTTACACAGCATCATCTGTGGCATGGTTGTGCTCACACTCTTACTGTGTATTTATTCATACGTGTTTGTGGGTGTAGGAATAAAGCTTGTCATAAATTTGAGATTCCAGGGCTCTCTTCTCTCTTGATAAATTACCAGTTAAGGTCTAGTTTAGTTGGTTTTATCAAGAGAGTACCTCCAATTGTATCAAACCATAAAATGTAGAGTAGCATGTAAACAACTGCCCGCTTAGGCTTAAGTCAGCAGCTTCTACAACACTTCCGGTTTACATTTAGGTCATCACAAATTATATTTAGCTTCGTCATTGGTAGCTTCGGTTCATCATTTTATCTCATCCCGCCTCTTCCCCTTCACAAGCTTTTTCACTGACAGTTTTCATTCTCAGCTTTATTTCTTCTGCCTGGTATCTTTTTCAGCTTCTTTCTGTTTTACAGTTCATAATGCATTCTTATTGTATTGATGTTCATTGCATTGTATGTTTCTTGTCAGCTTTATTCCTTTGTGTGCATGGGCATGATTGTGCCCACAATTTGATTGTTTAATTTTCATAATATCATTTTTGAGTGTCTTGTCATACAATTATTACCAAAATGAAATTGTCAATGACACTGTAGCTAAACTTGGATGGGCGATTATTTCAAGTGTTACAGTCTATAGAGCAATTAGGAATGAGGAAAGTTTAAATGTCAAAGTAATACTAGATGTCAACATGAAGAAATATATATAAAGTAAAATCCACGGTCGCTGCTGGCGGCCATGTTTTTCCAAATACGAAAAAAAATTATAGCTCCCATCTAGAGGTCACTCAAAAGATCCATATGAAGTGTGTTGACAATCGAATGAGGGATGTGGTCTGTAGACTGTGCCAAAGGATTTAGTCATGCAAAGATAAAATCCAAGATGGCTTCCAGACGGCCATGTTTTTAGTAACAAAATTGTTCAAATTTGATAGCTCCCATCTAGAGGTGATCCTCAACATACATCATATAGCATAACATAAAGGTGACTTTTATCAAATCAGTCTGCTGAGTGAATAATATTTTCTTCAAAATGCAAATGGATTAAAGTTAAATCTATGCTAAACAGTACTTTTTTGGTGAACTATTTTGGCCAATTCTCTCATATTCCTCCACACATTGCCGTTTCCACTGGCACATGCGCGCAATCTGTCATGTGTATTGCGTGTGCATTTTCCCAAACTGCTCTAACCGATTAAAAAGATCATAAACTATGGTAAATCGACAAATATAAAAAGCACAAATTAGTATTATTTTTTATTTTTACAAAGACAAAAAGCCTTTCTCCCTTTTCTTTACCATTATAAATAGTACTCTGAAAGCGGTATTTAAATTGTCAAAACATAAAATGATTCACAGTACCTGTCATGCACATATGGCTGAGGGTTTGCAGTAGGTCCCTGTTTGGAGATTTTTCGAATATAATTGAGAGAACAAGCAACTATTATCGATTCTAGAGTCGTTATTCCTTTAAAATAATTCTCAATTATTGACATACATGTACATACACACCCGTTCCCCCTTTAAAGTTGTTTCGTTCTCTAATTTTAAGGGACCTCCGAGAATTTTGTGATTTCTGCAAATAGGCACCTACTGCAAAATCATCACACTGTGTCATGCACATACGATAGTCATTTTGTTAATTTCAACAGCCTATCGCCTCTCAAAGCATTGATCTTTGAGTTCGGTTTACTAATTATTTCAAAAACGATTTCAAAGATAATTAAATGGGGTCGAATTTGGTTTTATAAATATAGTACTTAAGATCATGTTTTTTATATTGGCGCACTTTTGCGATGAAACGCCAAATAATATGTTACATTTTGTAAGTTGGATATCTAGTATGTTGCTGATCATCCAGCATTGTACTGTTCTTAAGAAGGGTGATACTACAAGGCAGTCATGTTACAACCGTTAGTAATTTATTGTCGCCAGGGTAGTAGTACTATTGGCATAACAGTATACTTTCTAATAGTCCTCAGTTCATTGCAGTGTAGGGTATACTATAAATGTAGAATATCAATGACATATAATATATATAGAAAGATTTGATTTATGCGGTACCGGCGAAACTAAAACATAAATACATAGTCATATTCTATAAATAATGTTTTGTCAGACCAATAGCTGAATAGCGATCATTAGCAACATTTCTGAGCAACATTCTGATCGGTAGATTCGGTACCAATTTTACCGATCAACGCTTTCTTCAAAAAAGTCGTTATTATGTTGTAATCGGTATTTTACCGGTAGAAATTACATTCACAGTGGGTTGTGAATAGGACAAATCTGTGTTTTTGCCCATTTTACTGATTTTAGTTATGAGATGAATCCTTAGGACCAGAAAGAGTCAAATTTGGTGCAGCGTTTAAAACAATAGTTCTGAGTCTCCGGATTAACAGCAACGTTTATGAGGGGAAGACTATTAAAAATAAAGCCCAAATACCTGAGATTTTAGGCAAATATATTTTGAGAACATGGTGAGTGAGGGAGGATTTTAAAATTATTTTCGCATGAATTTCAGATAATAATGGGTATGCAGACTATTACTGAATACTATCCAACAATTTTACAAGTAATCAGTAGAATCCCTCTTCCAGCGCATTGTCACTAATATATAAGTTAAAAAGAAACCTATATCTTGATGTTATCAAGAATCATAGTTGGTCAGTATCAGAAAGTTGACCTCAGAAAACAGATTAATGCGGCGACTAGGATTACTTTGATGAGGACTGTAGGTGTTCCAATGAGGATGGAGTTGTGCACTGTAGCAAGAGTTCCAGGGCCTCCCTCTGCTACGACTAGCACTAATGGTATTGACACACCAGTATTAGTGTGTGCGGTGTCCATTGGAGTTCTTGGTGCTACAATCAAAATGCAAATTATAAGAAAGCATGTTTTCCAGCATTGCATCAATCAGTTAATTATGTCAGATATTATATTTTTAAAAGTATAATACATATTTCCTTAAAGAAAGCCTGAACACTGAATTATCATAGGTCCCTCCCATGGCGGTGCCATTCCCAACCCGCTACTCGCCAATCTCCTGATTGAGTCGGAAATAAATCTGAAGAATCCGATCGCGTACAGCCGGTTATATTGGGACAGTTACTAATCCGGGCAAGCTATTAAGCGACGAGAAGCGACCAAAAAGTTAACCCCTTTCCTACTGTGGTTTACAAAACAGGACATATATCCATATAGTTCAGTGTGAAAGGCTTCCTTTAGCGGAAATATATTCTGCATAGATATGTTTTGATATTACTTATGGTACTGTACATAATTTGGATGTTCAAACCAGCCATGAAAACTTCAAAATTGTCTTATGCGGTAGTTTTAGGGTAATATAATGTTATTATGTACACAAATTCGAAATTTAATCTCCTAAAATGGAAACTTTTCCTGGATAAACATGGATGGATATTATTTTAATTATTTACATTGAATCATGCTTTTAATGTTGTTTGTATGATTTATTTGTTATATAGGCGATTGATTCAATATAACTCAAAAATATGTTCACCCATGGATATATGACGTCATATATGACATACTTACCCGACAACGGTTTAAAGTCCATCAAACAACCAATCAGAACACAATTACATTAGGCCAAAAAAAAAGGGTTTTGGTTCTCAGGCACTGCCGCATTGAATAAAAAGGGCTGCGTTATACCTTTGTATTGCAATACCTGATAATATGACAAAAAAACTTTCCGAAAAATAAATTAGAAAAAAAAAAAACACATTTTTTTTAAATTTTATTTTACAAACATTTCCATAGTCGATATGTGTTGGATATTAGTGTGCATTGAGCTCTAACATATCTGTGTAATGTGTGAACAGTGACTTGTGGGCTTACAACATGAAGTAGATGACTACAATTGAGAAAATGATTAGCTGATCCTCATGCTCTTCTTACAATTAGTCATTGTGAACTAAATTACACTCATTGTAATTCCATAAAATTGAAAGGCACAGGATAAAATTCATGATCACATATTAGAATGGAGAGGTATCAGTTTTTAGACAACAATAATTGCGAATGTCAAGGGCATTATATGTTAGGTAATCCCAGCCATACACTGGTAGTGCAATGTCATTTTTATACAAGATTAAATGAGTTTATATGCATAACAGTTCCCTCTACATTTCTGGTTATTACTAGACAGATAAAGGTATCTTTGTCCATGCTTACTATGTGCAGAAAAAAATAAAAATAAACCCCTCCCTCATTGATTTGAAAAAAAATTACCCGACAACCAAAACAATTTTTTTGTTTGGCCTTAATATACATTATCATTTTAAAGCTGCCAACCTGAGCCAGTGTTGGCCTTCATTTGTGACACAGCTTGCTCTAGCCGAGCTCTGAACTCTATCTCAACTCCGTACTTGTGTTGTGTTCCGTTATCAACCAGTATAAAGTGTGAGTGATTTGGATCAATGAAACTCTCTCCTTTCTTCATCTCTTTGCTTATTCTATACTGAGCCGGCCAGCATCCTGTTAGCTGTAATGGTAAAATAGGTTTCCTTTTAGTAACAAGTCAACATGCATTAGTTAAAATGTTAAACATATTTCAGTTTGAATGACCAAAGGCCATCTGTGTAATTCAGCCTTCTGATTTCAAACAAGCATGTGGATTTCCAAATGGGATCATATAGGGTGCAGTGAGAGCTTGCAGATGGTGTATGAGGTGCACATTTTGCAGATGGTGTATGACGTGCATGTTTTGCAGATGGTGTATGAAGAGCTTGTTTTGCAGATAGTGTATGACATATGCATTTACACAAAACTGACTATGAGGCATTGTCAGGGTTCGCGCTGCCAAATTTGCCCAATGGCAAAAATAATTCACATTTGGCAAAAGTTTTGGCAAGTAACTTTTTAATTCCTCAAGAATGTGGAGTTGAAAAAATTAGTCAGTCAAAATACCATTCATTTCATGAAACTCCTACAATATAGATGCATTAGTACATGGTGTTTTATAAGGTTTATAGAGAAAGCTAACACCTCTATCAAGATATAGTTAATCTGATAGGATTAGTATCGAATGGTGGTGGGATTAATAGTATTTATTGGGTTTGTGTTTACATAACTAGTCTTCTTAATAAGGTACCCTTTTAGTGAAGAAACACTTCTAAAATTGTATTGTTCATTTATCGTATGATAAACCACAATAGAGGGGAGAGAATAATTAATAATTATCTACTTTCCTAACAATATCAAAAGTCGTTCAAACAGCGATTGTCGAAATATAAGATTCAGTGTTGCAGAAACTGATGCTATCAGTGATAACGTTTGACAATTTCTAAAAGAATTTGGCAAAGATATATTCATTTGGCAAAATATTTGGCAAAAGTAAATATCGGCCCAGGACGGACCCTGAGTATTTGTCCTTTGCAATGACAGCAATTGGCAAAGATAAAACAAGGAGTGATCAATATAATAAATGTCATCCAATTCAACAAATACGATCAAGGATGGTATTTCGATTGAAGAATTAAGACATGTCATACAAGAACTGAAGATTTTACATAACAGATAACCCGCCAAAGACAACGTAATTTAAAGGAAATCTGCAACTGACACTAGAGATGCCACAATTATTGATTTTGATAATCGATAATCGGTTGTCAATAATCGACAATAATCGATGAATCGTAGCTAATAACATCAGTGGAAGTATTCCATAATATGGCCTATTGGCTGGGAGCTGGTTAACTGCACTGTCGCTGGTTGTTTGAGGCATCGGCTGATGTAATTTTTATGTTAATAAAGTGCATGATAAACCACTGTTAATGACCAATGAAATCAATCAGTTCTCGGCGTTGTTATAATATTTGTTAGTTCATTAGAACGAACGTAGCGATTAATTTCAGTCTTATGAATAGCCAAACTTACAAACCATAGGAATGCACGATGGATGACCGGCGGTTCATAAAACAAGAAAACTTCCAGAGCATGGATAACAATCACAAAAACGTGCCCCCACCCGCAAATTGCAGGACTCATAACAAGTTAAGTATTTGATAATATCGAGTTTCATTCAGCATTCACCCCATATTTCGCGATAGCTTGTACCAGTAACATTTAAGTATACTTATGCAAACAAAGTATACTCGCAAATGACATCGCGGTGAACATCGCTGATTAAAATACCGTAGGTTCCCTGGCTTCCAGAGAATGTCAATCAACTCCCCATTGGTCCAATCAGATTCAAGGGTGAGTGCATTCAGTTCATTGAACACAGTGACAGTCGGCACATTTCAAAGACATATAGTGCCCCCTTTCAAGTATAAATATACAATGTCATCGCCATAAGTTCAAAGATGCAGTGCCGCCAATTTGTAGAATTTACAACGACCCGAAGAGTAACCATGTCGCATCATCAAATGAACTGCCGACTGTTTGCAACATAAGTTAGTTGTACTCATGTTGTCGGAATCTCATTGATACGCGATCAAAGGTTGTTAACCCTTCGGTTGTATTTTAAACTGTGTAAAACAAACACGGTATTCAATAATATACACGGCATTTTCTGATGTGATAAATAAATAACGCAGATTAATCGACGATGGAAATGGTAATCTATTATCGGCTTTATCAACGGTTCATCAATTATATGATTAATCGTGGCACCCCTAACTGACACTTTAGATTCAGTATTCGATGAAGACACAAATATGCTGTGCAAATTGACAATTGGTGCTAATTGCGCACATCGCATGTCATCTTGAAATACCTATATTGTTTGTAATGATCCCCTAGCTTGGGACTTGTAGTATATATACGTAACACAGAAATAGATGCGATTAGTATATGTCTGTTAGTGAAGTGGCCATGGTACTATGCAAAAGAGGCGACTGCCTAGTGTTACTGTAGTTATTACAATACCTCCTTCTTTTGACTATAGCCTCACCAACTAAATGTTAATATACAAGTGTAATTTTTGTTGAATACAAGTGTATTCGAATGCTAAAACAAGTAAACTATATATAACATTTCAAGCATCGAATACCATCCTAGATGTTACTACTCTCCAAGACCTGGTAACATAATGTCCTGCCATTACATCTGCACTTTGTTAAGTTAACATCGGTGGTTGTTGTCTGTTTCTCATTAGCTGTTGGCAGGGATGCCCCTGGGTAGTAACAGGGGTAATTTTTCGGCCCCTTTCCCAACTGGAAATAGGCATGTTTTTCCCAATTTCTGACCCCATAATTCATCATTCCAAAAAAAAAAATTTAAAAAAAAAATTCTTTGTTTTAAAACATTTTCGGTCATAAAAAGTACAACTCAATGACAAGTTAAGGTCCTTTCAGTCCTTATGCAGCCAATAGAGTTTGATATGTACATGTGTTCTGTCTTAGGTAGTCAATAAAATTCATGCTTATCAAGTAACTTGTAGTTGTGAAGTTGGAGTAGTACATATGTTCAGTAGTGTTTAATGATACTGTTAATTGTGCTAGCCGACAGTCAGTTAAATTGTAATATATTCTTTTCCAAGTGATATTTGATACATACATATTTGATCATTTTAGTTAATGTTGTTCATTGTGAGAATAGTTAGTGTAAGTGTTATTTCAATAGTTAATAAAGCTATGCAAGCTTATAAGTGGTTTACACAATAGCGTTGCTTGTTCATATATTGTTTACTGTTATAGGAATTCCCAATTTTAGCCTCTACCATACAATTTTTTCCCAAGGGCCCGGACCCTTCCCCAAAATACCCAGGATTATCCCTCATTGGTGTATTACTATGTAACTTGAAATTTGTTGGCCCTGATTGGCTGTCTCTAACCTTGTGGTTGTAATGTTTTAAGTATTTGTCTCTGGTTTCATTTATAAATTGCTCCAGCTGTTGTTTGAATTTTAAATGAGTGCCCATCATGTTTACCTGTTATGGTTACTGGCTTCCAAAGTTTATGATTACCCATATCTCTAATTCTCACCTGTTCACCCACTGCAGCGGTTTTAGGTCTTTTGAATTTTGGTTGTAATATGGCTGGAGATGTATGACATTAGATACTGATAAGATGGATCATAGATTGCAATTCCATGTAATAATACAGAATGACAAGAAAGCCAGAGGATAGGAGTCGGAAGCATGTTAATAACAGGCTATTTATCTTAATATATAACGCAATAGTTTAATAATAGATAATATAAAATGTCAAGATTAGGCCAAAACAAAAACACGTGTTTCCGATTAGTTGACCAAAACATTCAAGGTATGTAGATCGGCATTTATTTTTTAACTGAGAAAGATATTTTCTTAGATGTACTGATAGTAAGTGTGTTGATTTAAAAGCATAACTATCTGTGCAGCGTTGTTGTAAATGAAATGACATTTTATTATCATAATTATAATTCACTCAATACAATTTGTAAACAAAACATGTAAACACGGCAAATTTACATTGAAACTGAAACTGAAAATGAAAGTAAGATTCTGGAATCATATGCAATGTTGCAGAAAATAGGTTAGAAATAAGTCACTGTTTAATTGTTTTATATTCACAATGACATTTGTTTGTGAATTATACAATGCAAATTGGTTAAATATTGACATATATTTACGGACGTGTACATGTATAGCTTCAAAATTTTAAAGTACATTATAGATTGCTTTTTCTATAATTTTTTAGCCGTTATATGACAATATATCTGGCCGTCATATCGCACGGCAGACAAAACATGCCTGTCATGCCATCATAAAGACATCCCAACATATCGCTGGTGGAATCCAAGGCACCATTCCGATTTGTTACGACCACCTCCACTGTGTTATGTTGCATAGGCGGTTATCTCTACCGTATTTAGTTGTGTTGACGGTTACACCGACCATGCTATATTGCATTGACAGTTACTTTGATCGCGTTGAAAATTACAACCGAGTTGAAGTAACGTTACGACCATGTTGCGTTAACACTAGATCTGTGTTGATGGTGATTTTTAAACGTGGTCTCACAGCAATTTCAACGCAGTCAAGAGGGACACATATTTTGAGAATATGTGTACTTGGGTCACACAACAGAGACATCGATTTGGTGCTTTCAACAATGAAATCATCCAACAGCTGGTTAACTACAATATCTCAAAAATGGTTATCAGAAGGACACATACCTTAGAATTAACCAATGCATCCTTATTTTGGATTACTCCCCATGTTGCTATACCAACAGCAACAACCCTTTTGTCACTCTCAGAAGTGAGTTGATGATCGCGCACAGCCTCACCCACATGTTTCATAATGCCAGCATATGAGCCTCCAGTTATGATCCAGGCACCTGGAAGAAAGATGAAGAGTTGAAGGGATAGACCAGTTTTACATGTAGGAGCTTGTTTATCCCTTTGGAGAGTATTTATAATGTCATATACATGATGTCATGCATGAGTTTAATGTCACCGTCATAGCAATAATTATTAACAAATTCGGGTCAAAAGGGTCCATAATTCCTTTTTAATTTATGTGTATTGTTTTTTTATGTGTGCTATCATAATCTATTCCTCTTATATGTTGGGACATAATTTTAATCAAAATATCTCCTATACAATTCATTTATAAATTGGATAATTAATTGAAGTTATGTCTACATAAAAATGACACTTCCTGAAACGACACATACGTCGTTCCACTCGATTACCGTACAGCGACATATATGTCATTCTACTCGCCAAAGGTTAAAATTGACACCTCATTTTTTTATACTCTCACTCAAAAAAATTCATATATAGTTATCTTTATCCCCACAGTGGGGAAACAGAAATTTTCACTATCATACTATCCCCTGCTTGAGTGACCGATTCGCATGAATTGGTCCAGTTATCCTTACTTTTATTACAACATATGATCAAATTTCTTTTTGTGTTGAATTCTTAACATTGTGGTTAAAAAACGGTCAATAAAATTAAAAAAATTTAATGGTGAAAAGTATGAAGTGAACAGAATAATCAATTGGTTTTGATGAATAGTGACATAATTCACTTGGGTGTCAGACCTACTGGTAAAACTCACTCAGGTTTTACCAGGCCCAACACCTGTCATGAATTTTGTCATGTATTAAAACATCAAAACCAATTGATAACTATCTATGTATTGTTGGAAAGCATATTCAAAATATATGTTGCACAATTCACACATGGTTGATTATTAAAAAAAAGAGGATTTTGCTTATATATCTATGCTTTTCTGTAAGCTTCTGGGTCCTGGTTAGAAAATTTGTCATGACATGATTTTTGTCATGGATAACTGATTGGGTGGTCGGAAAAGGACAAGACCTCCTCGCCAGTGAAACTGCCTCTGGATTAATCACTAATATTATAAAATGTTAATCAAAGGATTGAATTCATTGGTCCCAGAAAGTACACAGAAGTATTTATCAGTGTTCGCTTTGCCGGGGGCCATTCAGGCCATTTCCCCCAAAAAGATATGAAATGGCCCAATGAGTATCGCGAATGGCCCAAATAACGGCTCATGGGAATATTCAATGCTCAAAGGCAACCAATGTCTGACAACTTTGTCCATTTCATCGCCACAAAACCAGCACAAATGTCATGTTATTTCAAATTAATGCAAGTTGTGTTTTATCGACTTTAGGTTGTAAGAATATAATAGATATATAGTGTGACTTGGTGATAAAAGTCCCAAGGCGAATGATAAACACAAGTTAGATACCACTGGTATTGATTCTGGGCATCTTCAAGGGTGCTACCTTCTTGGGATAAACATTGTACTATTATGATACACAAGTCAATTTGGAATATAGATTAATGGTCTAGTTTTATCAAGACTGGGGGTTATAATGCAAACAAACTTGCCCCCTATAATATTGATATAGTTTAAATAGTTCAGGGTTAATAATTCAGGTATTGTACACTATACAAATATCTTCCTCATTATTCAGAAGATCAAATTTGATTTGAACCAATTTTGCAATATTCTACTAGAAAATTGGACAAGGGGAAAGTGAGTAGTTATTTATGCTGAAATAAGGTCAGATCTGTGAAATTCAAAGTCCCTTTAAAGTTGGATATCAGTGTGTTAGCTTAAAGATGCCCTATCCTATTATACAGTCCCTGTACAATTACAACAACAACAACAAAGGAATCTCTCCCAATTTAGTGATCAAAATCAGCTTATCACAAATAAATAGTCACAACCATACCAAGTACGGTATGAAACAATTATTTTTATGATTTCTAATATGGCATTGTTGCTTTTTTTTCGGAATCTTTACTAACCAAAGTGAAATCTCAGTCAGATAAAACTAGGGTTTGTCCCACACCATCACTTAATTCTGCACAATCTGCAGTAAAATTTGGTAAAACTAAATGGGACAATCTGGATGGCACACATCCTTGCGGACATATTATTCTGTTCTGAGTTACATGACATTAAACTGAGTTATTTGGCTCTGTAGATTCACAGAGAAACAACAAAAGAAAATGACAAATTATAAATAGATTGTTTCTAGATCAGTCTACTTTGGATGACCAAGGCCACAATCCCATGCATATGCTCTATTGCAGAAAGCTGTCAAAATTGGTGACTCGTTACCTGGACTAAGTTACTATGAATTGGCCACATTACAATCCAAACCGATACACCTGAACCCGTGTCATACTTCCATTGCTAGAGACTCTTTATAGCATTACATTGGTGGACGCAATAACGATATATAAGATAGGGACAAAAATAAGACATTAGGGACCTTGTCCAATTCCGACGGAGTTTCCGTCGGTGATCGGAGCTTTTAATCGGAGTTTTAATCGGAGTTTTCTCCCTCATCATGGGAATTTCTTAGATCGGAGTTTTTTCTCCGATCAAGAACTCCGATCAATTCCGGTGAAAATTCCGATGAACTCTGAACAAAACTCCGATGAAATCAGAGTTTTTCTCCGATATGAAAACTACGATGTTAAAACTCCGATTTAATCAGATTTCATCGACGAATCGAGCATGTTTGTTTATGTTTCCGGTTCTATTTGTTGTCATTACTTTTGGATTCGTCCACAGCCTCCTTCGTAAGCATATTTTTATTGGGGTGGAAGCTTGTTTAAAAGAATTAAAACTCTACACGTTTCATGTTTTGATTCCAAGTTATTAAATTGTCCATTGAATTCTTTATGCATATTATTCATACAGCACATATCTCCTAGAAACGCTCTGAAGGAAACGTAAAAAGGAATGGTTTCATAAAGGTAGTATCCCTTCAACACTAGCAATAGACTGTTCCAAAGTGAACGTGATAAAAAATTGAAATATATATATTTGATAAAACTCTTTTGGCCCTAGAAATGTTCTCAAATAAAACTGTCATTTGATTTGATTTTTTCCCTCATTCATCACAAGATCGAATAATATTTTATTTTAATACACTGAGTGAGCAATTTTGAGAATTCAATAAAGTTTTGATCGAAAAGTTCAACAACATTTTCGATTTTCTCTTCAGTTACACGTCCCAACGTCACGCCAATTCAGCCCAATATTGGGGCACGGGGATTGGCTGGATTAGTACCCAAATAAATTATGTTGTTAAAGCGCATTAACAAATACATAATCTTGAGTATATTCTCCACACTATAATCGAAAAATACAAAGGAATGGACACATGATTCAATCCAAATTGTTTATTTAAAAAACACTCCCGCCAAGAAACCCCCACTGATGACGTGCGCAAAAAATATGTACCTACAGCAAACACGTGTTGGAAATTGGGGCGCACAATGGGGACTCATTTATCATGGCTATATCTATTACCCATTCGGTAATTCATAAATGACATTCATTGCAAATTCAAACAGAATATATCTTAGATTTAGTATTACTATCAATTGACCATTTATCGAATGCTGTCATTGAACTTATTGATCAGCTGATGACGATGAAAAAATCTAGGAACCTTGTCGACGTCATTGCAGCAATGATAAAATACTGTAGCACAAATTTATGTGCATCGGCCGTTTTGTTCTCTCGTTTGATTAATAAAATTATTATTCTGCGCGCATTGACAATTATATAATCTTGAGTATATTCTCCACAATGTAATCTAAAAATACAAAGGAATGGACACACGATTCAATCCAAATGGTTTATTTAAAAAACACTCCCGCCAAGAAAGATCAAGAAACGCCCACTGATAACGATCGAGCAACAGAAATTTGTACCTGCGAACACGTGGTGTTGGAATGTGGGGCGCACAATGGGGACTGTCATCTATCATGGCTATATAACTATTAGCCATTCGGTAATAAATAAATGACATTCATTGCAAATTCAAACATAATATATCTTAGCTTTAGTGTTAGTATCAATTGACCATTTATCGAGTGTTTCCATTGAACTTATTGATCAGCTGATGACGATGAAAACACCTCGGACCTTGCCGGCGTCAGCGCAACAATAATAAAATACTGTATAGCACAAATGTGCATCGATCGGCCGTTTTGTTCTCTCGTTTGATTAATAAAATTATTATTCTCCGCGCATTAACACTGCCAAATACTCAAGTAAATTGGCCATATCATGATGTGAAAAATCAAAGAAATGACATTGTTTAACATTAGTTACTTTTATTTGAACACAAGAGTTCACGAGACAAACGCGGCTATTTTTAAATTGAAAGTGCGCATTAATTCCGAATAGTGCTGCATTTACCGCGAATTACTTATCGGCACTGTCTTGTCATTTTATATTGAATATGATTGCTCAAAATTTCACTAAGAGAAAGCACTTTTCTCGATCATAAGATACAATGTAGACACGAAAGAATTGTTTAATTTATTAATTGCACAAGATATGTGCGGTACGAATGTATTGACTGCAATGTCAAGGTCAAAAACCGGTGCGTTGTAAATTGAAGTAAACAAAAAAACACGTGCGTTGTAATCGGGAACATGTCTCTATTCCGAAGGTTCACTAATCCGAAGGTTCACTAATCCCAAGGTTCACTATTCCGAAGGTTCACTATTCCGAATGTTTTTGTTATTTTAAAAGTTAATTCTATATTCTAAAGTATTGAGAGGGTTCTTTAGTACGAAGACTATTTTTATGAAGGAAATAACTTAAAACATTAAAAAAAAAAATGTGATTTTTGTTTTCGTGGGTTTCCTTGAGATTTAACCCTTTGGCGAGTAGAACGACATATATGTCGTCTATCGGCTGAGGACTAAACCGACATATATGTCGTTTTAGGAAGTGTTATTTTACGTAGACATAACTTCAATAAATCATCTGATTTATAAATGATTTACATAGGAGTTATTTTGATTAATATAATGTCCCAAATGCTAAAGGCGGACTATAACAGTGGGGCTCTTACGGTCAATCAATACTGGAGCGCTATAACTTACCGTATAGCAGAATACCGCTGAATGGACCTAACTGCAATTCTGACTTTGTATTGATTTTAATGTTGATGTTTCTTTCAAGTACAGATTGCCAGTTCGGGTAGAATGCATCTCTAACTCGTAGTTTATTTCAGTCATTGTGTTTTCAACTTTCTATAATATTAAAATGATAAACTGATACTGTCTTCTTGCTATTAATAACCGACATCTGGGACAAATTATATATTAGATTGGGGTGTATAAATGTACGGGGGCGCAAATTTTGATTCATTTCTGGCTAAAAACTCCCATAATAGAAAACCTTCGGAATAGTGAACCTTCGGAATAGTGAACCTTCGGATTAGTAAACCTTCGGATTAGTGAACCTTCGGATTAGCGAACCTTCGGAATAGAGAACCATACCCGTTGTAATCGATGGCACAATGTTGACTAGTTTGGACTAATAATGCAGTCAATTGTAACTGAATTTACACGTAACTATCCAAGAGTTGATAGGCCACTTGATGATTTATTTTATGTTTCATTTCACCACGTAGCCATGGCTTAAAACATTAATAAATCACTCAATTTCGTGATATGGTTTTCCGACAGAGAAATTGAAACTGAATGTCACATTGATCTGTTGATAAAACAAAACTTACCTTTCGTTTGTTTATTACATTTATTGTTATAAAATATAAATATAAAACCTACTAAATATTCACCATACTATCATGCTTGGGGAGGGGGATTCACAACTCTGGATTTGTTTTTTTACTCCCAGTCCCCATCCATACAGATGAACATAATTTCATAAATCAGGAGCCACATAACATTTAGTAATAATACATGTTTTCCCCCAAAAACTTTGACGTCACCAGAAAGTTCTGTTGGCTGGAGGTAATATTACTGTTGGGTAAATGGTTAATATCGAAAGTAAACTAAATAAAAGTTAGCAAGACATCTTTTTGAAAGATAAAAATGACGAAATATAGGAGCAGGCCTACTACAAATAAATCGCATCGTGTTACCTTGATGATGCAATCGTGAAATTCGACACTGTCAACATAATTAGGCTATGTTCAACTTATCGAAATAATCAATGCAGCATTATAATTAGTAGTAATTACAGAAAACGAAATTAATGTAGAATATGAAAAGCAGCCCATGCACACATTTAATTGTCAGTTAAATGTTATGATTACTTCGCGTATTTATAACCTTTGCACTGCAGATTTGCATGGAATTTTCCATTCATATTTCCACACGCTCTTTATTTACCATATTACGATTCATGAAAAAGTATGGAATATTACTGCTAAATGTTGCTAAAACTTTACATGTACAGCAGGACACCCCCCCCCCCCCCCCCCCCATATGTCATGTTTCGAATTTCTATAGCCTACTCTTGACTAAAGGGTAGAGAATCGTGTAGATATTCATGGCGTGCATGATCGATCTACCCCCCCCCCCCCCCCGAAACTGCATGACCATGCAGAATGTAGGCATAACAGCAAAATTTCCTGCTTAGGCTAAAGTTAAACCCACTGTGGATATATATTTTTCTTTCTACGGCTGTCTACTGGCGAGATTTGTTGTTTCCATGCATGTGCCGGTAAACAAAAATGCAATTGCCATGATTGCGTTATAAAGCACATCAAATGCTGCATGGACATCGCACATATTCCAATATAAATTTCGCCTAGGCTATGTATATTCGGAATATAGGCCTACGTGTACACAGGCCCGATATTTTTTTTAAGCTTGAGTTAAATTGTCCCATGTTTGAAATTGTTTTATAAATCCGTTCACTGTGTGAAATCTTCGAGACGTATTACTCTGCAATGCCACGTGTGTTGTTCCCAGAAACGTAAATATTGATGACCCCAATTCCTGGAATCGGACTAAAAATAGAACATATACGACATCTCGTGTTAAGACTGCACTCGATTGTGCATGCATTAATTGTGTCGTCGGCGATTCGCGATTAAATACAAATCTTTTACATTTGCCATAATATATGTATTTCTTTATTTCCTCCATATTTAAAAGTCGGATGTATTTAAACATATTACAAACACAATTAAGCTTTGAAGATAGTAGCCGCTGCATGCAACGCCGAAATAAATCTTAGAATTTAATCAATTGATGGATCTGTTCTATTTTTAGAAAGTGAAAGTAGCCACTTGCATTAAGGCCTATACTATACATATTTGGGTATGCTCCCCGTGAATTTATTTATTGATTTTGAAGATTTCCCGATGGGTGGGGTGTATTGTCCAGGTAAAATACCGATATTGTACGTAGCACCCACTGATCACCACAGTATAACATATAATAGTTCTACGACACGTGCCCCCTGATACTTTAAAACTTTATACTAACGATTTCTCATGTTAGGAAACTATTAAATCAATAATAAAGATAGGCCTATAAAACATAAAATCGCGATAAAAGTCCGGAGTAATCCCGATACAGAAACTTTCCAAACAACATGCGTTGTTTTCGGAATATGATACTCCGAAATGAAAGTAAACTCCGATAGATCGAATCCCGATAGACTATGTAAATATTCCGATAATTTCCCGAAAAACGTTGCGTCATTTCGCGATAATTTCCCGATAACTGTATATATAACTATCGGTATCCTATCGGGATCCCGATAGTAGTTTTGAGATGACCCCTTAGCGATATAAACTATATTTGCAACATCGTCGGATTCTGAGAATACCGTAAACCCAGTGTATTTCAAATCTTGTATGCACCCAATAATATACTTACCAGTAGATATCATATTCCACCGGTTCAAATCCTGCACGCATATAATTATACAGTCGACATAAATTTCAACTCAGTATATTATTATCATATAAATTCATCTGATATTATAATTATTACGGAGATGTTTACGTCGACTGATAATTATAGGCCTATTTTAGCATTGCGCGAATATGGTTTCTATTTATGGGGAGGTTATTTCCTCAGCGAAGCGGAAATGGCCGAGTCGCTGAGAATGGACGTAACATGTTACATGTCTTTCTCCGTTGTGTCTGGTATATATATAAACAATATACACGAAGAACCGAAACGACGATTTATTAAAAGCTCCTATGAAAATTCACGGGATCGGAGTTTTCCAAAACGTATACCGCACTTGAAGAACGGGAACTCCGATATAAAACTCCGATTGAATCGGATGATTTTACCGACGACACAGCGAAAAATCTCCGACGGAATCGGAGTTTTATACCGATACAAAAACTCCGATTGCCATCGGTATCGGAGATCGGAAATATCCATCGGAAACTCCGATTCCGACGGAAACTCCGTCGGAATTGGACAAGCTCCCTTAAGTACATTTTCGCCATGTCGTGAAATGGATGTAATAAAATATGGAATGTGAGACGAAACGAATAACGTCCTCCAATCCCTTGTAAATTATTTTGTGAAATCAAGGCCCTATGAATTCTATACTCAATAAAAGCTAATAGTTTCGTCGTGTGCAGGAAATGTCAAACATTGCTCTGTCACTCTAGCATGTGAAATAAAGCCTGTAGCTATTAGCACACTAGTTGAAAGATATCCTACTGAGCCAAACTACCTGTTCCAAGTACTCAACAATAACTACTCAAACTGTTATATAATACCCCGTATTGTTAATTTGTGAAAATGAAAAAACCATCTCCGATTCACGAATTGGCCTTTTTGTGAGAGACCGCGAAAATTGATGCCAACGAAATCATAACCATTTTATTCCAGTACCTGTGCTTTGTGCAGCCTTCATCAGACCTCTATGGAAGATCGTCCTTAACCGTTGGACCATGTGGAAACTCCTAGCCCCGCCTGTCACAGAAATCAGCAGGTTCGGCTTTTCTAGATGCCACATGTCCATCATTAATGTCAGAACCTTTTCTACTTTAGTTTCGACATCAACTCGAACATACTGAAACAACAGCAATAAAAGATTGAAACATTAGACACAGATATCTAGATGTGCAAACAGAAAAAGTTATACTAGTAACTGATAAATTCCAGTTATCTATATCTATATTTGCAAATGTCTGTCAGAATGTCTGTCTGTTCACCACTGAAATTAAAATGGGACCACCAAGAGGACTCAATAAGGGTCTAACAGGGTTCACTCTTTGCGAGGAATAGAATGACATAGGTCAAAAACTTCAAAAAGTGAAGTTGTCGGAATCAGGGATATAAAGGGGAGGGGGCACCAAATTGCAAAATAGATGACATTTTTTGCCACCGACTTATGCAGAGTCATCATCATGATATAAGAAATCTAATAATGTGGTTTAAAGATAACAAAATTTGTATTGTATTTGTAGTCATCAATTTGGAAAGTAATTGTATTGTAACGCAAAAATGTAAAGTCGTTTTTTGGTTCGGGAGATTTTTATTCGGTGTTATAGGCAAACACATTTTATCAAGTGATTTAGCAAGCACAAACTTGGGAACTTTGAGTTATGTTTACCAGAATGCCTGCATAGTACCACTACTTTTTCGGGCACCGACACATCCACCCTCCCCCGCATTGTGTCTTTTTTTATATATATATATATGCACACAGAATGCCAAAAAAGATAGTTTAGTCGCATTGTAAAAACATTTAGATGGTCTTAATGATTTGAGAGAGTACAGATTTTTGCTGTGTGGATTATCTTAGTATATATTTACCTCAATTTAAATAATCTTTCTTGTTCTTCTTAATTTAATAGTTAGGTATGAGATTTTTCCAGTCGGACCACTGTCGACTAAATTTAAAGTATTGACATTTCTTAATAGTATATGCTAATTTTCCCACCTTGTAATAGAATTGAAATTCGGTCTGAATACCTCGTATATCGGGGGACTTCGTTCCTCATTTTTGAGTAGTATATTGTATAATATAATAATAATTTTGTCAGTTTTCCAACAACTTTATATGTAGCATAGTTCCTGCTACTACAGCAGACCATCGGCCTCATTACCCTCCCCAAACATGACTTGATATTTGGTCACAAAAGGCCGACACTGACGATTAACAAGTTGCAGTGAATCATACACTTGATGCCTTTAAGACACGGTCAATAGCTCATGTCATGTGGATAGTTGTCTACATAGTGTTGGGTAACGCTTCGGCTGTACAAGTCAAACCAATCATCGCATAAAAGAGACTGGTGCCATCAAAGACAATAGTCGATCGACACACTTGGTTTCTGTGATGTCTCGACTCACGAAATGTTGAAGTGTCAGTTGAATAAATCAGCAAAGTGTCAGTTAAATAGATTCTGTGAACAATCAATATCAGATACAAGGAAAGAAAACTGAGGCTTTAATATATATATATATAACAATGCCCAGGGATCAGCCCAAATTATTCTGTGTTGTTACACTGAGAGACCTCAAAACTCATCGCCAACGACCAAGAAAAATTATCATATACAAAATATTGTGCCAAATACTATATTTTTATGATTAATGGCTGAAATATGTTCATGTTTGATAAAAATATTTCATTTTTGCCAGATAACCAGTATATTTACGCCATGTAAAATTGCTGACGGCATAATATTCCCCTGTCTCTTGTGGAATCTCTTGGAGCCAAGTCAACAATGCCACAAGGTCGGCATTCCCGCCAAAAATTGTGGATGGAAAGCCTGCCAGTAATAATGTCACATTGTGTGCCACTTTAGTGTCTTGAAAAAGATCCAGCCGTAGTAGACCCTATCTTCCCTCTTATGGATTAACCTCAAATAATGTCAGCAATGCCATGCGGTCATTGATCTCTACCGCCTTTCAGTGTAAAGTTTGGAACTTGTAGTAGTGTTGAATTTGTGCCAGTTTAACGTCAGGTACATTGGTTGTAACTTGGTTGTAAGCTCTTAGTTTTTTTTTTTTTTAACAAAATAAGATCACCCATTGAACAAGGGGTTTCTGGTTTCCGTTCTCTGGTAGATTAACTTCAATTTCTATATTCCATATTTTATAACTGTTGCAGCTTCGAGAATCTTTGTTTATAATGACAACGTTCAATACACGTAATACCACAAGGTTAGCTTCCCGCCAAAAACTTTTCCAGCTAAAGTCGGGATATTTCCTGGCAGGATATATCGTTATTTGCTTTACTATTTCGTCGCAAGTTTTACCATGCATGTAGACACAAAAATTAGTTCTAATTTTATTTCATAAGCTGTATCACTGCTTTTAACAACCTACCAGTTGAGTAGCATTTAAATCAGCCGCTCGCTTATTTTAAATTTACGTTGTCTCGCATTATTGCCTTTAATTCAGTAACTTAAAGTAAAATAAAAGGTCGGGCGACCACAGTGTCCCCCGGCAACGTGGCAAGTTGATGCCGCTTTGTTAAAGAAATAAAAAAAAAATTGAAATGTTCTAAGTCGAAAGGGTTAATAATTCCATAACAAAATAATTTTTTCCGTCATCTATATACATGTTGCATATCTCCAATATGTGGGTAACAATACTCTGAAGTTACAAATATCTACCATCAAAACTGTAGGAGGAGTTGATTACACCATGAAGGTACCCTCATACAGAAAATTATAAAAAATGTTTTTCAAAGTCGAAAGGCCCATAACTCTGAGAAAAATCATCGGATCAAACTCAAATTCGAACTTAACCTGTATTTTGATATCAATGACTCACAAATAAACGGAATTTTCAATTGAACAGTCCAAACTTGAGTTATCCTCCGGAAACCAAAGAAAAAAAAAAGTAAAATTGAATTTTCTAAGTCGAAAAAAGTCAATAACTCTAGGAAAAATCATCGGATCAAACTCCAATTCGAACTCAACCTGTGTATTGATATGACTGATCCACATAAAATGGGTATTTGCAATTAAAGGATCCAAACTTGAGATATCATCAGGAAACCGAAAAAGTGAGAAATTTTTTAAGTAAAAAAAAAGTTGAAATAAAAGGTCGGTAGACCTCATATCCGCCTCTAAGCGTCGGCTTAATACAACCGTTGTTTGCGCATAAAAACCTGTCTTTAGTGCTAGTAAACCTACATACCAAATTTAATTTCATTCAGTACACATTTACTAAAGTTATCATCCGGAAACCTCAAATTGGCAAAAATTCTAAGTCAAAAAGGGACATAACTTTTGCTGGGAGAAAGACACATACCAAAGTACACATACTAAAGTTATCATCCGGACACCAACTTTTGGGGTTTTATATGTCGGGTCGGCGGACAAAAAAGGGCCATAACTCTCGCAAAAATTATCGGATTAAACCGAAATTCAAACTTGAGCTGTATTTTGATATAAGTAATCCACAAAAAACGGGTTTTGCATATAAACAATCCAAAATCAAGTTATCATCCGGAAACAAAAAACAGAAGAAAAACTGAATTTTCTATGTCGAAAAAGAGGCATAACTCTGCCAAAAATGGTCGGGCAGAACCCAAGTTCGAACTTGACCTGTGTTTTGCTGGGAGAAAGTAATATACCAAATTTGGTTTGAATCCGATTAACTCTACTAAAGTTATCATCCGGAAACCAACTTTCAGGGGTTTTCTAAGTAAAAAAAAGGGGCATAACTCTGGTGAAAATTGGCGGACGGAACCAGAATTCGAACTTGACCTGTCTTTTCTGCTAGTAAACCCACATACCAAATTTAATTTAATTTGGTTCACTCTAAAGTTATCATCCGGAAACTTCGGACGCACGCACTGACGGACGGACGTGCTGATTATAATAGTCCTCCGAACCCGTTGGGTCGGCGGACAAAAAGGGAAATAACTCCATAAAAGAACATCGGATCAAACCCAGAATTGCAGAGCACCTGTGTGCTTAGTTGAGACACCTACATACCAAGTTTCAATCAAATCGGATGATCATTACTGGAGTTATAACTCCGGACGGTGCGACGCACGGCACGACAAACGCACGGACGGACAGAGCTGATTACAATAGTCCCCCGAAAATAAATTTAAGGGGGACAATAAACACGCTCTGTAAGGTGTAAGGAAATAATACTTTTTTTACACAAAATATGTATCTACTAATAAGTATCTTGGACACTGAATGAACTAATGGTTATATATTTCTTGCTTGCAAGATTCTAGAAGGAAAATCGAAAATCGGTACCTAAAGTATGCGCACGGTCAAACCCAATCAGATTCGACTTCCGCTAAACCATGTGACATTCCTTTCATTATAAAAAGCCCTGTCAGGTAGGTCTGCGGTCTTTTAATTCCCCCCTGCTGTGTGTTCGATGCGTTTTGACCGAGTGTGCGGGGCGGGAATATTGATCCCAACTGGGAGGGCCCTATGAGTTCAGTGTCCAAGATACTTATTAGGAGATACATATTTTGGGTAAAAGATATCTTGGACACTGGAATGAAATAATGGTTATAATTAGAATTCTTGAACAGGAGGAGGCCACGAGGCAGATACTTCAGACTAAGCCTTATGAAACCCAACTGCTGAAGCGGAATAGATTTGCATCCTGTAAAGAAAAGTATTGTTCTTTGTAGACATGTGTAAATATAGACCCTTGTGTCCCATACGCAGTAGCTCAGAACTCCAAAAGCAACAGAGCTCCGAAAAGGAAACAGATGTACCTGTACTTCAGGTGTCCTAATGTTCACAGAGTGAAGGTGTCTTGGATAAATATTGGTCATAGGCAAGGGAGTTAACTCATTCATGCATGGCCCAAATAGGATATAGAGACCTACCCCCTCCAATTCTGAGGATGAAAGAGGGGACCGTAGCAAACCTATGAGAAAACACGGTTATTACATCCCCCCACCCCCCGGGGACGATTGGTCAAAGGGGAGGAGCCTGAGCAGGCCTTAAGATTCGGAGAGAAACACTGAATCGACTCTCGTAACGATCTGAGTGAAATGGTGAAATTTTCAGGGCTTGATGACCTAACGTGATTCAGCATTTGATGTTCGAAAAATTATATGCATCTGAGCCCTGCAGAGGGACCCAGGGGAGAGAGGAGAAGCCTGTTTGTCACAGACCAATGGGGTACCAGGGATACACCATGAGAACATTTACAGGGAGTTCTGCTTATGGGGACACGGACACTGGGAATAATGGCCGGTAAAGGGAAAGCATACACATAGAGGTGTGACCAAGACAGAGTCCACCTCTGGTACCACAAGCCAAGTAACTGGAAATTGAAATGTAGTGTCGACCCAGAGGATTAACGGATACAGCTAATGGAAATGACAGAACATTCTGGCTACCGGTGATGTAACTAACAGCCCTGCAGGTGTTATAAAATTATGTGGAACGGATAATATTTTGTTCTGGTGTGTGCTTAGTGAACCCATACCATGGGTAACAGAAGCATTACAGAAACTGTTAGAAGCACAACAACTGGCATTATAAACCACATATGGGCATCTGGCAACTCAATGAAATACCTAAATAATCTTGAATGTCGCAAAACCACTAGAGAGCACCATAAAACTGGCGCGACCAGTATTTTCATTCGCGGCAGTGTCATGTTGAGATAACCTCCAGGCCTCAAAATTCCAGGCCGGAACTAATGTTAACTTAATAGTGTGACGGAACACTGCCGACGATGCGACACAGCTGTGTAAACTTGGTCGACATGCGACAGCGGAGATGTTGAAGAAAACCAACCACTGTGGTGTCTATTGGATCATTGGTCTAGTTGGACCTGAGATCTGCAGAACCTTACATGACCCTGATATGAGAAGGTAGAGAATGCCCACCCCCAACCCTGAGAACAAGTCAGGATGGCATGATCCGGTTTGTTGGAGATGGTACTAGTGGAACTCCTGGTCAGAACCCCGGGACTGAATATCATACCTGAACAGAGGAGAGGAGGACTGACCAAGACCTCGGCTGATGAGAGGGACTGAATCACGCAATCCCTGACGTAAAATCTGATGAGAATTAGAATCACAAATGTAAGGTTATTCTCGGAAAAGCGGCGCTATCGCTGAAGAAATGTGCTATGGTGATCCTCACTCAAGAGAACAGATTCGAAGGCCTCCAATTCTGATCAGGTGAGAAGGCAAAGCTGGACTGGACTCCTGGTCTGTTCGGGGGGAAAAGATGGGAATGGGGTGACATGACCTGATCATGGAGACCTCTGCGGTTAGCGTGTATTAATTGTCATCAAGGACAACGCAGTGAGGCGAGTTCTCATTCCGCCGGGGGTGTACTGACGGTACTAATGAAGTGTAAGTTCGGGTGGTACACGATTGAAATCTCATGCCAGGGTTCGACCCCTGAGCAAGAATGCATGCACTTAAGCATCACCCCACAAGGCAGCTTTGTCATACCTGGGAAAAGCACAGGAACGGATCCTACTAGAGCAGTGCCTGCAAGTGCAGTAGCCGGGTCACTGGTAGGCGAGTACAAATAAAGGATGTGATAGTGTAACCAAACGTTTTAATTATTGTGACTGGTCTGCGACAAGTAACAATGTGGTAGCCATGGCAAGAAAAGGTTTTGAAAACCGGTATATTCCATGATAGAATGAACCCGGATGGACTGAGGCAGGATCAGCGGTAGCTGCTGCAGAACATCCAGTGCTGCACTTCTCTGCGGAGGAGGCCGCGACCGATAAGGAGGAGGCATGTCCAGTAACCAACGCCATGTTGATGGAGGAAGCAGGAGGTCTTTTCGGGGAAAAGATGGAAATGGGCGACATGACTGTATCGTGGGGACCTCCGTGTTAGCTTGTATCAATTGTTCATCACTGACAATACAGTGAGGTGAGTACTCAGTGGTGTACTGTGAGATTCCACACCAATGCAATCGAGGGTGGTATACTGTGTAAATCGCATGCCAGGGTCTGACACCTGAGCATGGTCGCTTGCACCCCAAGTCATGCAAGTCAGCGTTTGGCATACCTGTGAGAAGCACAGGATCGGCTCCTACTAGGGCAGGGCCTGCAATGGCTGCAGCCAGTTCATTGTTATGCTAGCACAAATAACAGAGGTAATATTGTACAAAAAATCTGTTTTATGATCACGAAAACCTGTATGGGCCACGATAGAATGAACCCGGATTGATCGAGGCAGGACCAGC
Organism: Siphonodentalium dalli; assembly: GCA_032622095.1. NCBI lineage: Eukaryota > Metazoa > Mollusca > Scaphopoda > Gadilida > Siphonodentaliidae > Siphonodentalium > Siphonodentalium dalli. The sequence continues at coordinate 79,921,468 of CP136067.1, read as the reverse complement.
GGTAGCTGCCGCAGAACATCCACTGCTGTTCTTCACTGCGGAGGCTGTGGAGACCGCGACTATGAATAGAGGAGGCATGACCACCAACATATTCCGAGCCTGCAGCGCAGGCTGTACCGAGTTTGCAGGAAAAGGCGCCACGCGTTATTGTTTCGTCATGATATGGAGGCTCCATCCAGTCCTTCGATTGTGGGGAAAACAGGTATTTTGCTCGATCGCGCGTCACGTTCGAAGTTTACTAGCGCAGTTGTGGAAGTTGTTGAGAAATTATATAATAATTATCAAAGAGGGTCCATGTTGGTGATATTTTAGCTCAGTTGTAGCGAGAAAGAGATATATCCGTGGCCAGACCCCGTTTTAAATGAACCACAACAATGCGGTAGTGTGCCTGTTTTCCGGGGCACTGTTAGTACTGTGCTGGTAATGCATGCAAAGAATGGTGCACAAATGTTAGCCAAAAATCGAAGGACTGACCCATCCGAAACTACCCTCTTGGAAGGCACTTTCGGATGGACACGGCGAACTCGGACACGCATCAAATGCTTCCGAATCCAGGGGATGTAGTGACAGCATGTCCTCGTCTCCAGGTGGCACCATCCGTCCAGGAGATGGAGAAAAGGGGCAAGCATCCCGACTAGGTTGCCTGGTGTGATGAGGAACAAATTCCGGTGCCTCGGGATTTAAGATAGAAGCTTGGAAAGGTTCTGGCCTGGGTAGCCGAAGAAGGCCAGGAACCATAAGGCCAAGGCCACACTGGGGGAAATGGCACAAACGCAGGAGAATAGCCGGGATACTGGCCCGCCTCAGGACCGGGAGGGACGGAAACTGTAAAAGACTCGACGAATGGAGGACAGGTCGGAACCCGTGCCGTTAAATCCCCTGGAATGGAGGCGGTGGCAGGTGACACATTGAACTGCGAGGCAGGCAATGGGTCGATAGCGCCGGGGCTTGCAAGCTTTTATGGACCACCAGCGTTGTGGTAGCTATGGCAAGTAGCCGGCATGTGCAGCGATGGAAAGAACCCGGACACGCCGGAGGCAGGACCAGCGGAAGCTGCCACTGAACTTCCAACGCTGCCCTTCTCAGCGGAGGCTGTGGAGGCCGCGACTAAAGTAGAGGAGGCATGACCACCAACCAACTCCAAGCCCACAGGCTGTATGGAGGAAGCAGAAGAAGGTGCCACGTCAAAGGGAAAATAATATTTACGAAGTGGTCTTCGTAAAAGAATTTAATACTTTAATCAATGTTGAGACAAGCCTCACATTGGCTAGTTTATCTGGCATCCGTGAGTAGAAATATTGTACAATATTCTTGCCAAACTGTTTTGATAGGAATTTTCAGTCAAAGTGACAATGCCAAACTGGAGCAGTTTATAAGTCAACAACGATATGAGTATAGCATATAGCATGGTTTAAAGTTCACAAGTGGTGCTGTCCAATTCAGAAATGGAGATTGGCGAAAGGGGTACTAAAATCGATAAAATATATTATTGCTGACTTCCAAACTTACAAAGTCAATCATCTTCATAATTTAATGTATTTATTATTATATTATAATTCTATTATTTTTAAAGACAAGAATCATGGAAGGAGTTGTGGGAGGAAAACAACAAAGAAAGTGAGTTCTGCATATCTTAGTACAGTGAATTTAATAGTGCATCTGTTATAGGATCAACCTAAATGGGTGCTGATTGGCCTATTGTTTGTCATGAAATCATTTTTGAAAAAAGTGCCATTTGGACTCCAAAAATGTCAAATGTGCATGCGATATTCTGAACAAGCTATTGTAGCAGCACTATATATCTTGAACAGACAATTCAAACTCTACCAACACTCATCTTATCTGACAAAAGTCTTTGGTCTCGGCTGATGCCATGACATTAATCCTTCTTTTCTTTCAGAGACCAGGGGCAAGAAAATTAATATATTTTCCCACTTACCTTGCTTGCTTTGTCTCCATAACCCAGAAATTCAATTTCACCAAAGGCATCTGTTGTTGATGCTCTAGTGTGTGTCTCTCTTTTCCATTTCTCACCAACGTAAGGACCAGATGTAGACTCTGGATCATGATCAGACTTGACATTTCCACAGTGACAGATCGGATCATTGATCGTTGTACTGGTGGAATGAAAGATATTGTTCAATGTATGTCAGTATAATTAATATGTACAAGTTTCAATTAATATGTAGAAGTTTCATAAATTATAAAACGACTCATAACAATCAGGTCTCAAATGGGTAATTTAGTATAGGAAATACTTACATATGGACCACGTACTTTTAAAAGTAAAATCAATAAATAAGCAGTTTTAACGGTCTGCACAATTCTTCTATATAGTCTGTTTAAATGTATTTCATGTATTTATCAACCTATTTTGATAGACTAACACGAAAAGCTCTTTTCTGTTCCATGCCATGCAAATGGCTGTTCTTGGTTTGGAACCAAACATCGTGTTTAAATTTGTATTTTTTTATAAATTCAATGCATCTTTCTGGGATATATAATGCTCCTAGAAAGGTTATTCAAGTATTTATCAACCTATTTCGATACCGGGAAATATTCATAAGCGAATATTATTTGGTGTATTTTTGAGAGCAAACCGCCAAGAGGTTTTAAGTATATTATATTTCTCTAACATGATCTAAGATCATTACTAAGTCATGCAATAATCTTGCACAACGCACGTATTTCAATAAATTTTGTAACAAAATTGCTGGTGCATAATGCCATTCTTTCAGATAAATTAAATAAAGTGACTCTCTTTGGCGAAATCATTGTAGTTAGTTTATCAGTGATTTGTTTGGGATGAACGAAGGAGCAACATTTGTTTACATTTTGGCATAGTTCAGAAATAGTGTTTTATGAAATGGCACAGCCGATGTTGTTAAATATTTTGACAGTAATAATTTAGTTATGAATTCTTCAAATGTGTGTAGTGGCTGAGTCGTAAAATATCAGTTTGTTGTATCGAAATACAGTAATGCCCTAAATAATCGACTCCTTAACCACAGCAGAATTATGGGTAATTTTTCAGGATTTAGTCGGAAATATGGCTGTTGCCATTCATCGGAAAGCTCTCACTGAGAGCTCTCCCCCCAGCCATATTTCCGACTAAATCCTGAAAAATTACCCATAATTCTGCTGTGGTTAAGGAGTCGATTATTTAGGGCATTACTGTAAGCCCATAATATGTCTTTAACCCTTTACCCAACAGAAGGGCCCTGTGCCAATGCATTCTCTTATATATGCGAGTCGACCATAGGTCGCCTCGCATATATAAGAGAATGCATTGGCTTAACAAATTAAAAATTATAAAATTGTTAAAGAATGTAAGAAAAAATGGTAAAAAGTGTTAAAAAAAGATTGTTTTTAAGCCAATGCATTCTCTTATATATGCGAGGCGACCTATGATCGACTCGCATATATAAGAGAATGCATTGGCACAGGGCATAACTGTAACTATCACAATGTGGTCAAGGAGCCGGTTCCAATGATATCCATATTTGTATGGTTCTATTGAGACAGACCGAAGATATTTTAGGCTGTTGAAGCTTTATTTGGCCGGTTTTGGCCGGTTTGTTGGGTAAAGGGTTAAGGGAACTCAAGCAATTATATTACGTCTAGTGTAAAACAGGATGCTACTTGTTCTTTTAACTGATCTCTGTAATATGGAAGCAAGAACAATAAAGATTGCCAATTCTACTAAATGAATGCATCACTCTGAGAATATTGATTGAATGTACGCAGAGGAGTTTCATGCACAATTATTCTCTAACCACTCATTTAATTCTCTGAATGAAATAAAATGGGTTGTTTTCGAAATCAATGTTTCGCTTTGTTGCAGCAGCGTAGACATTATTCAAGCCACGAGGTGGAACGATAGTCAATCCATTTTCTTATCAATAGAAATGATCGTTAATGAAGCGAGACTGCAAACGCATTTATGCACACTTTAATAATAACAAGTAGAAATTATCCATTAAAATTGGCCCTTACTCCATATGCTGAAATCACAGCCTGTCAATTGGTGTACAATAAAGGAACAAATACTTATCTACACACATGTGTTACTGGTTATGGTATGAGCGTGACGTCACAAGAAGCTAAACACTTCTGATCGCAGAAGGAAAAGCTTTTCCATCTGCCTGCTTGTGCTATCATTATGCCATCACATTCAAGATATTACCAGAAACAAACCTGAGTTCTGTGTTTATTACACACCTGACCAGCATCTCCTATCTCAAGTTCTCCTTTTTATCATTTTAACTCATATTTTGCTTATTTCAAATTATAAAACAACTGTGGAAAAACGCATACATATATATTCATATTGTCAGCATCTTCAGTCGCTATATATAGAGCAAAGACTTTCTAAATATAGTGCAAACAAAGGTTTAGACAAATAATTAATATTGAAACTTCCATTGTCTTAGAATTCCATTTTGTAAGCTTTACTCCGTATCAAAGAATATGCTATCTAATAATCTAATTTCGTTCGCGTAATGTTATACATATATATAAGTTATCAAACATGCATCTTAACCCTTTCTATACTAAATGGATTCTCCCATCCAGTTATAAAAGTAAATATTGGAATGGTCTATTATTCATTTGGAGGGGTCCCTGTTCAGGAAAAATGAGCAGACGAAAGTATGACAAGCTTGAAAATAAAGTCAAGGTCAATGACTGTCCGAGCGACTGATGTTGATTTATCTACTATGCACAGTTAAAAAAATACTGACTTTTCGCTTTCAAGATGACAAAATATCTTGCTCAAACAAACAATGCTCAAAATGGTATGGCTTTCGAATATTACGCACTGCGTGATTACATAAACAAATCTTTTCAGGGATTCAAACTGATAATTTAGTATATTTCAGTATTCATGCAATGCAAAAATTAAAAATAAACTAATATCACTGAAAACATAAGTGACATTGGTTAAACTTACAGCCAGAAACACATATGCAGTTCTAGTCTGGTCGTTTAAGCATTGGACCTAGAAAAAATTATTAACAAGCTGTTTTTGGTGTAATTTTGTCGGGAAGAATCTGAGGAATAACATATCCAAAATCCGCTAAAATCCGCTTTGGGGAAAATTCTCTATTCAAGATGGCGCCCAATATGATTGTTAATATCTGAAATTGTTGAATTTCTGCGGTAGATGCAACAATTAATGCCAAATTCGCAATAAATTTTAATATTGACAAACAATGTTAAGCCGTAAACCATATTTGTAGAATGTCTTTCCCAAAACGGACGCCAAAATGGAGAAAAGTGAATGAAATTTATACTTTGTGAAACATGTAATTGCTAGTCCTATAAGATAGAACAAACGCTCGAATTATTTGAGGATATTCATTGCAGAGTATAAGAGAAACGTTTGATCAGAGATGTAAGAATTCTCCCTAATGAATCTCACGAGAGAGCAATCGAAAGCAGGGTCTCATGCAACGGTTAAATCTGGACTTTCGGGCACACATAAACGGAACAATAACGCAGTTTTATATGTACTTTTTATGTTGAATCGTGTGATTATATGTGTAATTAAACAGTTAAATGCGATTTGATATGGATGTATTGATTCTGTGATGTTTCCTAGAAGCAGAAATATATGTCGTCAGAGTAGTCTCGTGAATGTGACCGATCATCATTTATTTTGATATCTCCAAAATTAACCCTTTCAAAATGCACTGCTATGGAACAATATAAGATATATGCATACAGTTTTGGGTCAAATGTGAAGATTCCATTGTCTCTATCTCAAAATAGTAATCATAGTTGCCTCCAATCAGGTGACAAAACACGAATATTTCGCTTTTATCACAAGAATGCATGGTGGTATATAATGAACACAATTTATCAAAAACACAGAGGAGTACAAAGCCTATCTTCAATAAATTCTAAACTTGACCAATATAGTTTACATATTCTGTGGCTGAGATTGTATTTATATCTGGAAATTATATTTCGTTATATTCAACGAAGCCACATATATGCGAAAATTACTACGATTTCTGCAACCGCATCACCGCGTTGGGCCCCTTATCCCTAAAGTTACATATAGTTGCTGTACACAAAACCACAAATAGCAATATTTAGCGAATGTTCAACGCTGAAATAACAGCTTTAAACGATGAACACTTGCTATTTAGCACAATTATGTGGGTGGTACTGGTAAGATATTTTAAAACAAAACGATACTGAACATTAATATTGTGTATTGTGTGGTAGTATATCCCAGTTGTAAAGTGGGGACTGAAGTAATTTGAACAAAATGTTCCAATAATAAACCGGTTTGGTAGCCGCGTGAAAATTAGTCTTAAATAATCTGTAAGATGTACCATCTCTTTGATCTCGTGAGATGTGGCGCTAATCTATTGAAGATATTGATGTTTCTTTGCAGTGTGATAAGCATTGGGACATATGTGTATGGCATATTATCACGGAAAGTGCAGCAAATTCCATAAATCTAACTAGTCTTTATACCACAAGGGTGTGCACTTCGGTGTATGTGTTACATTCAATAATTAATCACAATGTCCAGTGAAACTACCATACACTGCATGGCGAAACATTACTTTGTGTGTTGCATGACAAAAATTATTATATTTTGTCCGGACAGTTGGATGTTGGATAAGCTAAAAAACAGAACTTTAACCATTGGGTTTGACTTGCGTTGAAATGACCAATACATCATTCAGATGGATAGTTTAATGAATTGTGTACCTTTAAAGATACTAAACAACATGAATGTACATTAATAATACGTATGTTCATTCCTATATGGTTATTCAATACGTTGCTTTCGTCGTGGTATGTTTTGGAGTTGCGGCCATTTTGACAGCCATTTTATGGCCGCGATTGTATTATTTTCTGTCCGTGTCACTCTATTCGCTCCGTTGCTCCAATTTTACACATAGTTGTACAACTACGTAATCCCTATGCCATAACATATCGTATACTTACCTTAATAATTTACGTTAGAACCCACCCCTATTCAGGGCGCTGTAAAACATTTTCCCCAAAGCGGATTTTAGCGGATTTTGGATATGTTATACATGAAGATCTCCTCTTTCCAACGATACCAAATTTAGCTTGTTAAGATTTTTTTCCTGGTAGACCTTATATTTTCAGCCCGACAGCCAGACTATTCTGTACATATATAAAATTACTAAAATAACTATTGGCTTTGAGCATCTGAACACGATGACAGTGTTTCACATCATTTAGGCAGCAGAGTCTTTCACATCACTTAAACTGACATGACATGACATCAATATTAAACAACTTTTCATCCACATGACGAATATCACGACATGAAAACATATCAAAGTTAAGTGCTATAATTACTGGGATTACACATTTCAACCATTTTGGTCCATTTGTATTGTCATAACTGAAGTGTCTGACAAACATGTGGTGCTAGCTCAGGAACTTCCGGTTTATCAGTGAAAAACCCCATGTGACAAGTGTTTTTTTTTCTGTGATAATGGTGACATGGGGAGACAAATAGAGCTTGTCAGGATGTTTGCAAGCAAGTGTACCAAGGGTACCATGTTCACATCAGGTCAATAAACCAAGAGTAAATAATAATCTCTCAACTGTGCAGGAATTCCACAACGCTAAAGTACAATCAATGCCAACACCCCAGGGTGCATATTCTGGATTGACTCATCAGTTTGGTCATTCAGTAAATTCATGTTTACTTAACCATTTCATGACGGGAGCAGCACTGGTGCAGCATTAAAGACCCTGTGCCAATGCATTCTCTTGTATATGCTTCGCATTATATAAGAGAATGCACTGGCTTAAAAGGTCATGGTGAATATGGTTAGGCCAATGTATTCTCTTATATATGTGAGGGTCCCTATGGGCGACTGATGAGTCAATCCAGAATATGCACCCTGGGGTGTTGGCATTGATTGTACTTTAGCGTTGTGGAATTCCTGCACAGTTGAGAGATTATTATTTACTCTTGGTTTATGACAGTTATGACAATAAAGAGAATGCATTGACACATGGTTTTCGCAAAATTTTAGGAAGCTCCAGTCATGGAAGGGTTAAGAAATTATTTTAGTTGAGTGTTTTATTGAAGGATATAGCACTGTGGCTGCTGGGCACATTGCTCTAACAGCTACCGCAACATGCATCCCCCTCAATAAAACACAAACTACATTCATCTCATATATATTTTGAAGACCTCTGTCTGATTGTCTGTATGTCATTTATACAAATCTACGATTCTCGACCGATCGGGACGAAACTTGGTACGTGTGTGTAGTTTGACCAGGCGGTCGTATTGGCGAGCCCGTGCGGCGCCCGCTTCGCACATGCGCAGACGAGATCTCGGAAACGGGTGGAGCTATCGACTTGAAATTTGGTACATGTGTGTAGTTTGACCAGGCGGTCGTCGTTGTCGTATTGGCGAGCCCGTGCAACGCCCGTGCAGCGCATGCGCAGACGAGATATCGGAAACGGGTGGAGCTATCGACTTGAAATTTGCTATGTGAATGTATCTTGCCCCGGATACAAATTTTATCGGGTCGCCGAGCCCGTGCGACGCAAGCTTCGCGCATTCGCAGACCAGATCTCGGAAACGGGTGGAGCTATCGACTTGAAATTTGGTGTGTGAATGTATCTTGCCCCGGATACGAATTTTATCGGGTCGCCGAGCCCGTGCGACGCAAGCTTCGCGCATGCGCAGACCAGATCTCGGAAACGGGTGGAGCTATCGACTTGAAATTTGGTTTTTGAATAGCCCGGACAACGTCGGGATCATCGGCTAGTCTATTATATATTTTGGAACTTATGTCTGTATGTAAGTATATATGTATGTGTGTTATAGACACAAAAACTGCTTGACCGATCCGACTCAAATTTGGTATTTGGTATGTAGGCCTACTTTGATCCCGGGAACAATATGGGCGGGTCAATTTCATGTGCGACCGTGTTGTTGACCTTGACATTGACCTCACTCATATAGACATGTTTCTGGACCGACCGAACAATAGTTTGTCCAGATGCTGCATATTCTGCCCAGACAGAGGCGATTACAAAGAAATCCCTAAATAGCCCGAACGAAGTCGGGCACATCAGCTAGTTTCTTATATTTATATAAACTCAGCTGAATTTTATTTCTGAAATATGGAAGCAGTTTGGTTATTAAACGCCATACATCACGGTAAGTTAGCCCTATATTCTAATTGTGAATTATTGATTAATTAGTCTATGGCTGCGCACTTAAGATTCTATCTACAGTTTTAGTCATCTAGGTCAGCAATGTGTGACATCAGTATGTGTTATGGTGTGTTTTATTGGGATATGAAATGCATGACCTAATTGGCAGTTGACCTATCACGGAACATGAATTAATGTAACACACAGGCTATGTAGATATATACATTATGTATCAATAATTTAGAAACTAACCAGGTTTAGATGTAACTGCATGTCACAGGATGTATCTAGGAAGAAAATATGGGATAGATACCAGACCTCCAATTTGAAGAAAAAAAAACAGCTTATAAGTATACCACCCCAACCTTATTTGCCCAACAATACGTGGAACCAAAGGATGTGATACATACCACCACTTTTGCAAAACTCATTGTTTTCAAATCAAAAAGAGGAGAAAAAACATATATGTCTTTCAAATAAATCTTTTAAAGAAAACTTTCAGGGACTTTTCTACAAATTTTGGGAAAGGGGCTTATAATTTAGGAACAGGGATGCAAGCATTAAGATTGTGCAACTCAGTGTATATTTCAAACAGTTTAATGCATATCTTAGTTTGTTTATTCATATTTTATGCGAATGGTGCAAGAGGACTTGAACATATTCATAAAGAGACTTTATGTAAATTAGGAATTTCGGTGTCATTGGGAACAGTATCTATTTTCGCCCCCTCCCCCCTGTTGTTGCCTAGAAATATCCCTGACTTTAACTATTTCATGATGGAAGCTTCCTGAATGTTGCAAAAACCCTGTGCCAATGCATTCTCTTATATATATATGAGTCTCCCATAGGGATGCAGTATGAGGGTGAGTCTACCAAAATAAACAGGTTGTCGGGATATAGTATGAGAGTGAGTCTACAAGGATAAACAGGTTGTCAGCATGTAGTATGAGAGAGAGTCTACCAAAATAAACAGGTTGTCACCATGTAGTATGAGAGTGAGTCTACAAGGATAAACAGGTTGTCAGCATGTAGTATGAGAGAGAGTCTACCAAAATAAACAGGTTGTCAGCATGTAGTATGAGAGAGAGTCTGCTGAGATAAACAGGTTGTCAGCATGTAGTATGAGAGTGAGTCTGCTGAGATAAACAGGTTGTCAGCATGTAGTATGAGAGTGAGTCTGCCAAAATAAACAGGTTGTCAGCATGTTGTATGAGAGTGAGTCTGCTGAGATAAACAGGTTGTCAGCATGTAGTATGAGAGAGAGTCTACCAAAATAAACAGGTTGTCAGCATGTAGTATGAGAGTGAGTCTACCAGGATAAACTGGTTGTTGGGATGTAGTATGAGAGTGAGTCTACCAGGATAAACAGGTTGTCAGGATGTAGTATGAGAGTGAGTCTGCCAAAATAAACAGGTTGTCAGGATGTAGTATCAGAGTAAGTCTGCCGAGATAAACTGGTTGTCAGCATGTAGTATGAGAGTGAGTCTGCTGAGATAAACAGGTTGTCAGCATGTAGTATGAGAGTGAGTCTGCCGAGATAAATAGGTTGTCAGCATGTAGTATGAGAGTGAGTCTACCAGGATAAACTGGTTGTTGGGATGTAGTATGAGAGTGAGTCTACCAGGATAAACAGGTTGTCAGGATGTAGTATGAGAGTGAGTCTGCCAAAATAAACAGGTTGTCAGGATGTAGTATCAGAGTGAGTCTGCCGAGATAAACAGGTTGTCAGCATGTAGTATGAGAGTGAGTCTGCTGAGATAAACAGGTTGTCAGCATGTAGTATGAGAGAGAGTCTGCCAAAATAAATTGGTTGTCAGCATGTAGTATGAGAGTGAGTCTGCCGAGATAAACAGATTGTCAGCATGTAGTATGAGAGTGAGTCTGCCAAAATAAACAGGTTGTCAGCATGTAGTATGAGAGTGAGTCTGCCGAGATAAACTGGTTGTCAGGATGTAGTATGAGAGTGAGTCTGCCGAGATAAATAGGTTGTCAGCATGTATTATGAGAGTGAGTCTGCCAAAATAAACAGGTTGTCAGCATGTAGTATCAGAGTGAGTCTGCCGAGATAAACTGGTTGTCAGCATGTAGTATGAGAGTGAGTCTGCTGAGATAAACAGGTTGTCAGCATGTAGTATGAGAGTGAGTCTGCTGAGATAAATAGGTTGTCAGCATGTAGTATGAGAGTGAGTCTACCAGGATAAACTGGTTGTTGGGATGTAGTATGAGAGTGAGTCTGCCGAGATAAACAGGTTGTCAGCATGTAGTATGAGAGTGAGTCTGCCGAGATAAACAGGTTGTCAGCATGTAGTATGAGAGTGAGTCTGCCGAGATAAACTGGTTGTCAGGATGTAGTATGAGAGTGAGTCTGCCGAGATAAACTGGTTGTCAGGATGTAGTATGAGAGTGAGTCTGCCAAAATAAACTGGTTGTCAGCATGTAGTATGAGAGTGAGTCTGCTGAGATAAACAGGTTGTCAGCATGTAGTATGAGAGTGAGTCTGCCGAGATAAATAGGTTGTCAGCATGTAGTATGAGAGAGAGTCTGCCAAAATAAACAGGTTGTCAGCATGTAGTATGAGAGTGAGTCTGCCGAGATAAACAGGTTGTCAGCATGTAGTATGAGAGTGAGTCTGCCGAGATAAACAGGTTGTCAGCATGTAGTATGAGAGTGAGTCTACCAGGATAAACTGGTTGTTGGGATGTAGTATGAGAGTGAGTCTGCCGAGATAAACAGGTTGTCAGCATGTAGTATGAGAGTGAGTCTGCCGAGATAAACAGGTTGTCAGCATGTAGTATGAGAGTGAGTCTGCCGAGATAAACTGGTTGTCAGGATGTAGTATGAGAGTGAGTCTGCCAAAATAAACAGGTTGTCAGCATGTAGTATGAGAGTGAGTCTGCTGAGATAAACAGGTTGTCAGCATGTAGTATGAGAGTGAGTCTGCCGAGATAAACAGGTTGTCAGCATGTAGTATGAGAGTGAGTCTGCTGAGATAAACAGGTTGTCAGCATGTAGTATGAGAGTGAGTCTGCTGAGATAAACAGGTTGTCAGCATGTAGTATGAGAGTGAGTCTGCCGAGATAAATAGGTTGTCAGCATGTAGTATGAGAGTGAGTCTGCCGAGATAAACTGGTTGTCAGGATGTAGTATGAGAGTGAGTCTGCCAAAATAAACAGGTTGTCAGCATGTAGTATCAGAGTGAGTCTGCCGAGATAAACTGGTTGTCAGGATGTAGTATGAGAGTGAGTCTGCCGAGATAAACTGGTTGTCAGCATGTAGTATGAGAGTGAGTCTGCCAAAATAAACAGGTTGTCAGCATGTAGTATGAGAGTGAGTCTCCCGAGATAAACAGGTTGTCAGCATGTAGTATGAGAGTGAGTCTGCCGAGATAAATAGGTTGTCGGGATATAGTATGAGAGTGAGTCTGCCGAGATAAACTGGTTGTCAGCATGTAGTATGAGAGTGAGTCTGCCAAAATAAACAGGTTGTCAGCATGTAGTATGAGAGTGAGTCTCCCGAGATAAACAGGTTGTCAGCATGTAGTATGAGAGTGAGTCTGCCGAGATAAATAGGTTGTCGGGATATAGTATGAGAGTGAGTCTGCCGAGATAAATAGGTTGTCGGGATATAGTATCAGAGTGAGTCTGCCGAGATAAACTGGTTGTCAGGATGTAGTATGAGAGTGAGTCTGCCGAGATAAACTGGTTGTCAGCATGTAGTATGAGAGTGAGTCTGCCGAGATAAACTGGTTGTCGGGATATAGTATGAGAGTGAGTCTCCCGAGATAAACTGGTTGTCGGGATATAGTATGAGAGTGAGTCTCCCGAGATAAACTGGTTGTCAGGATGTAGTATGAGAGTGAGTCTGCCAAAATAAACAGGTTGTCAGCATGTAGTATGATAGTGAGTCTGCTGAGATAAACAGGTTGTCAGCATGTAGTATGAGAGTGAGTCTGCCGAGATAAACTGGTTGTCAGCATGTAGTATGAGAGTGAGTCTGCCGAGATAAACAGGTTGTCAGGATGTAGTATGAGAGTGAGTCTCCCGAGATAAACAGGTTGTCAGCATGTAGTATGAGAGTGAGTCTGCCGAGATAAATAGGTTGTCAGCATGTAGTATGAGAGTGAGTCTGCCGAGATAAACAGGTTGTCAGCATGTAGTATGAGAGTGAGTCTCCCGAGATAAATAGGTTGTCAGGATGTAGTATGAGAGTGAGTCTGCCAAAATAAACATGTTGTCAGCATGTAGTATGAGAGTGAGTCTGCCGAGATAAATAGGTTGTCAGCATGTAGTATGAGAGTGAGTCTGCCGAGATAAACAGGTTGTCAGGATGTAGTATGAGAGTGAGTCTGCCGAGATAAACAGGTTGTCAGCATGTAGTATGAGAGCGAGTCTCCCGAGATAAACAGGTTGTCAGGATGTAGTATGAGAGTGAGTCTGCCAAAATAAACATGTTGTCAGCATGTAGTATGAGAGTGAGTCTGCCGAGATAAATAGGTTGTCAGCATGTAGTATGAGAGTGAGTCTGCCGAGATAAACAGGTTGTCAGGATATAGTATGAGAGTGAGTCTGCCGAGATAAACAGGTTGTCAGCATGTAGTATGAGAGCGAGTCTCCCGAGATAAACTGGTTGTCAGCATGTAGTATGAGAGTGAGTCTGCCGAGATAAACAGGTTGTCAGGATGTAGTATGAGAGTGAGTCTGCCGAGATAAACAGGTTGTCAGCATGTAGTATGAGAGCGAGTCTCCCGAGATAAACAGGTTGTCAGGATGTAGTATGAGAGTGAGTCTGCCAAAATAAACATGTTGTCAGCATGTAGTATGAGAGTGAGTCTGCCGAGATAAACTGGTTGTCAGCATGTAGTATGAGAGTGAGTCTGCCGAGATAAACAGGTTGTCAGGATGTAGTATGAGAGTGAGTCTCCCGAGATAAACAGGTTGTCAGCATGTAGTATGAGAGTGAGTCTGCCGAGATAAACTGGTTGTCAGGATGTAGTATGAGAGTGAGTCTGCCAAAATAAACATGTTGTCAGCATGTAGTATGAGAGTGAGTCTGCCGAGATAAACTGGTTGTCAGGATGTAGTATGAGAGTGAGTCTGCCGAGATAAACTGGTTGTCAGCATGTAGTATGAGAGTGAGTCTGCCAAAATAAACATGTTGTCAGCATGTAGTATGAGAGTGAGTCTGCCGAGATAAACTGGTTGTCGGGATGTAGTATGAGAGTGAGTCTGCCGAGATAAACTGGTTGTCAGCATGTAGTATGAGAGTGAGTCTGCCAAGATAAATAGGTTGTCAGCATGTAGTATGAGAGTGAGTCTGCCAAGATAAACTGGTTGTCAGCATGTAGTATGAGAGTGAGTCTGCCAAGATAAACAGGTTGTCAGCATGTAGTATGAGAGTGAGTCTGCCAAGATAAACTGGTTGTCGGGATGTAGTATGAGAGTAAGTCTGCCAAGATAAACAGGTTGTCAGGATGTAGTATGAGAGTGAGTCTGCCAAAATAAACATGTTGTCAGCATGTAGTATGAGAGTGAGTCTGCTGAGATAAATAGGTTGTCAGCATGTAGTATGAGAGCGAGTCTCCCGAGATAAACTGGTTGTCAGCATGTAGTATGAGAGTGAGTCTGCCGAGATAAACTGGTTGTCAGCATGTAGTATGAGAGTGAGTCTGCCGAGATAAACAGGTTGTCAGGATGTAGTATGAGAGTGAGTCTGCCGAGATAAACTGGTTGTCAGCATGTAGTATGAGAGTGAGTCTGCCGAGATAAATAGGTTGTCAGCATGTAGTATGAGAGTGAGTCTGCCAAGATAAACTGGTTGTCAGCATGTAGTATGAGAGTGAGTCTGCCAAGATAAACAGGTTGTCAGCATGTAGTATGAGAGTGAGTCTGCCAAGATAAACTGGTTGTCGGGATGTAGTATGAGAGTAAGTCTGCCAAGATAAACAGGTTGTCAGGATGTAGTATGAGAGTGAGTCTGCCAAAATAAACATGTTGTCAGCATGTAGTATGAGAGTGAGTCTGCTGAGATAAATAGGTTGTCAGCATGTAGTATGAGAGCGAGTCTCCCGAGATAAACTGGTTGTCAGCATGTAGTATGAGAGTGAGTCTGCCAAAATAAACATGTTGTCAGCATGTAGTATGAGAGTGAGTCTGCCAAAATAAACATGTTGTCAGCATGTAGTATGAGAGTGAGTCTGCCGAGATAAACTGGTTGTCAGCATGTAGTATGAGAGTGAGTCTGCCGAGATAAACTGGTTGTCAGCATGTAGTATGAGAGTGAGTCTGCCGAGATAAACTGGTTGTCAGCATGTAGTATGAGAGTGAGTCTGCCGAGATAAACTGGTTGTCAGCATGTAGTATGAGAGTGAGTCTGCCAAAATAAACATGTTGTCAGCATGTAGTATGAGAGTGAGTCTGCCGAGATAAACTGGTTGTCGGGATGTAGTATGAGAGTGAGTCTGCCGAGATAAACTGGTTGTCAGCATGTAGTATGAGAGTGAGTCTGCCAAGATAAATAGGTTGTCAGCATGTAGTATGAGAGTGAGTCTGCCAAGATAAACTGGTTGTCAGCATGTAGTATGAGAGTGAGTCTGCCAAGATAAACAGGTTGTCAGCATGTAGTATGAGAGTGAGTCTGCCAAGATAAACTGGTTGTCGGGATGTAGTATGAGAGTAAGTCTGCCAAGATAAACAGGTTGTCAGGATGTAGTATGAGAGTGAGTCTGCCAAAATAAACATGTTGTCAGCATGTAGTATGAGAGTGAGTCTGCTGAGATAAATAGGTTGTCAGCATGTAGTATGAGAGCGAGTCTCCCGAGATAAACTGGTTGTCAGCATGTAGTATGAGAGTGAGTCTGCCGAGATAAACTGGTTGTCAGCATGTAGTATGAGAGTGAGTCTGCCGAGATAAACAGGTTGTCAGGATGTAGTATGAGAGTGAGTCTGCCGAGATAAACTGGTTGTCAGCATGTAGTATGAGAGTGAGTCTGCCGAGATAAATAGGTTGTCAGCATGTAGTATGAGAGTGAGTCTGCCAAGATAAACTGGTTGTCAGCATGTAGTATGAGAGTGAGTCTGCCAAGATAAACAGGTTGTCAGCATGTAGTATGAGAGTGAGTCTGCCAAGATAAACTGGTTGTCGGGATGTAGTATGAGAGTAAGTCTGCCAAGATAAACAGGTTGTCAGGATGTAGTATGAGAGTGAGTCTGCCAA
The DNA here is from genome assembly GCA_032622095.1 of Siphonodentalium dalli. Lineage (NCBI taxonomy): Eukaryota > Metazoa > Mollusca > Scaphopoda > Gadilida > Siphonodentaliidae > Siphonodentalium > Siphonodentalium dalli. Next base: position 79,905,076 of record CP136067.1, on the reverse strand, counting down.
AATAAACATGTTGTCAGCATGTAGTATGAGAGTGAGTCTGCTGAGATAAATAGGTTGTCAGCATGTAGTATGAGAGCGAGTCTCCCGAGATAAACTGGTTGTCAGCATGTAGTATGAGAGTGAGTCTGCCGAGATAAACAGGTTGTCAGGATGTAGTATGAGAGTGAGTCTGCCAAAATAAACAGGTTGTCAGCATGTAGTATGAGAGTGAGTCTGCCGAGATAAATAGGTTGTCAGCATGTAGTATGAGAGTGAGTCTGCCAAGATAAACTGGTTGTCAGCATGTAGTATGAGAGTGAGTCTGCCAAGATAAACAGGTTGTCAGCATGTAGTATGAGAGTGAGTCTGCCAAGATAAATAGGTTGTCAGCATGTAGTATGAGAGTGAGTCTGCCGAGATAAATAGGTTGTCAGCATGTAGTATGAGAGTGAGTCTGCCAAGATAAACAGGTTGTCGCCATGTAGTATGAGAGTGAGTCTCCCGAGATTAGCAGGTTGTCAGCATGTAGTATGAGAGTGAGTCTGCCGAGATAAACAGGTTGTCAGCATGTAGTATGAGAGTGAGTCTGCCGAGATAAATAGGTTGTCAGCATGTAGTATGAGAGTGAGTCTGCCAAGATAAATAGGTTGTCAGCATGTAGTATGAGAGTGAGTCTGCCGAGATAAATAGGTTGTCAGCATGTAGTATGAGAGTGAGTCTGCCAAGATAAACAGGTTGTCAGCATGTAGTATGAGAGTGAGTCTGCCGAGATAAATAGGTTGTCAGCATGTAGTATGAGAATGAGTCTGCCAAGATAAACTGGTTGTCAGCATGTAGTATGAGAGTGAGTCTGCCAAGATAAACAGGTTGTCAGGATGTAGTATCAGAGTGAGTCTGCCGAGATAAACTGGTTGTCGGGATGTAGTATGAGAGTAAGTCTGCCAAGATAAACAGGTTGTCAGGATGTAGTATGAGAGTGAGTCTGCCAAAATAAACATGTTGTCAGCATGTAGTATGAGAGTGAGTCTGCTGAGATAAATAGGTTGTCAGCATGTAGTATGAGAGCGAGTCTCCCGAGATAAACTGGTTGTCAGCATGTAGTATGAGAGCGAGTCTCCCGAGATAAACTGGTTGTCAGCATGTAGTATGAGAGCGAGTCTGCCGAGATAAACAGGTTGTCAGGATGTAGTATGAGAGTGAGTCTGCCGAGATAAACTGGTTGTCAGCATGTAGTATGAGAGTGAGTCTGCCGAGATAAACAGGTTGTCAGCATGTAGTATGAGAGCGAGTCTCCCGAGATAAACTGGTTGTCAGCATGTAGTATGAGAGTGAGTCTGCCGAGATAAACAGGTTGTCAGGATGTAGTATGAGAGTGAGTCTGCCAAAATAAACAGGTTGTCAGCATGTAGTATGAGAGTGAGTCTGCCGAGATAAATAGGTTGTCAGCATGTAGTATGAGAGTGAGTCTGCCAAAATAAACAGGTTGTCAGCATGTAGTATGAGAGTGAGTCTGCCGAGATAAACTGGTTGTCAGGATGTAGTATGAGAGTGAGTCTGCCGAGAAAAACTGGTTGTCGGGATATAGTATGAGAGTGAGTCTCCCGAGATAAACAGGTTGTCGGGATATAGTATGAGAGTGAGTCTGCCGAGATAAATAGGTTGTCAGGATGTAGTATGAGAGTGAGTCTGCCGAGATAAACAGGTTGTCAGCATGTAGTATGAGAGCGAGTCTCCCGAGATAAACAGGTTGTCAGGATGTAGTATGAGAGTGAGTCTGCCGAGATAAACAGGTTGTCAGCATGTAGTATGAGAGCGAGTCTCCCGAGATAAACAGGTTGTCGGGATGTAGTATGAGAGTGAGTCTGCCGAGATAAACAGATTGTCAGCATGTAGTATGAGAGTGAGTCTGCCAAGATAAACTGGTTGTCGGGATGTAGTATGAGAGCGAGTCTCCCGAGATAAACAGGTTGTCAGCATGTAGTATGAGAGTGAGTCTGCCGAGATAAACAGGTTGTCAGGATGTAGTATGAGGGTGAGTCTACCAAGATAAACAGGTTGTCGGGATGTAGTCTGACGGTGAGTCTATCAACATAAACAGGTTGTCGGGATGTAGTATAGAGTGAGTCTATCAACAAAAACAGGTTGTCAAGATGTTGTATGAAAGTGAGTCTACCAGGATAAACAACTTGTTGGGATGTAGTATGAGAGTGAGTCTACCAAGATAAAAAGGTTGTCTCACATCAACAGGTATGGAATAAAATACCAGAACCTATTTATAATCCCATTATAATCAGTAAAAACACAGTATACTCAGTAAATACACTGTTTAAACACGCTGGTGAGGGGAAATGACGCCATTAAGAAAATGAACCTTTATTTTTTATAAAGTTTTTTTCATTTTCATGGCATTTGACTAATGTGAAAGAATGGATACAAAGCCATTACATGCCTAAAACATTCAAAACCATATATACATCTATTATATATTTTGGAACTTCTGTCTGTATGTGTGCATGTATGCATGTATGTGTGTTATAGACTCGAAAACTGCTCAACCAATCTGACTCAAATTTGGTATGTAGGCCTACTTTGATCCCGGGAACAATATGGGTGGGTCCAATTTCACGTGTGACTGTGTCCTTGACCTCGCTCATATATGCTCATATAGGCATGTTTCTGGACCGACTGAACAATAGATGGAGGCAATCACAAAGAAATCCCTAAATAGCCTGGATGAAGTCCGGCACATCAGCTAGTTGTATTATATTTTAAAGATTCATAATTCAAATTAATGCTCCCAAATTACTATTTCTTTGGCTTCGGGAGTAAAATATATTTGATTCGAGTCGAGGAACCCACCCATCAAAGCTCAGTGATCAGATATTGATTTTTGAAATTTGTTATTTCCCGAGATATGTAATTTTTGGTGGCCTGGCAAATATTCGTCAACCTGACGATCTCAGACCAAATTGCGGATGAAGATGGATAACTCTAAAATAAACTGTCTTTCGGTGTTAGATATTTGACAATCCAGCCAAATTTCATTGAACAAAATGTTGATGAATGACACGTTTTGGGCAATTTTATACTATAGTTGACTGTGGTTAGTAATATTTTTAGGCAATTAATAGATTCTGATAACTAAAGCGGCATTTCAAGAAATGTTGTTGAAATCTGATGATATGGGGACCATCAAATCAGATTGTGTACCTTTAAAAATGGCAAACAAAAAATTATGTTTCTTGTCATTTTGCAAACACATGCAAGACCAGACATGATTAGAATATTTTTTTAAATATATGTTCGTGAATGTTTCATGCATACACTGGCTTTTTTTTATAATATCAAGTTACTTGCAATAGCCAAAATCAGCATCATGGCAAACGAGCAGGACCACTTAACCAGAGGTGTGGAATGCATCTGCCAGGTGAGAAAATAGTCCAGATACTAACTAGTACAGTTAAGATACTCAGCACTTCAGTATTTCTATACAGAGATACACCTATCTACAGAGACATATATTGATCAGGAGTATAGAGCTATCATGGGGATACTTGAAGGAATATTACACAGAAAGGTCACAAACAATGGGGTCAAAAGGAAGCTAAACATATCCCTCACTTAGCCAGTTCATCAAGGTCGTTCTGAGTAGTGGGCTTTCTGTATACTGGAACTCTGACAGGCGGAAGTCTGCAAGGCATAGAGGTGCATACTGAACACAACCTTTCAACTGTATGGATCGAATAATTATTTAAACATAAAAAAAATATCAATATCGCCATCCCTTTGTCATTGTAGGAGTCACTCTTGGCCTATTTTTTTTCTTCATTATTTACCAATGGATATTTCAATAGACCATGACAACAATGGATAATTTGTGAAATACCTGTCTGCTTTCCATACTATAACTGTTATGTTAAGGGAGTTAGTTAATTGGGGTTTAATGTCACTTTCCACAGCGATGGTCACATCGTGACATAAGAGGAGACATAAATTCAGGCTATGGCTACATTTATTACTCGTCCCACTTTTAGAAGACTTCCACATGAGGCAGTGACTACCATGGTCCTATTCTTTTACTCCATGCTGGAACATGGCCCAAGTCTTAAGACTCTAAACATGTGCCATCATACTCATCCAAGGATCACACGGGAGATGGCTCTTTGATTATCGGAAATCAGTTTCTGAAATGATCAGAACATCGAAAATCTTAATTGATCAAAGAACACTCCATTCTGCGAGGCCACATATGTCAGAATAAATTAATTTCAATGAGGAGGTATATTAATACACCACTCAGAGTATCCCCCACCAAGGTGGCTTTCAGCGGAGGTATAATAATACACCACCCAGAGTACCCCCCACCAAGGTGGCTTTAGAGGAGGTATATTAATACACCACCCAGAGTATCCCCCACCACAACCTCATACTCATCCAAGGATCACACGGGAGATGGCTCTTTGATTATCGGAAATCAGTTTCTGAAATCATCAGAACATCGAAAATCTTAATTGATCAAAGAACACTCCATTCTGCGAGGCCACATATGTCAGAATAAATTAATTTCAAGTTCATTTCAATGGCTTTCATGCTTTTCAAGATCTCAGAAATTTTCAAATTTGTTCACGATCTTCAATATGCCTTCAGTGAGTGGGGCATATATCACCAAAAGTATATGCTCAAGGACCTAACTTTAGCGCTTTCCAAGATTTAAATGGTCATCTGTTGGGAGTCAAGGCTCTTCCAAGTTTCCAAGATCCTTCATTATAAATTGACTATTAACCCTTTCAGTGCCAAGTCCGATTTTTGTATCAACCCATATTTCCTTGATCATTTTTCAAATTTATTGATTATTATAATCAATAAATTTGAAAAATGATCAAGGAAATATGGGTTGATACAAAATACGGACTTGGCACTGAAAGGGATAAACTGATTGAAAATCGTTGCTCTTGAATATAAACAAACAGTGCCCATTTTTAATAGGCAGTCGTGTAATCAAGCATGATCAATGCCACTGTCTGTAACCTCTGTTTGCGATATGCAGACAGGACTCACCAGAGTAAATAGTCAATGTTTCAAGGTATGCCAATCAAATATCTGTTAGCCACAATCCATATCCAATGCAACTTCTCTTATAATTTCACCTAGAATTCATTTATATTCAACAAACACTGTGCCTGGTACTTGTTGACTCAGTTGATGGGAAAATCTATGAAAGAGAAATCTTATTTTCTTTGCCATTATATTTTGTGAGCTGAAGCCACGAGATTGACTGTTTGTTCTCAATGAGTTTACACAGGACACAAACTTTGAAGGATATAGTGAAGGAGTTTACTTGATGTATGAACAGGACAAATAAATATTGACATTCTTAATATTGTATTGTCAGTGCATTGTTTTAAAACTTTATCAAGGTATATTGTGAATGGCATGTATATGTATGCTCTGAGTTTCAGGACATATAGATTGATTCTGAACTATATGAATTTCCACCTTCAGCATTTATGCTATTATGCCTGTGATATCCTTTTACATCACCAAGAGGCAAAAATTATTTTGAAAATCTTGTCTTGGCTGGTCTTGCGGAATATGTTTGTTGACCCAACCAGCAACCAATTGAATTCATCTTCAGCAACAGGAGCATAGCTAGGGCTTGGCACTAAATGTGCCTGTGGTTGTCCAAACTGTAGACATCAGCGAAAACCCATCTGATGTGATGGTGCAAAGGCAAAATTGGCGGGCAGAACCCAAACTTCTAACTTAAACTGTATTTTGGGATAGTAAACTCACATACCAAATTTCATTCCATTCAGTTCAGACTTGCTAAAGTTGTCATCCAGAAATGATAATTGAGAGCAAATTCCGACAAAAAGGGTCATAACTCTGGTGAAAATTCTCCAACTTTCTTTCCATTCAGTTGAGGCTATCTAATCCGGAAACAAAAAGAGAACGGATGGACAGACGTGTGTATAAAAACTTGAAAACCATTGAATATCACCTTTAAAGGCTAGAAATATGTGATGTCATATGTTGAAATTGGATTAAAATGGGAAATTCCTAATTAAAATTTCCTTCTGACAAGAATGGCTTCATTTCATATGTGCTTCTTGAGGTGTCCAAATTTTACAATTTGCCAGAATAGTTATGCAAAGTGCTACAACGGATATTTGCTTGTGTATTAATAGCAAGAATATATGTGAGGTGACTTTATGACAGATGAATGTCTTAACCACTGACAAACTAAGTTAATAATGGATATCAAACAAAAAGTGATGAATATAGCTTTAATAATACATGATGCTTTGGAAATGTCAGTTTTACATATATTTTCTGAAATATTCAGGTACATGAAGATGGAAAATCTGAATCCGCAGTGTATAATAAAAAGAATATATCAAAGATGCAGAAACAGATTAGACCTATTAAACACATTTATTTGTCATGTCACAAATATTAGTTACAAAACTAAACCAAAAAACTTGTGCAATATTAGCTGCTCATTTGTGAGTCATTCTATATATTTTTATCATATTACGGAGGTGAGGAGAATTATCTTCATGCTAAAATTAGAGTAATTAACCTCTTTGCTGCTAAATGATGTTATGACATTGTGTGCTGCGCTGTTGTCTTTATTGCCATTTTCCAGTGGGAAAATATAACAGGAATATCACAAGAACCATAAAACTGACTCAGTTGAAAGGTTATTATCGTTCACAATCGTGGAACATCATACACTATTTGAAACTTTGAGAAACAGCTATTCTGATGCACCAATCTCGGAGCTCCAGTTGTGGGTATAACGGCCCACTGCTAGTGTTCTGAAGTAGTCCGTACTACGGACCATATAGCACACAATGTGCACTTTTACATCCGTAAACATTTACGGACATCATAGCAGCGATAAGGTTGTTAATTAATGGACAAAAATAATTCATGGGTCAGTTATTCAAGTTCAGAGGGACTTTATAGTTAACCAGGAATAATTTTGCAACACTCTAATAATGTTAGGGATTTCCACTACATGGCCTTTCTCACCCATAATAAGCTATAGAGGTACACTCAATTCAACATATAATTCTACAGAGACACATTGAAACTATAAACATTATTTTAATAATGGATTGAGTGTACTGTCAAAATTGTTTTGAATGAAGGCCATATGCCAGGGAAGTGGTGACATGGGGTGGGGGATTTGAGAGGGTGTCTTACCCCCTCCAACTTTGGTCAAAATTTGAGTTAAATGTAAGTTGAAACTGTTCTGATAGTGTAATTTAGAGTGAAATTTTTTGTTTTAGACCAATAGTTGAATATTTTCATATTTCTGCCACAAATCTGATTGAATTTGAAAATTTGCAACAGTTGGAAAGCTTGAGGTACCAGTTATAAAATTCCAAAAACAAGGGGAGGGTGCTAATAACACGAGGGGTGCTAATAACACAAGGGGAGGGGTGCTAATGGTAGTATAATTAAGGGGAGGGGTGCTAATGGTAGTATAATTAAGGGGAGGGGTGCTAATGGTAGTAAAATTAAGGGGAGGGGTGCTAATGGTGGTATAATTTCCCAAATATAGATCTGGTTCAAGTGGATGGGGTAAGTTTGAAGTTCTATAGTCAAACTGCAACCCAGTCTCTTAAAAAAGCCGACGAAAATCCTATGTCAGAATTACGTCTCTAGAAATGTCCATATTATTTCATTTCTACGATGACGCGGCATTCCCAACATGACAAAATAAACTGTTTCCAAATATGGAGTGCATTACTGGCGTAGTAAATGTTTGTGAGAATCATAGTATTTAGAAATAGTTATAAATACAACTAGATGCGAAAGAATAATCAGTCATGAATATCGTTGACTGATAAAAAAACCTCAAATATCATGATGTCTCTAGGGCCCTGCGAACCTTAAATTTTAGGTCGAACCGAACCTTGAAACCGAATCATCGTCTCGGTTTCGAATCGAACCGAACCTCGAACCCAAACACCGACCTTGTTGTCGAAGACTCATCATAGAGTTGACAATCAGAACTGTTAGTGGACATTATTATAGTAAAATCAACGGTTATTTAAGGATTGCTCATCTACACTATAAGATAATTACATAACAAAGAATTATTTTATATTGGAGATGGGTAGTCTGTTTATTCGCTCGCGACTTTTGTTTCAAATCTACGCATTTTGTGTTCTGATCTTTTCTGTTTTTGCAAGTGACTTACGATTTGTTATCGGAAAAGTAACACACGTAGGGTCACGGATAAGCACTGTGCAGGGGGAATTTTCTCTTGTAAATAAATTAATTAGCCGTACGGCATATTATTATTGTAATGTCGACACTCGGTAACTATTAACAGACAGATAAATTGTAGCAAGAAATAAAGCACTCGACCGTCAATCTATAACTGCGACAACACACGACAAAGATCAAAGCGTGCTGACATCATGTTGTAGCAATTAAGTGTCACAGTCACAAGACAAAGCACATCAGGTTACATAATCATGTCAATTATTTATGCTGATAAACAATGACCACACCCTCTCCTCACTGTGATTGGTTGAATCAAATTGTTGACAGAGAAGTGCTGCCCGGAAATACCTATTCAGTTTCAGCCAGTTAACGGAATTCAATAAAGCTTGTTCGATCTGTATTCATGAATAATCATAACTTGTTGCCTCGTTAGTTAGGTATAATTATGTCTATTAGTAAAATTATATGGAGAATAAAACAAACTTTGACGAGGTAAAACTTTGACTGAGATAGAACTCCAGAAATGTTACAGTTTTACTAATTAATTATCACGAATTTGACATGTCCGACCGGACCGTTTAGCGGGAACGGAATAAAGTTATGCCAAAAGACCTCTTCAATGAAATATCACCTAGTTACCCAACCCGAGTAATGATCAAATTAATTATGTCCAATGTAAAAAATGTAAACATAAAATCATAGTATCACACAGTTGTGTGTAAACCAATTAATATACTGTATATAATCAATAAACTATTCCTAGTACGCAAAATTTGCTCATTTTGCGGGACTATAGAAAAGGTTCGATATAAACGAATCCCGTCTAAGGTTTCGAACCGGACCAAATCATCATGGCGGTTTCGAATCGAACCGAACCTCGAACGGTTCGCAGGGGACTAGATGTCTCCTATATTGCGATGAGTAAAATGAATGGACATTTGCCTTTATTCAGTATTCCAAACAATAGTTGAGTTTGAAAATGCATGGAAAAATTGTCAACACGTCATTGACCTCTAATCTCTGATTGATCTACTATGCCATAAACCAATGAAATCGCGCACAGTCTGCAGTACTCTACAATGAAATGGAGGGAATCCCTTCAATACAGAACCTAATTTTAATAGAGGGTTCTAGGGAATTCCAATATAGGATTTTCGTCGGCTTTTTAAATAGACTGACCACAACCCTAACACAGACCTTCTACTACTCACTCAGCCACGTCCCTGTATGTCTTCGAAAATTTCAAACACTAAGAGTGTTTTCTTTATTTTGCAAAACTAATTAGTAAGATATAATCTAAACATACTCTTCTGTGTTGGGCTCCACAAAGCGAACACATGTACGCTTGTTGAAATTTTGCCGAATCCAGTTTATTTCCCTTTGCTGCAATGAGAAATATACAAGTGTACTAACACAAAGCAATAAGCATCATATCGTTTTTGTATTTATGTTGGAACATGCTTGTCTTGAACGTCATGTGAAAATTTCACTTTAAACAGTATGTATTTCTAATAATATGCAGCTCTGCATAAACAAAGTTTTGAAGCATTACCAATATAACAGTTTTCTCTTAGTACAGCATTAAGGGCTCTCCATAAAAGCAGTAATCTCATATTTGAAGGGGAGAGAGTACTAGAGACTGGAAAAATTGATTGAAATTGATGCCACATTTTTTTAAATGGATGCCACAAGTCCAATGAAACCGATTGTAGGATGATGCGGAGTCATACAATCAGTTTCTGTGGTCAAATTCGCTAATGCAGTGTATTTATTTCTTTCGTAATTTGACTTTTCGTCGAAATTGTATTGACAGACATGAAGATTTTATTTCCGAAACCCGCTATAACAGCCCAGTTTTTATATGCGTGGTATGATTTTCCACCTAACAGTTCTTCTCTTTGAACTGTAATGTCAAACATGACGTCACTATTGAACGGTGACTCCTTTTCATTACCTTATTTTTGTTCTATCTTAAATACAAATCGGTATTAGCAGGTAGCCATTTTATGTCTCTTCAGTCTGATATTAACACCTGTAGTTTGAATTACAGTAATGCCATAATTAATCGACTGCTTAACCCTTTGAGTGCCAGGGGCCGATCTCATCGGCCCTAAACCTACAAAATAAGTCTGTTAAAGAATATAAGAATAAATTATTAAAATTGTAAAAAATTGTAAAAAAAAAACAAAAACAAATTGTTAGGCCAATGCATTCTCTTATATATGCGAGGCGACCTATGGCACAGGGTATATGGGTTGGCACAAAAATCGACCTAACACTCAAAGGATTAACCACAGCAGAATTATGGGTAACTTTTCAGGATTTAGTCGGAAATATGGCTTGTTGCCATTCATCGGAAAGCTCTCACCTAATGGCAACAAGCCATTACAATTAAAAGATCCAAACTTGAGATATCATCCGGAAACCGAAAAAGTGAGAAATTTTCTAAGTAAAAAAAAAAGGGAAATAACTCCATAAAAGAACATCGGATTAAACCCAGAATTGCAGAGCACCTGTGTTCTTGGTTGAGACACCTACATACCAAGTTTCAATCAAATCAGATGGTCATTTACTGGAGTTATAACACACACATGGACAGACGGACGGACAGACTGATTACATAATACAACCTTTTTTCAAAAGGGCGTATAAAAAGGAAACCAACAGCTTTTGACTGAACATTAGAGAGGCATACCGATTGTGGAAAATTGATATTTGCTTGTACCCACACATGATAATTCTCGAATTCAGTCAAAAGCCGCAGGTATCCTCTATGTATTCCCTTATATATCCTATGTCACTTTGGGAGACTCACATATATATTAGAATACACTGGCTCAGGATCTTTAATGTTGTACCAGTGTGACTCCCGCCATGAAAGGGTTAATGATAAAAATAATAACAAAGTCAACCTATTTTTTCGTGTGCTTGATACTGATTAATATGTTTTACAGACTGTTATTACTCATGAATTTACCAACTTTGAAGACCTTGAATACCTTCAAGAACTGAATTATGTGCACTGTCTGAAGGGTACGTGGAACACATTACTGAGCAAATTTAAATACAATCAAGATATTAAAGTACATGTACCTGTATTGGTCTCCAAACTAATTACTGGATCAATTGTACATGCTTATTTATTCCTTGTAAGTAATAGTGACATTGTTTCCTATTATAATAGTTGCTGAATCTACAGACGCTAATAGAATTGCAGTCAGTTTCTAAGAATTGATGGAAGCTGTCACCAATAATTTAGCAAGCTTTATTGATTTAACATAGAAGCAAGTAATCAGTTTCCCAATGTGTTTGTACAATGGGCACAAAGCAACCATTCTCCCAATTCTTACAGCTAAACTAAACAGTCTTCACGAAGAGGCCAATTAGTTTCCTGAGTAATTGAATTGAACTGAGTACTGAGGAGGTTGCCGTGAACAACGGTAGTTACGCAGTATTTGAAAGGCCATGGTCATTCAACCAGATCGAGAAAATAATGTTATGGTATACCTGTAACCCATGGTTTCAAACAAGTTACACGATGTGTACAACAGAGTTTCTGTTGTTGAGCTGTGGTATAATGAAATGTGTCCTTGAGCAGAACAAACAAAATATGGTAAAAATTGAATTATTGAAACAAGACAGTCAATGACCATGGGGTCGCTCACCTGACTGTAAAGACTGAGAAGACTGGGACTGAAGACTACAACAGTCAGTACTTAAGGCAAGTAATTCTATACAAGGACATAGCTGGAGATTATCAGATGAGCAGGGCTCTTCACCTTGAAATGTTTAATTACACACCACTGACAAATCTCCAACCACTTACCCTTTTTAAACAAGACAACCAGACCACAGTCCTAAGTTCACAAAATTCCTTTTGCACAACCCTCTTAGGTTTAAATTTTACAACTGGTACCGGTACTTCAAGCTCTCGAACTTGGAAATTTCCAACCTGACATCCCCAATAAAGTTTAAATTTGTGGCCATTTCGGTCCAACAGTTTAACCAAAAGTAGGAAAATATGGACTGTTACTGGTTGAAAAAGTTGGGGATCAAAACTCCACCCCCTCTATACTCCCTCCCCATTGCCTTGAAAATTGCCCTCAACCCAGGCAGCTTAGAAATTATTAATAATTTATATATTATTATACCAGTACCACTTCAGCATAGATACAGGTAGGGTGGGTGGGGAGAGTTAAATCTCTAATATCTGCCCCTATTTGCACATTCATCTAGTAACTTCAAATGGTAGATTTTAAGAGTTGAAGTGAAATGATTTTCCTCAAAAGTTTCATAAAAAATGACACCATTTGTACAAATCGGAAACCCAGTCACCTAAGGACACTCCATACCAAATACAAGCTAGATAAGCCTGATGGTTCCTGAGAAGATATTGTTTTAAGAATTACTATTAATAGCCCTGGCTTTGCACCTATTTGACCTGATGAAATTATTTGAACAAATCTGAGTGAACATCCACACCAAAATATATAAACCCCTTCAGTCTTTAATATGTATCAGGAGAAGAAAACAATTGTTGATGGACGGGTGGAAAGACATCCTGACAGACAGATGGATGGGAGGACAGTCTGACAGACAGAGAGACAAATTCAATCAAATTTTTCTTTGCAAGATCAGGGTATAATAAGTTCACCTGGATAAGTGGTGGTTAAAGGAATTAGTCTGTCAAAAAAATATTTTTTTTATCGTCATAATACTAATAATATATGTCTAACAGACCCATTTCGACAAGAAAATTCAAAATCGAGCAGATAGTATTTTTATTATTATGATATTAAAAAAATCGCAGAATTATCAGAAGTGTAAGTCATGTGAGTGCGATCACATGGCCACAACGCGGTCACATGACCGATCATCTGCATCAACGCTTACCGGCGGCAGCGGTAGGTGGAGTTTGAAATAATTCCGCCAATCAGGGTTGATAAATTACATATAAAATATTGCAATCGCCGGTTAATTACCTAGGCCTTTATGATAAATAGCGATCACGGAATAAAACTGTTTGAATGTGCTGAATTATGAACTGGATTTGCTAGAATGTTGGATTATATGATGAATAATGATGGCTAAAATGCACTTTGAGGCGATAAAAATTGTGTGAAATGAGATTAATTTATGCAATGAGCGAGCGGAATTTCGTACTAAACTAATTTAACTGTTTCTGAAAGAATACAAGTTAGGCCATATAGCTTCTTCTTCGTTGTATGGTACCAATTTCGGAAGCTAGTTTACACATTAGTGTCATCCCGTTGTGCGCTATATGAGTACAATTAGACACAAATGGGGTGTGATTAAAAAGGTGGTGGTTATATATTATTATAGTAGTACATGTATCATGACGGCTTATATTCGTCATAATAATGTTCCTGTTTGTTTCTTCACACGAAACATTTTGTGTGGAGAAGTGCACGACTGTGAACAGCTTGCTAAAATCCTTCCAGTCAAGATCGATAAGTGCGTAAACAAAATAATTCACTCGAATAGACAACAGACTGTCGAAACTACAATAATTATTAATTAGGCTGCAGTTTGGCATAACGACATTTTTTTTAATTGAAGGCTAGCCTGGCATTGTTTTTCAGTTTGTGTTTGTTGTTCGTTGTTAATTTTTTTTTCGTTTTATTTTACGTTTTGATGGCAGATATTGGCTTTCTAGAGAGGATTTGTTTTTAATTGTTAGCCTAGAAAAAATGCAATGATTGTCTCTAATAAAGAGCGTCCATGTTTTCGTCGTGGTATAGGCAATACAGAGCGTTCTCAATTATGAACGTGCTCTATTTCGATATGTCATGGGTGAGTTTGTATGTGGTATTATGACATTTAAATATAAAGAGTGTCCATGCTTCCGTCTCCCAAAAGCGGTAGACAATAAAGAGCGTTCTAAATTAAGCACTGTGTTGTCTTTTTGGAGGTACTTAATAATGGATCGCTAGCCCGCCCACAACCGAAAACAATACATCTACTAGGCATCTTGGCATATGTGCAGATGACAGATATTCGGGATATTTAAAAAGTAAAACAACAAAAAAACACAAAACAAAAATGCCTAAATAGAGTTAACATTATTCATTTGGGCGCTTCTTATGTATGACCAGGTGAATGGGATCCTCTGTCGCCCTTTCTATTTACTTTGGGGCATTTTACAGTGCAAACAAGATAGCGACTGACACTGATGAATAGTCACTGATTGATTACAAATCACCGAGTGAATACGAAACAATCAAAGCACTACTGCCATCTATTCAACAAAGCAGACACGTGGCGGCATGTTATTAATGGCTACAAAAACAACCATTCTAGGTGCTACTAATTACTTTATTCACATAATTATTGTTTTCTATTCCAGATAAACAGCCAAAGTGGCCACACTATCTTCATTAATTAGATAACACATTGAATAGCGACATAATCTATACACCACTTTTTAGTATCGGCTGACTTACGATTATGTCATCGTAGTCAGCATAATAAAATACGACTCCGAATCTGTGTTTTTAATTTGCTCGCCCACAACTACGTCACTCGTAGTCAAGTCACGGAAATCTCCGAATACCGGTGGTGGTATTATTTATTTATTTTACGGGTTATTTATTATGCGATCGGAATGGGACTTGAATCATTTTAATCACAACAGGGAGGGCTTTCTGATTGCGTTTTGTAGTTTCTAGACCGAATAAATCCTTTAAGAAAATAATATTGGAACTGCCAAGCCTGAATTTAGTGTGCCTGACATATTTGCAGAATGAGGTCCCCAAAGGGTGAATTTAATGACACTATCCTGAAAGGCAGGGTAGCATCACCAAATTCACCCTCAGAGGACCTCATTCTGCTTAGGCCTCAACTGATATGGGATACCAAGGAACAGATTGTAGTTCTCCAGTTGAAGTTGGTAATGTTCACCCATTGGGCACCTCGATTATGCATTTTATCTTCTGCAAATTAGGGGACATAGAAACTGAACAGAAGGGAAAAAGTAACTAAAACAATGTCAATTTGAAACTCTATATACTTCCCAGAAGATGAGGCCTAAGCATAATGAGGTCCCATGAGGGTGTATTTGGTGATGCTAGCCTGCTGTTCGGGGTAGCGTCATCAAATTCACCATCTAGGTACCTCATTCTGCAAATGTCAGGCACACAAAATTCAGGGTTGGGAACACCATTTCATTTTGATTTGATTTTAATGAATCTGATGACACACACCACATCAGTGATATGCAGTTGTTTACACCTGTCTGTCAGATAACATCTAATATCAATTTATGACATGTGTACTATTAACTATTGACTGAATCTTCTGCTGGGAGAGGTAAGTTGGGAGATGAGATGGGGTGGGAGCTGTTGGTTGGGGGCAGGGTGGGGTCTGGGACATGTGGGGGGGGGGGGGGGGTGATGGACATGAAAAGTTTCCATCATTTCATTAAAGATTAGTTTCATAACTCTGCGGATGTTACAATGTTGTTAGTTTTTAAAAAATTTTAACATGTTTAAAGTGTTGTTGTTAAATCAAACAACGAGTTCAATCTGATGATTTTTTTGAGTGATGTCCCTGGTTCCGCCCACACTTGACCCAGTGACCTCATTTGAACAAATCTGAACCTCAGTCACCCGAGGACCCTTCATAACCAATGTGAACCTATTTGGCCTGATAGTACTTGAGAAGAAGTCGTTTTTAGAATTATTATGGAGGGAAAGAGTTATGGTCCTGGCTTCGCAACTATTTGACCTAGTGACCTCATTTTAACAAATCTGAATGTGAGTCACCTAGGAAACATCCAAACCAAATATGAACACATTCGGTCTGATGGTTCAGCAGAAGATGTTTAAAGAATTGTTGACTGATGGACAAATGGATGGATGGACGGTCGATGGACGAGGAGTGATGACTATAGCTCCAGCTAATAAAACTATGGCAGGACTTCAAGATATTCAAGAGTAGATGTTATGGATAAAATTTTGTCAAATTAGCATATACCCACCATAATTTTGGGTGTCAAAGCCGCGGATCGATCCTGTGATGAGATGTCACCAAACCGGATTTGGGATGTCAAAGATGCGGATGATAAACTTCGCATTTTGACCATTTCTGCTTAAAAATATCCCCATTATCATTCGGGCAGGCCGGAACATGGACCATCTTTTGGGTGAGGCTGCATGTACAAGGGCGAAAATGTGTATGTTTGTTTGTGTTGTATGTGCTAATGTCATAATAATAGTATAGGATATTCTGTGTTATTCGATAGTATAGGCCCGAACTATACAACAAATGGAAACATTATCAGTGTAAATCATGAGTTAGCAGGGACGTGGCTAGAGGGTCCCTTGAGTAAATGTGCGAACAATATGATTTGAAAGTCATTGTCACTAAATACACCCACTGGGGACTCATTCTGCTTAGGCCTCATCTTCTCTGGAAAGTTTCTTTATTATCAAATTTCTATAGAAACTTCTTCACATAGATTCTATTTCTTTTTTAGTTCAGTTTTTCTATATCCTCAAATTTGCAGATGACATATTGCATAATCGAGGTTCCCAATAGGTGTACATCGCAATATTCACCATTTGGGAACTTCAATCTGAGTCTATGTCTACCATAGCAGATGAGGCCATGCAGAATGAGGTTCCCAGAAGGTGAATTTAGTGATGCTAGCCCACTATGCGTGATATCATCACTAAATTCTCCCTCTGGGGACCTCAATCTGCAAATGACAGATGACAGACACACTATGTCTCCTGATAACATTGTTGTCATTTCTGTGTTAGGAGATGTTTATATAAAAGATGACACTACCTAAGGCCACGCAAAGCCAATTTCTCATGCCAAATAATTGTGAATAGCATACACGTGTATGAATAGCATGTGGTTTTATCTTTTATTTGATAGCATTTTAATTAATAGCTTTCCACCTCTGCATCGCCTGGCTCCGGGTCTAATTTCATTTGCCATTATTTCCCAAACATATGCCCGTAAAAAAAGTTAGGTCATCGATTCCATGCTATTTTTTATTTGTCAAAAATCACGCAATCAAGTATTGCTAACAAGTTTATTTACTTAAATTTCTGTCGTATTCCATAACACATTTGAAAATACCAATTACAGTAAAGAAACAGAAATCTGAGTCAGGAAACGGGTCTGTTTTAATGATCTCACTTCCGCATATGTTTGTATAAAAAATGAACTGCAATTATGTTGTACCATTTAAATCTTTTCTCGGCAGATTGAATGCAAATTAAAAGGTTGCATGTGTGGAGTGTCGGGACAATGTGCACAGTCTTTGCATGGCCTAAATTTATCTTTTACATATTTTATTGTTTTGCCTAGCTCTTGCTTGGCCTTCAAGTTGAAATTTATATGATAAATCTGCCTCTGAACCTGATATGCTGAGCCTGAACATCATTAAAGACATATTTGTTTATTTACTTGTTCGGGTGCGTGAAACTGATATTAAAGTTAGTATTTGGGCACTATGCCAACTGGAGGAATATATAAAATTCTACTAACATTGCTGAAAATCTGAAGCAAATCAACCGTACCACTCCATAGAAAACATCGTCTAAACAGCACAGCGGGCTAGCATCACCAAATACACCCCTGGGAACCTCATTCTGCTTTGCCCTCAACTGCTATGGGAGACCTAGGATCAGATTGAATTTCCCCAGTTGAAGTTGGTGATGCTGACCCATTACGCAGTAGTCACCTCGATTATGCATTTTATCTTCTGCAAATTAAGGAATATAGAAACTTCCCAGAAGGGAAAATGTAAATAAAAATAATGTTAATTTGAGACTATAGATACTTCCTAGGAGATGAGGCATATGCAGCATGAGGTCCCCAGAAGGTGAACTTGGTGATGCTAGCCCTCTAAATTCACCCTCTGGGGACCTCATTCTGCAAATAACAGACACACTAAACTCAGGCATGCAGTCTTGCTTTGTATGACCCACATTATGTGAGTAAAGGGGGATGCCCAATGACACTTGAGTCCACGATAAGAGGTACCATGTCTTGCCCACCGGAAGCTGACATAAGCTAATGATAGGCAGAGCACTCTGCTGTATAGGCAGTTTCAGAATCAGTCAGAAAGTTGAAATAAAATAAGGAAGAAAGCCCCATCCATGTCCTCCGGTATATTAGGTACCAAGTTTCTCATATTTATCATACCTGAATTAAAGGTACACGCATCTATAGATAAGTTATACATTTCCCAAATGGTATTGGTGTTGTTCCATACATAACAGTAACAATTAAGTTAAATGCGTGCAAATAAGATATGCATACTTATGCATGATATATCAAACACTAACAGCAATTGGATTGCAACTTCCAAGCGAGTTGAATAAACACTATTTATACTGGGTTCATTAGTTATGTGTTTCTGTTATTTTAATAGGGGATTTATTATGCCAGTCCAGGCAGGGTACTACACGACAATGGGATGGGCTGACTGGACTGCATTTCTAGTGGATTCCAGTCCACTTCACTACTATTTCTCCCAAGTCAGTCACATGATAGGATGATGTCACATGGTACACATGAATGAATACTAAAATTGAATTTGATCTCGATTTAATCTCCTATCTATTATATATTTTGGAAGATCTGTGTGTGTGTGTGTCTGTGTGTGTGATCGCGATGGACTCGAAAACGGCCTAGCCGATTTCGATGAAACTTCGTATGTGAGGGTACTATCGGTCGGGAAGTGGCATAGGCATATTAATTTTCAGATCCGAGGTCAACTTTTCACGTGCCGAGGTCAAATCTGTTTTTACGCTGTGTTACGGGACTTTCATTTGAGTTCAGTGCTTACAAATCGATTCGAAACAGCGCGAATAATATAATGCCAGTCATAATAATGACACTGTGAGAATCTTTCGTGTTTCCTTTTTCCAACGATATATAATGCGTATGTATCCGTTTTAGTTATCTGCCTCAATTATCAAGAAGAAGTGGTACTATCTTCCATCAGGATAAAAACAATGCGTAACTTCTATGACGTCGTTAATAGAGGTCATAACTTTAGATCACGTTAACGCTTAACCGGCCGATGCATTTGACTGTTTCAGACATCTTGGCGATAACTCGGGCACCGATGGTAATTTATCTTTACGTTGAAACTTGATAGCGTGTGTATATGAGGCGCGTTTATATACTTGAGTTGAAATCAAATCGGGTTAAAAGGTCAAATCGGGTAAAACCGGATGGATTTCGACAAGTACTTTTGTTCGGGCAGTGTTTTGGACGGGTCAAATCGTGACCCTACTTGACCTTGGCCTTCAAAATAGACAATTCAAGGTCAAACCCCGGACAAAGTCGGGTCACCTTCTAGTCTATTATATATTTTGGAAGATCTGTCTGTCTGTGTGTCTGTCTGTGTGTTCGCGATGGACTCGAAAACGGCCTAACCGATTTCGATGAAACTTGGTATGTGGGGGTATTTTCGGCCGGGAACTGGCATAGGCCTATTAATTTGCCCGTGCGACGTGACATTGACCTTGAAATCGGGTAATTTCAAGGTCAAACGCCCGAATATCTCGGGATTTAGATGAAACTTGGTATGTGGGGGTATTTTCGGCCGAGCGGTGACATTTGCCTGTGCGACATGACCTTGACCCTGAAATAGGGTCATTTCAAGGTCAAACGCCC
Source organism: Siphonodentalium dalli (assembly GCA_032622095.1). Classification (NCBI taxonomy): domain Eukaryota; kingdom Metazoa; phylum Mollusca; class Scaphopoda; order Gadilida; family Siphonodentaliidae; genus Siphonodentalium; species Siphonodentalium dalli. The sequence continues at coordinate 79,885,189 of CP136067.1, read as the reverse complement.
GAATATCACAGGATTTCGATTAAACTTGGTATGTGGGGGTATTTTCAGCCGGGGAGTGGCATAGGCTCATTAATTTGCCAGTGCGACGTGACCTTGACCTTGAAATCGGGTCAATTCAAGGTCAAATCGCCAATTTTGATTGGATTTTGACGAAATTTGATACATGGGGTTACTTTTGTCCACTGAGTGTTTTTGACGGGTCAAATCGTGACCCCGACCTCACCTTGGCCTTCTAAATGATCAATTCAAGGTCAAATCGGGTAAAACCGGATGGATTTCGACGGGCACGTTTGTCGGGTACTTTTGTCCGTGCAGTATTTTGGACTGATCAAATCGTGACCCCATTTGACCTTGACCTTTAAAATGGACAATTCAAGGTCAAAGCCCGGACGAAGTCGGGTCACCTTCTAGTACAATATATAGCCTTCAGCTTGCTGCATCCTGTTGGAAAATTACACGTCCTTGTTGAAACAAACTGCATAGCCAGCTACAATCACGTTACTCCAAAGCTGCATTTAATAGACGGGGCTGATCAATGTATCACAGAGAATTTCAAGGGCTTAATTGCCTACAGGAGAAGATACCTGATAAGGTAGTAAATGTTAGCAGACAAAGGTCCTATTACAAGCTTCACAACCACTGTCAACAAAAGGATGAGACTTTTAACAGGATTCATGACAACACAATGGTCAGAGTGAGAGATGTAGTCTTCAAACAGACAACACACTTAAAACAAACTACGTGCAATGTCATTGGCGGTAACTTGGCGGCAAGTGTATGTAAACACGACAGCCATTATTATAATGGGGTGGGACTAGTGACAAGCCAGATAAGATTAGCAATTTATACCATAATTTTCTACGTTAGTGTGTGTGTATCACCTATTTTGTGAATTTCAGCTTTACAACATACTGTGGGTATAATTTCTACTGTGGGTGTAATTGTTCAAACGTCATTTCATGAGTGGTTAAATGTTTATACCCATAGATGGACTACATCGTAGTTACCAAATTAGTTCTTCATTTAAAATTGGAAGTTGTTATGATATCATTTAAATATGAGGATTTCAATATGAGCAGTCTCTTTGAAAAGCTGACGAAAATCCTATATCAGAATTAAGTCTCTGGAAGTGTCCATAATATTTCATTTCTATGACGATGCGGCATTCCCAACATGACATAATAAACAGTTTCCAAATATGGAGTGCATTCCTGGCATAGTAAATGTTTGTGAGAATCGTAGTATTTGGAAATAGTTATAAATACAACTCGATGTGAAAGAATAATCAGTCATGAATATCGTTGACTGTATTCAGTTTTCCAACAATATATAATAGTTGAGTTTGACAATGTGTGGCAAAATTGTCAACACGTCATTGACCTCTGATCTCTGATGTGATCTGCTATGCCATAAAACAATGAAATCACACGCAGGCTGCACCACTCTCCAATGAAATGGAGGGAATCACTTCTACACAGAACCTAATTTTTATAGAAAGTTCTAGAGACGCAGTTCCAATATAGGATTTCCATCAGCTTTTCAAAGAGGCTGATTAGAGATGGGTGGGGAAAGTAATGGGATATCGACGGCATCTGGAGAATGTGTCCCGGATGCTTTTGGATCAAAAGATCCACAAAGGGCACCATACTCCAGGTACTGTACAAGTTGCTGTTAGCTTGGCTGTTGATGTGGTTGTTATCATGGGAATGGAGTCACATTAGGGGGTGAGAGACAAATACAGTAATGCTCTAATTAATCGACCCCTTAACCACACCAGAATTATGGGTAACTTTTCAGGATTTAGTCGGAAATATGGCTTGTTGCCATTCATCAGCTTTCCGATGAATGGCAACAAGCCATATTTCCGACTGCAAAATAGAATCATTCAGTAATGCCCTAAATAATCGACTCCTCAACCACAGCAGAATTATGGATAACTTTTCAAGATTTAGCCGGAAATATGGCTTGTTGCCATTCATCAGAAAGCTCTCACTGAGTCGATTAATTAGAGCATTACTGTTAGATATGATAATTATGAGAACAGGCCTGTCGAAAAGATGAATGACTGGTAAATGACTCGAAAATGCACTTATTCAATGTATCTCTCAATGCCGAATCAACGTGCAAAGGATGCCCCTGCACTAAATACTGACTAAATGGTTGCAACTACCACAGGTGACTTACCGTTTGATCCAGAATGAGACCACCGGCGCCCACATCGCTGTCCGATACACTGGCCCTGTCATTATGGACCAGCGTCACCATACTGGTAGAGCGACTGGTCATGGGCACAGCCTCCTCCATTTCAGTAAGACTAGTGCTGTTATCAGGTGATGCTATGGAACGCAGAAAGATTTTCTCCTCAGGAGAAATTCTGGCCATCACAAATGGAGAGTAAGAAACAACTGGACAAACTCCATGGAGGTTGTCTTCATGCTGCCTTTACTTCACTTCAACTTCATTTTAGATATATTGTCTGAAAATAGAATCATTCAGTAATGACCTAAATAATCGACTCCTTAACCACAGCAGAATTATGGATAACATTTCAAGATTTAGTCGGAAATATGGCTTGTTGCCATTCATCGGAAAGCTCTCACAGAGCTTTCCGATTCTCACTGAGAGCTTTCCGATGAATGGCAACAAGCCTTATTTCCCACTAAATCCTGCAAAGTTACCCATAATTCTTCTGTGGTTAAGGAGTCGATTATTTAGGGCATGCTGTATTATTACTCCCAGTCCCATAACAAGGGGGCAATTCTATTAATTACGCTTGGCTACAATTGGTAATGAAATTACAATGGGCAATGAATGGAATGACCGGGCGTAAATACGCCGGGCTATGTTCGCTACACCTATGGCCAGGGTGGTGTACTTTCGAGCGTAGTGTAATGTGACGTCACTTTCCACGCAAAGATCGGTTGACAACTGAGAAAGCACATGGAAAATATTTATATAATTGATTAAATTATTTTATTTTTTATGATTTGTCATGATTATATCTCATATATATTTTGAAGACCTCTGTTCGTCTGTATGTTTGTCATTTATACATATCTACGATTCTCGACCGATCGGTACGAAACTTGGTACGTGTGTAGTTTGACCAGGCGGTCGACGTTGTCGTATTGGCAAGCCCGTGTGGCGCCCGCTTCGCGCATGCGCAGATGAGATCTCGGAAACGGTTGGAGCTATCGACTTGAAATTTGCTATGTGAATGTATCTTGCCCCGGATACAAATTTTATCGGGTCGCTGAGCCGTGCGACGCCAGCTTCGCGCATGCGCAGACGATACATCGGAAATGGGTGGAGCTATCGACTTGAAATTTGCTATGTGAATGTATCTTGCCCCGGATACGAATTTTTATCGGGTCGCCGAGCCCGTGTGACGCCAGCTTCGCGCATGAGCAGACCAGACCAGATCTCGGAAATGGGTAGAGCTATCGACTTGAAATTACAGACGAGATCTCGGAATCGGGTGGAGCTATCGACTTGAAATTTGCTATGTGAATGTATCTTGCCCCGGATACGAATTTTATCGGGTCACCGAGCCCATGCAGCGCCCGCTTCGCGCATGCGCAGACGAGATCTCGGAAACGGGTGGAGCTATCGACTTGAAATTTGGTATGTGAATGTATCTTGCCCCGGATACGAATTTTATTGGGTCGCCGAGCATGTGCGACGCCAGCCAACGTTGGGCTCATCGGCTAGAAGGGACCAGCCTAGACCAGATTTTCAGGGCGAAATGACTTCGCCCTACTATAAAAATAAGGCGAAGTGGCCGTTCTATAGGGCGAAGTGAGTCTACAAAATTTAAATTGATCAGTACTACGACAGGAATAGCTAATAATATAGAACGAAAATAGGAGAGATGACATATGTCAATTAAACTTATGAAACAATGGTTGAAATATGGAGTCATTATGTTCATTTCATGACCCTAATAACTATTAATAATACCCAAACATAATTGTGAGAGGATAGCAGCATTTTATAACGTAATTGTGGGAGAATGACAGGATTTTATTTCATATTATTCGGGTTTTTAAAAATGCCAATCAAACCGAAATGAAACGAAATCATGAACACTTTTACTGTGCTCTGTTAGTAATCCCGTTTGAAATTTTAATATGCTTCACAAATGAATTTGTTTTAAAATTTCTTTAACCAAACTCCATAGAGGGAGTGATGAATTGACACATTGTGAGAGGTGTGAGTTGTAATCTTCATTGTAAGGTGTGGTAATCACGGTAATCTAAAAATAGCAACAACCAGATTAACACTTGAGGTCCGACGATGTTTTCACAGGTGCCAGTAATCAGACTCCGTTGTCAACATGCTTCCAGATTGGAGTAATACAGGTGTTAATTGTTTTATAACACCCTGATACACCCTGATAGTGGGGTATTGTGTGCAATCACAGTTGACAGTTGTAAATTATCATAAATTATTTGGGGCATTTTGCCGATTTTCGTCAGTCAACTTTGGAATTTTCAGGGCGAAGTGGACGGCGCTAGGGCGAAGAAGTCGCCCACGTCGCCCTCTCGGCTGGTCCCTGTCGGCTAGTCTAATATATATTTTGGGACTTCTGTTTGTTTGTCTGTTTGTCTGTTAGCTATGGCCGGGAAAACTGCCAGACGGATTTAGCCCAAACTGCCTATCTAAGGGTAAAATCCCAGATGGAGTGTCATCACACCGCTTCTGAGAACGTCAGAGCACTCATTCTCCAATCCCCCGCCACCGCAATGGAAATTCATGGGTTAATCGCGTGATAGTTAAAGAGCGTTCATATCCGCAGTGTCGTTGATAAAGAGCGTGTATGTGTCCAGACATGAGCGTGTTGTGTCTGTGTACAGACATGAGCGTGTTGTGTGATTGTTATGTCTGTTCGTACTTAGGGGTTCCTGGGAATGGGGGAGATTTCCATCGGGTCAGTTTTTCCGCCCGAGGTGATCTTCACCTTGAAACGGGTACCCACAAATGATCTAATATATATTTTGGGACTTCTATCTGTTTGTTTGTCTGTTAGCTATGGCCGGGAAAACTGCTGGACGGATTTCGACGAAATTTGATACCTACAGGTAATTTTGTCCGGGGAGTGTTTTGGACGGGTCAAATAGTGACTCCGACCTGACCTTGACCTTCAAAATTGTCAATTCAAGGTCAAAGCCCGGACGAAGTCGGGTCACCTGATAGTAATATATATTTATGAAACATATAATTCAATTGGATGACAGTTAAAATTATTTATCCAAAGTTTTAGATACTTAGTTTCAAGGTTGTTCTAAATTTAGGTATTTTGCTTGTTCGATAAAAGTCAAAATACTCGTTAGTTTCATTGTGAATATCAGATATTTTTGTTCATTTACTTAAGTCTTCATCTGTTCGACAAGCCCAATATGAGTTTTGTCAAATTTCCTCAATAAAAGATTATGTTTTGTTTGCAGTTGTAACTATTCTGTTTTTAGATTACTCCGGTTGAGATTAACTAAAGTTATCATCCAGAAATCAAAAGCTGTTCGGATGAACGGACAGGACAGACAAATAACATAAATACATTTTTTTTTACGGTCTTATAAAAGTGAATCATTTACTATTTCTCTAAAAAAAATTCTTCGTGCGGCTTGCAGTAAATGTACAGATTTTTATCACCACCCAGTTTGAATTTGAGAGGGAATTTTGCTGAACCTGTATTTTCATCATGATAGGATTTTGAACACACGCATGGTTGCATATGAGACAGCCACGAGTGACGGCTCTCAACTCAAGGTAGATTTATCCAGCATGTTTGTCTTTGTGTCGCAGTGTGGAAGTCTGCAGACAGCAAAAATTCATTGTTGAATGCCAAGGTGCAGTGGCCCGTAAATGCCATGACAAAACAAACTTTTCACCCATGGCAAAACAAACTTTTCACTCAAGGCAAAACAAACTTTTCACTCATGGCAAAACAAACTTTTCATCCATGGCAAAACAAACTTTTCACTCAAGACAAAAAAAAAAGAGTATTTACTTTTTAAATTTTGTCAGTATATGGCCTACATTTCAAACAGTACTGGTGCTTATTCCAAGAGAGTCTACCTTCAGAATTGATAGCTATGCCAAGTGGTTCAAAAGAGATTCATATCACAGAAAACCTTAACCAGTATGTGCCCTTTATTAAGACTTTATCAACTTCAAATCTTAATCTTACAATGGAGACCTTTTAAACAGTATTTGACCTTTATCAACATCAAAATTGACGCTTACAATAAAGAGCATTTTATCATTATGTACCCTCTATCAAATTTGAAACTGGTGCTTTTAATGAAGAGCATTCAGTATATGGCATACATTCAAAACTGAAACTTATATCAAAGAGTGTAATACCAGAAAGTGGGGCATATTATAGAAAACTTTCATTAGTATGTGCCTTTTGTCAACATCAAAAATGATACTTACAATAAAGAGTGCTTACTCTTAGCATTTCATCAGCATATGTATGACATACCTTGAAAACTTTCGCTGATACCAAGAGGATCATACCAATAAAGAGGGTCATATTACAGAAAACTTTAATAAGGCAAAAATCAAAAAGATTCTATGTTTCCATACATCGACCGACCCTAAAAATAACCCGCCGACCCTAATCTTTTTATTGATATTTTGAGAAAAAGTCTAAATTTTCTAAAAAAAAATAAAAAATTTAATACTGTTTTTGATCATTAGTGTGCAAAACACATGGTTTCTAACATATGCCTGTGAAAAGTGACCATGAAGTGACAGTTGTCTCAAAATCCCCAGGTGTGTGATGGGTTGTGGATTGATGGGCATGAATTTTGCAATTTTAATTTCATGAGAGTGGATCTCATGCCTGCTTTACCTGTATGCCTTGTTTTGGGACTTATGGAACATACTCATGGGTTCCAAATAAACATGCACGCAAATTTATTATTTTCTTGGAAAATTTCCCCCCAGCACAGTGCTTATTTGAGTCTGCAAGTTTATTAATTTGAGGCTAAGAAAATTTAAATCATCACAAACTCAAGATTTCTATATGATTCCAGGGGGCGGATTCAGCCTGCCGCACGTGCTGCTTGATCGGTACTCAGATAATATATTTTATAGTTAATAGAAATCACCACCAAGAGGCCCCACCTGAAGGAAATGAGTATAAGACTCCCAATTAATAAAGCATTAAACAATGTTATCTGATGCCAACTTGTTTATAAATTGGTGCCCCCCCTGATGTGGCTCTTTGTATACAGTTTCATTGAGTGTGATAACCATATCATTGCATGGGTGTCAACCTTGATGGATGATGTCTCTACAAACATTGCTGTAATTGGCACCAATCTGCTTTTATGCATAGTCAACACATGCAATTCCCTCAATTTCCCTGGTACTGGTATCTATAGCAGTGATAAGCACGTTTTCGCCTAGGGCATATATACACATTTATTACTTGTTACCATATGGGATCATATGGGCAAGTGTCCATTTGTGGTTTTCTATCTCTGTGGAATGAGAATCCCCGGAGGTTTTCTATGACAGGAGTCTGTCAGCAGCGAGATTTTTGCCCTTGTACATTGTATATCTGCGTCATTTTGATTTTGAAGTCGTATATGAGAGCAACTATGGGAGAGGAAAGGCTGAATGGTCTTGCTCTCATGCACACGTACCCCAATATGGATATTTCTTATCCGGACATTATAGACGACTTTGCAAGGAGACATGCATCCTCGTCGTATGTTATAAAAGGACATTTTAGTTGACTAAATATAATACAGGTATTTTTAATTTATACTACATGACATAACTGAGTCAAACTCTATAAAATTGATGATCTTATTCGTGTGATTTTATTAGTTTCTGTTAAATTCAAGCATGCCATTCCAGAATTCCAGATAACAAAATGAGATATTCACACACAAAATTCGATATATTATTATTACCTGAAATTGCCGTTGGAAATAACTGAAATACATGAGAGGCCATAGGTTTATGTCCAAAATGAATTTCTTTCCGGGAGAGCATAATTGTAATAATTGAACTTATTTTATTTGTTACTGATCATTATCGCTACCGAAAATGAAAATGTCAATGGCACTGTAGCTCAACTTGGAAAGGGAATAATTTCTTGTGTTACAGTCAATGGAGTGATTAGGAATGTGTTAAGTTGAAAGGCCTAGTTATGCAAAGAGTAAAATCCAAGATGGCCACTGGCAGCCATGTTTTTTTGCCGAATGACCCCAAAAAGACTCGTTCCCATTTACATGTCATTGTTAACATCCATCACAAATTTCATGATGATCCGACAAAAGATACGACCTGTAGCCTGTGTCAAATGATTTAGTCATGCAAAGAGTAAAATCCAAGATGGCTGCTGGCGGACATGTTTTTTGGCGGAACGACCCCAAAATTACTCGTTCCCATCTACATGTCTATATTAACATCCATGACAAATTTCATGATGATCAGACGAACAGTACGACCTGTAGCCCGTGCTAATGAATTGAATTATGAAATCCAAGATGGCCACTTAGAAAATGATCTAAACTGAGTTATAAATACAACAATAGGCCCAGAATTTGATTTCAGTGCATCATATTTCTAAAATTTTACACGTACCCTCCACCGCTTGGCCTTCGGCCAAGACGGTCAGCAGCACTCAGTTCCACCTTCTCGATCCGCCCCTGTCAGATCATTCTGATACCAAATTGATGAGCTTATAATTTTATGCATGTACATATTCAAACATATGGCATACATGTGAACATTTAAATATTGAATAAAACACTACATGACACATACTATGTTGATTCCTATGCTTGACCTACATGTACTATAACATTTTTAACTATAGTTGATGTTTAGCTCAGAGTTTCCACTGAGCTATTATTTGGGTCTGCACTGTTATTAACTTTCAATGGATTTTTTCCCCTGCACTATAATTTAAGCCTGCACTTTTATTTGTAGCCCAAGAGTACCGATAGGAGCACTATCAACAGACATGGTGTGTGTATGATACTGTATATGATAACGTACATGTATAGAGGTTATCACCGCATATGTTAGGGGTACAGCTACTGTTTCCAAAAACCATGCATGCTAGTTTGGGTGTACTGGCTACCTCCAAACAATGGGATGTAGTCGTCACAATAAACGTGCCAATTTTAAGTCATCTGAGGTGAAAGGCCCATGATATTCCCCTGGTCAAAAAGAATATAAAAATATAGACATATTATGTTATTGTCAAGTTGTACACTGTGTTATGTAAACAAAAGCCAGGTTTTGTATCATTTTTGGCTTTTGTTTACATAACAGCGCATAAGTACTTGACAATAACATACAATTCACAAATTTTTATACAAGTCCCTGGGGTTTTAATGGATGTGACTATTTTAATAGTTATATCCACCGCAAAGGCCATCCGTGCCATTAAGACATCTGAGGTCAATGGGACTAACCTGTCTAATAAGATCCACTGCATCAAGTTGCTCTTGTGTACAATTTGTTTTAGCTCTGAGGGACCAGTCGTTTATGGCAAGCCAAACCGCATATAATATTAATTTTACTTAAGTAAAATAAAATGACACTTTATTTCACTTAAGTGAAATAAAATGACATTTTATTTTACTTAAGTAAATTAAAACGCACACTAATTTTACTTAAGTGAAATAAAATGACACTTTATTTTACTTAAGTAAAATTAAAACGCACACTAATTTTACTTAAGTGAAATAAAATTACCATTATGTTACACCCTTTTTTTATTTTACTTAAGTAAAAAAGAATTTTACTTAAGTGAAATAAAACACAGTTTTTATTTAACTGAAGTAAAATTATTTTTTACTTAAGTAAAATAAATGAACATTTGGGTTAATTTCACTTAAGTGAAATAAACGCCATCTACCGGTCATCGATAGATGTCATTTATTTTACTTAAGTATAATAAAGTGCAACCGAATGTTAAGAGTTATTAATGATTTCCCCCCAATCAGTTTAGACACCATCGCCAAATCCCACCAAACCACAGGTGACCTTATTATAAGGACAGCGAGTGTTTTATGATATATAGATGACAGAATGAGATTAGCACCAACCTCATGCAATAAAATTGAAAACATTCCACACCCACTGCCAGTACCGCAATAATCAGAGAAAACTGCTAAAAATGTGTGATGCGTTTGTGTAAGATGCTTATTGTGCTGGTACATGCAGTGGGCGAATTTATTCTAGTCTCATCGACTAGGTGCTCTCGTATTACATCTCACTGGGTGCACGATATGTATTGTTCTAGTTCCCTCGAGTTGTCAGGTTAGAAGTTTTATGCATAGGTCATACTTTTCAACATTTTAGTCAGATTTTTGTGTAAGCTACACAGATGCATATTCTTTCTAATGTCACAGTTATGTGCTTTTTTCTGGATAACATGAAGATCATAGGGTGCTGGGGGGGTGGGGGTTAGTTAATGAAAACAAATCTCATTTTGTTGGCCTTGGTCTGCATGCGTGTCATGAGATGAGATCATTAATCATCATTATGGCAATTAATCTGAATTGCTTTTGACCGTTAACCTTTAATTTGTCTCGAGTGCATGATAACAACCCTATGTATAGCTAAAATATTTTATATGGATTATCGCCGATATAACAATAGGTTTACCGAGTAAAGGTCTACTCAAGAGTGAACGATGAACACACCATGCATACATTGTATTGGAAAAGTTGTATATCTAGGATCGCATGTATACTCTGGCTGTGATAGAATTATTTATGGTTGTAACTGTATTCTGTGAAATAGACCGCCACCCTGCTGTATAATGACCGCTAACAGGCTGCATCAGGCAAATATCAGATAAGAGGTCATAAAATTGCAGCACTCTCATCTTTGAGCGGTAGGTATTCTGATCTCCGTGCGATGCAAATCTCCTATATCCCCTTCAGAGAATATTCTATCAGTCTCTCGTATAACCCTGGAAATTGAGCCCAGTGTTGTATCGACTGAATCTGCCATAATTATGTAAATACGTTAGGCCTATTATTAGTAAATGGAAGATATCCGCCATTTATAATACTCAACGGGAGATAACTTTCTCACGAACATGAACAGCACTACCGGCGCACGTGCCAAGGGAGCAATTATTAGTTTGCAAAATGACTCCCATAGTGGGCGCTTTATTAATGAAAGTGTCAATGACACTGTAGCTCAACTTGGAAAGGGAATCATTTCTTGTGTTACAGTCAATGGAGTGTTAGGAATGTGTTAAGTTGAAAGGCTACGACCTGTAGCCCGTGCTAATGAATTGAATTTTGAAATCCAAGATGGCCACTGGTGGCCATGTTTTTTTGCCGAATGACCCCAAAATGACTCGTTCCCATCTACATGTCAATATTAACTTCCACGACAAATTTCATGATGATAAAACTAACATTCCGGCCTGTAGTCTGTGCTAATTTATTGAATTATGAAATCCAAGATGGCCACTGGCGGCCATGTTTTTTTGCCGAATGACCCCAAAATGACTTGTTCCTATCTATATGTCAATGTCAACAGCCATGACAAATTTCATGATGATCCGACCAAAGGTACGACCTGTAGCCCGTGCCAAAGGATTTAGTCATGCAAAGAGTAAAATCCAAGATGGCTGCTGGCGGCCATGTTTTTTGGCCGAACAACCCCAAAATTACTCGTTCCCATCTACATGTCAATATTAACTTCCATGACATATTTCATGATGAACAGACGAACACTCTGGCCTGTGGCCCGTGCTAATGGATTGAATTTTGAAATCCAAGATGGCCACTGGCGGCCATGTTTTTTTGCCGAATGACCCCAAAATGACTCGTTCCCATCTACATGTCAATGTCAACGCCCATGACAAATTTCATAATGATCCGACCAAAGGTACGACCTGTAGCCTGTGCCAAAGGAGTTAGTTATGCAAAGAGTAAAATCCAAGATGGCTTCCCGCGGCCATGTTTTATGGCCGAACGACCCAAAAATGACACGTTCCTATCTATATGTCATTGTTAACATCCATGACAAATTTCATAATGATTCGATCAAACGTAGGACCTGTAGCCCGTGCCAAACAATTTAGTCATGCAAAGAGTAAAATCCAAAATGGCTGCTGGCGGCCATGTTTTTTGGCCGAACGACCCCAAAATGACTCGTTCCCATCTACATGTCAATATTAATATCCATGACAAATTTCATGATGATCAGACGAACGGGAGGACCTGTAGCCCGTGCTAATGGATTGAATTTTGAAAGCCAAGATGGCCACTGGCGGCCATGTTGTTTTCCCGAATGACCCCGAAATGACTCGTTCCCATCTACAAGTCAATGTCGACAGCTATGACAAATTTTATAATGATCCGACCAAAGGTATGACCGGTAGCCCGTGCTAAAGGAAATTGTTGACGCATCACACACGCACACACACACGCATACACGCACACACAGACGACGGACGACAAAGCCATGGCAATAGCTCAAACTTTACAAAGTAAAGTTGAGCTAATAAACGCCATCTACCGGTCATCGCATTATTTTACTTAAGTAGAATTCTTTTTTACTTAAGTAAAATAAAGGTCATTTTTTATTTTACTTAAGTAAAAAAGAATTCTACTTAAGTTAAAACATGGTTAATTTTACTTAAGTAAAATTGTTTTTTACTTAAGTAAAATAAATGAAAGTGTCAATGACACTGTAGCTCAACTTTGTAAAGAAGGTAATTTTTTTGTGATGAGCAATGAATAGAGAGATTAAAAAGGAGTGTACAAAATGAGCAGTTAAGGATTTAGTCATACAGAGTAAAATCCAAGATGGCTGCTGGCGGCCACGTTTTTGTCCGAATGACCCCAAAATGACTCGTTCCCATCTACATGTCAATATTAACATCCCTGACAAATTTTATGATGATCACACTAAAGGTACGACCTGTAGCCCGTGCTAAAGGATTTAGTCATACAAAGAGTAAAATCCAAGATGGCTGCTGGCTGCCATGTTTTTTGGCTGAATGACCCCAAAATTACTTGTTCCCATCTACATGTCATTGTTAACATCCATGACAAATTTTATGATGATCAGACTAAAAGTACGACCTTAGCCCGTGCTAAATGATTTAGTCATACGAAGGGTAAAATCCAAGATGGCAGCTGGCGGCCATATGTTTTTTGGCCGAATGATCTCAAAATGACTCGTTCCCAACTACATGTCATTGTTAACATCCATGATAAATTTTATGATGATCAGACTAAAGGTACGACCTGTAGCCTGTGCTAAAGGATTTAGTCATACAAAGAGTAAAATCCAAGATGGCTGCTGGCGCCATGTTTTTTGGCCGAATGATGCCAAAATTAATCGTTCCCATCTACATGTAAATATTAACATCCATGACAAATTTCACGATGATCAGACGAACAGTACGACCTGTAGACCGTGCTAATGGATTGAATTTTGAAATCAAAGATGGCCGCTGGCGGCCATATTTTTCGGCCGAATGACCCCAAAATGACTCATTCCCATCTACATGCCATTATTAAGATCCATGACAAATTTTATGATGATCAAACTAAAGGTACGACCTGTAGCCCGTGCTAAAGGATTTAGTCATACAAAGAGTAACATCCAAGATGGCTGCTGGCGGCCATGTTTTTTGGCCGAATGACCCCAAAATGACTCGTTCCCATCTAAATGTCAATATTAACATCCATGTCAAATTTCATGATGATCAGACAAACAGTCCGACCTGTGGCCCGTGCTAATGAAATAAATTTTTGTCGGAATGACCCCAAAATGACTCATTCCCATCTACATTCCATTTTCAACAGCCATGACAAATTTCATGATGATCAGACTAAAGGTACGACCTGTAGCCCGTGCTAAAGGATTTAGTCATACAAAGAGTAAAATCCAAGATGGCTGCTGATGGCCATGTTTTTTGGCCGAATGACCCAAAAATGACTCGTTCCCATCTACATGTCATTGTTAACATCCATGACTAATTTTATGATGATCCGACAAAAGGTACGACATGTAGCCCGTGTCAAAGGATTTAGTCATGCAAAGAGTAAAATCTAAGATGGCTGCCGGCGGCCATGTCTTTTGGCCTAATGACCCCAAAATTACTCGTTTCCATCTACATGTCAATATTAACATCCATGACAAATTTCATGACAATAAGACGAACAGTATGGCCTGTAGCCCGTGCTAATGGATTGAATTTTGAAATCCAAGATGGTCGATGGTGGCCATGTTTTTTTTCCGAATGACCCCAAAATGACTCGTCCCATCTACATGTCAATGTCAACATCCATGACAAATTTCATAATAATCGGACCAAAGGTACGAACTGTAGCCCGTGCTAAAGGAAATTGTTGACGAATCACACACGCACACACACACACACACACACACAGACGACGGATACCAAGCCATGGCAATAGCTCAAACTTTACAAAGTAAAGTTGAGCTAAAAATGACTGTTATTTCACTTAAGTAAAATAAAATGACAGGCATAATGAGTAATGTCTCGTTGGAATTATACACACAATTTAGATTGTGTCACATATAAAACTGACAGTCTCTATGCACAGTGCAGTGAAACAGTTGGAACCCTATATAGACCATGGGATGAAAATCCTAGGATGCTTAGAAAAAAGTTTGTCTGCAACTTTTAGGGTACTACAAGAACTTTTTATTTTCATAGCAAGATTGTTTTCTTGTAACAGATTGTAAAATGTTCTGGTTTCGGGAGTTGCACATTCGCGAGAAAAACATGTTTTTGTTAGCTGTTTTCGTGTACATTCTCACTAAAATATAAAAAAAAATTCTGTTTATTATTACAAGTTAATTGAGACAATTTGGTGATTATTCTAAATGGAATATGACGAAATCTTTCAATAAACACGAAAAGCACAAACAGAACAGCATATTTATGCCCAGAATGACATTTTGAATATTAAATTCCCCCGAATGATGCCTGACATTCGATGAAATAGAGTTACTGTTCTTGATGTTACATGCATTCCACTGGCGAATAGTGTTATTCCTCTGGGTGTCACCACGTGTATTTAACGGAATATCTACGCTGAAATTGCATCGACTTGAGGGTCAGTAAATGTTTTGGTATAAATATGAAATTAATAAAAACAAAATTATGTGTGGATATACAATTTTAACTAACATTGGGGTGCATTATTTCGCTCATAAAATAATAATGGCCAATATGCCCTATATATATAGTACCGGGTACGTGTTCTCAAAATCCGCGGCCTTGACTTCGATCATATAGACAGTTTAACTGAACAAATGGTATAGTTATGCATATAGCCTTATAGACCCAGACAATCATACTATTCAAGTTTATTTTAAATTATAAGGTGAAAAGTGCATGTGCAGATGTTCCGTTGAGAACTTGAGTGCTACATGTATTCGTGTCTGATATCGTGACCACCGTGCGCTCGCCACAGGACATGGTCGTATATTTAGTAGATTTTAGCTACATGTGTAGACTTATCTCAAACGCCGAATACATGCACATACAGGTTATATGGGCTTGTCGGAATGATTAATGCCCGTCATAATTGACACTGA
Organism: Siphonodentalium dalli; assembly: GCA_032622095.1. NCBI lineage: Eukaryota > Metazoa > Mollusca > Scaphopoda > Gadilida > Siphonodentaliidae > Siphonodentalium > Siphonodentalium dalli. The sequence continues at coordinate 79,869,607 of CP136067.1, read as the reverse complement.
AAAATCATGCGATATGTCCAACATTGTTCACGAAATAATAAAAAACAAGCATATATATAACAAGATATATAAATGCATCGATATGGACGTCACTAAAAAGTGTGTTTATTTAGTTCACCTTAGAATTACATACTAATACATCTCCCTTGACCTCGACATATCAAACATTCCCAAACTCTTTAAAACTTAATAATTTTGTATATCTTTATTTCAATTTAAAACAAAACAACTTTCAAACTGATTGGTCAATATTCGAATCTATTTTCTGGCTGAAATGTCAAATTACTTCTGTTGGTTCGGGTATGCATGGAATGTCCAACGTTGAACATTTTGACCAAAGTTAGGACTACCCGGTCGCCACCACGCTCATGCATGCAGTGCCTCAACTTGTTTTAAAATTTCGCCAGGTAATACCCCGCCATTATAATTCGCGACTTGCATTTATGATCCAATAAACAGTCAAATACAAATATCGTATACTTTGTTTTATATGAGGTCATTCCATGAAGAGTTATATTATTATAGCATGTTTTGAAATAACTTTTCATGCGCGGTATATATATCATCATCACGATGTAGTCAGCCATGTGTAACTGCTATATGTCGGTATAGTGGACAAGATATTACAAGTGCATAAACTTGCACGAACTGTTCAGTATATAAATAACTTAGTAAAAATAAATAAACAAATATAAAAAACATGGAATTTCCAGAATTGTTATTATCTGCACGCCAAAATAGAGAGGCTTATTTGACTCGGACACATGCCCTCCAAGAGTTGTACTGAACTAGAACCTATCATTTTCGTCTCCGTAAAAACGGTACATAACAGCATATGCATGGACATATTCCTTAAACTGTTCACGCCAGCATAATTCACATCGTGGACGCATTGTATATACGCATATTTAAACACCTCGCATATTTAAGGGGAAAATTGCAAGTAGAGATCTACAAAACTAGTTAGTTGAAAATTATCACATGGACGAATTAATAGCTTAAGTTCATATGATATTTGATTGTAAAAGATAATTAACGGAAAACATAACGATAAATACGAACCCACCATCATCGTGCTTGAAAAGTTCAACTTATATATAGGCCTATATATATAGACTTATGCACACCAGACACTAAATGAAATGGTCGGCTGGCACTCTGTATCTGGTATTATCTGAACAATTCCAGAGGGAACTACTCGTCAATGAATATTTAGTATAGAATGGGTTCAATATTCACAAAAATGTTGCTTTATTGTGGTGCCTAAAGTAACTTACATCACAACATAATTCTCAAAGAAAACAAGTGCACTGCACTCTTTTAAAAGCATTTGTGATGGCAAACCTCCATACCAAAGTTCACTCAAATACGATAACCCATGGCTAAGAATATAGGATATCTGTGCGAATGGACAAAAATAAATGTTTTTCCAGGTAAACAAAGGAAAACTCTAAAATGGAAAAGGTGAAAACCGACTGACGATTACCAAGATATAGAGCTTCAAAGTTGTTGCAGACAGATGTATGAACTCACAGATGGCGTCATAAACAGACGGATGAAGCCCATTATTCTATATCCCCTGCCAAACATTGTTTACGGGATTTGCAGGAGCAAATATTAGTCCAGATACTTCCCCTGTCTATATATTATATGTGTATTTCCTACTAATCCATTAATAGAGGAGTAGGAGTTGATTTCCCAGAAGAGTTTTGTATTCCAATGATCATTTCATAACATTAATCCTTTCTATACTAGATGGATTCTTCCATTCAGTTATAAAAGTATACATCAGAATTGTCTATTATTCATTCGGAAGGGTGTTCAGGTAATAAAATCAGAAAACTGACAGAAAAACAGATAATTCAAGAGCAGAATGATTCATATTCATAGGTAGGAATGTTCAGATAATAAGTTCAACAAATGATTTGTTGAACTTATTATATGAACAGTTCCTAAGGGAACAATTTGTCAATGAGAATTTAGTATAGAATGGGTTAAAACAATACACAGCTACAAAGTGGTGGGTCACATACAGTAATACAGGGTTGCCCTATTTTCATTGTCAACTCAAGCAAAATTTATATTGTTCACAGAACAGATGAAGTTCATTATAACAAACTCCTTCATATGATAGGCAGTGATAGGGGTTGTTAGTACAGTATGATACCCCATCATTAATTTTATGTTGAAATAAATATTAAATATATTGATGTTTACTGCCACCTTCAACTCCCTGTTTGGGATATGACATTATCCCTCAAGTTTGTTCCACTTATTTTATCCTTTAAGGCACTGGGATAATTTGATTTTCATTAATTTTACCTGTAGATTTGGTTTATAGTTACTTTGGGTTGTTTTTTTTTTTTACACTGAAGTATGGAAGAAATATGTATAGGTTAATGATACTATTAAAAATGGAAACTAACAATCAATGTATTTTATAGATACTCCATTAGATATTGTGTCTACCATTTTTAAATAGCCCCAAAAATAAAAGGAGAAAGTATTATGATGAACTGTTCTCAATCAAAGTTATTATGAAAGCAATGAAACTTCTTACATTTCCTGGAACAACTTTCAATAAATTGTCAATAAAACTACTTACTAGTGACATTTCTGTTAAATAAATCCAAGCGACAAGAAACACCTTCACATCATATAAACCAGTCCACCTGGATGAATTAAATGAGACAGGTGAATAGATATTTAATTAATTTCACACCTGAAGGTGACTGGAGCGAAAACATATGACCTTTATTATATCACTATGGGATCGTGGAACTAAATTAACGACCTGCACCAAAGTCTAATAGCAACATAGTCAATAACCATCTAAGAGAGAAATTGATCCGAAAAGAACACGGGGAACATCACATGTCCTTTCTGCTTAATAATTTATCCAGTGATTGTTGCCGCGCATTCTCTAGGCACAGGCATTATGGCTCGATGCATTGTCACCAGGTTGTAAAATACTGTGTTAAAATATTAATCAATAAGTCCAAAGAATTAAAAAAGTAGATAGCAGCAAGTGGAAAAATCCAATATTTTGGCTACTGTCATTCTTTAACACCATTTGTACTATCAAGCATTTTATGAGGATCTAATTATCTTTTCCCAAATATCATCTAAGTATAAATTGAGATTTTTAAATCTATTGAAATTCATTTTCCTTGGATATGGGCGCAGTATGTTGGCTTTAATGTAAGACTCAACAATACAGGGCCTGCATGTTACTTTTAAAGTTGTATGTGGTGTTGCCATGAATCTCACACATAAGTCATACCTGGATAAAAATGATATATGAATATTGTAATTTTTGTATTGAACTAATAACCCTTTCATATATAAGAAAATGCTCTGGCTTACAGGGACAAGGTAAATATTGTTAGGCCAATGCATTCTCTTATATATGTGAGCATATATAAGAGAATGCATTTGCACGGGGTATTCGCAAAGTTTCAGGAAGCTCCAGTCATGGAAGGGCTAAGCACAGCTACAGGACAATGAGTGCAATCACATTACTATATGTTATATAGGTTCATGACTACAGTAATGTTCTAATTAATCAACCTCTTAATCACAGCAGAATTATGGGTAAATTTTCAGGATTTTTCCGATGAATCGCAACAAGCCATATTTCCGACTAAATCCTGAAAAGTTACCCAAATTCTGCTGTGGTATCCTGAAAAGTTACCCATAATTCTGCTGTGGTTAAGAGGTCGATTAATTAGAGCATTACTGTATTTACACAATAATTCGCAACATTTATTTCCCTTACCATCATATCAGGGTTGTTTTTTTTAAGTTTGCCTATTATCATATTATTAAAAGTGATTATTCACATTCAACCCTCTCCAATAAATATTATATTATCGGATATGTTGAAGCTATTTGGTTCTTATGGAATATCATCATTAAAAGGTTATTTTAAACAAAATATTAAAAAGCAGATGCCAAATTATATCATTATTCAAGAAAAGAACATTTCCAAGCAATAAGCTTAACATAGACAATGCAGACTGCAAGTCTGCACATTTCTAAATCAATAACAAGCTGTTCCATCTTGTGAAGACATAAGAAAAATCTAATACCCGAAATGTGTAATTTCTGGTTGCAGCACTTCAATTTTAAATAATCTACATACAAAATTTGAAAACAGTCAGACAACTAAAACTAAAGTTATCATCCGGAAACCAAATTAGTCGGCAATTCTAAGTCGACAAAGACCATAACTCCGGCAAAAATTGGAGGGCGGAACCCAAATTTGAACTTGACCTGTATTTTGGGCTAGTTAACTAACAAACCAAATTTCATTCCATTCAGTTCAGATTTACTAAAGTTATCATCTGGAAACTAAAATTGAGTACAAATTCCAACAAAAAGGGCAGTAACTCTGATGAAAATTGGCAGGCAGAACCCAAATTCAAACTTGACATGTATTTTGTGCTAGTAAACCCACATAAAAAATTTCATTCCAATCAGTTTAGACTTACTAAAGTTATCATCCGGAATTGAAAAAAAGCGAATGGACAGACGGACAGACAGAGAGTATCATGGACGAACCAATTGTCACTGGTATGTTTACGTTATTGTAAGAGGATAATGCCTCAAAAACATCTTTCCAAAAAGGATTTTCATCGATATTGCAAATTTCTTTAATGTAGACTGTCCATATAAATACCAGTTTTCAGGCAGTTCTGCTGAATTCAAAAAATAAATCTCCCCAGTTACTTCTCTTGGAAAGTAATCTTTTAATTCATTTTATTTTCACTGACTGCATAAAATGTAAAGGGTTTATCACTTTACAGCCTCTTTTACGGCTCTTGATTTATCTTCAGATTGAGCAATAAAGAGCAATCGTTGTTAGCTCATTTATCATTGCTGATATGGAAAACATAAAGAGTGTTTGTCATATATATGTCCAAATAAAGGAAACAACTGGAAACTGTGAATTTTCGCCCAGGTAGTTATTTTTCTAACACATTCATGGTGACTATGTTCTGTTCAGAAGAATCATCGCTCAAAACATGTAGTGGTGGAGAACGAAGATAAGTTATGCACACATGTTCACAAAATGGTTTATGGATGTAAGAGTAGAGATGGCTACTGTGTCTGAATGCATATGTCTATAGTGTATTGACAGCAGCCGTAGTTTGCTGATGCCGGCATTGTAAATGTTTACTAGGCCGCTCAGCTTGTACCCGAACAGTATAGCCAGACATACAGCACTACGGGTGCTGTCAATATACTACACATAATGCATTCAGGTATGCGGTATCTACAGTCTGCCAAGCAGCCATAAACTATCTTGTCTCCTATATATTTTGAAGACCTCTGTCTGTCTGTATGTATGTATGTCATTGATACAAATCTACAATTCTCGACCGATAGGGACGAAACTTGGTACGTGTGTGTAGTTTGACCAGGCGGTCATCAACGTCGTATTGGCGAGAACGTGCGGCGCCCGCTTCGCGCATGCGCAGACGAGATCTCGGAAACGGGTGGAGCTATCGACTTGAAATTTGCTACGTGAATGTATCTTGCCCCGGATACAAATTTTATCGGGTCGCCGAGACCGTGCGACGCCAGCTTTGCGCATGCGCAGACCAGATCTCGGGTGGAGCTATCGACTTGAAATTTGGTATGTGAATGTATCTTGCCCCGGATACGAATTTTATCGGGTCGCCGAGTCCGTGCGAAGCCAGCTTCACGCATGCGCAGACGAGATCTCGGAAACGGGACGAGATCTCGGAAACGGGTGGAGCTATCGACTTGAAATTTGGTTTTTGAATAGCCCGGACAATGTCGGGCTCATCGGCTAGTCTATATCTATACTATATATTTTGAGACTTCGTATATGTGTGTGTACTTCATAGAATCCAAAACGCGTGTAAAGATTGAGCTCAAACTTCCTATGTAAGTGTCAAATCCCACCGACACGATGTGGTCGCGGTTTAGAGAAGCTCAGAGCACCCGTTCTCCAATCTCAAATCACCACAAAGGCACGGCGGGGGTTAATCAAGTGATTATTTAATGAGCGTTTGTTTTTGACGCATCTCTATAAAGAGCGTCTGTTTCCCATTCAACGTTATTCGCATCTGCAGAGTTATACGGGAACGCAAACGTTATCGCTCGAAATTTATTCCCTGCGAGCACGGATGGCGCGCTTTGTTTTTACAGTATATACCTTTGGTATATACCGAAATCATCCCAGATAATCACGAATATAGCATCAGATTTCTCCCCAGATATACCGTTATAAAGCTACTGGAATCTGCCAATCTACGGGAAATTCCAGGGAATGCCGATTGAGCTCAAACTTGCTACCTACGGGAAGTGTCATATATATGAGTGTGTCCTTTATAGACTCTAACCGATTGAGCTCAAACTTGCTAAATAAGAAAATAGCCCCCAAGCCGTAAATATCAACAACAACGATATTACTAAATACACGTTTTCGGCAATGTGAGAGTTTTCGGGGAGCCGTGATGCCAACAACAACGACCCGAAGACAGATTTCCCGACGGGAAGCGTTTGTTTTAAATTCAATGCAATGTTATCGTAGAGAGATTTCACGAAACAAAGAATGCGTTGTCTGTCGTTCCTAGGAAGGGGGGATTTCTACGGGTAAATTTTTCCGCCAGAAACAAAAAAATTAATTAAAACAATTTACAATTTAATTAAAACAATTTAAAATTAAAAAAAATTAACAATAAAAAAACAATTCAGAAACAAAATATATTAAATTTAAAAAACATTAAATTCATATTCAAAAATAAAAAACAAAAATAAATAAAAACAAAATAATTACAAAAATGTCATGTTTCTGAAACAAAGCCATGGGACGAATGCCGCCAGTGGCGGGCTAACCTGCTAGTCTAAACTATATATTTTGAGACTTCGTATATATATATGTATATATGTGTGTGGGTACTTCATAGAATCCAAAACGCGTGTACATATTGAGCTCAAACTTCCTATGTAAGTGTCAAATCCCACCGACATGACCGTGGTCGCGGTTTAGAGAAGCTCAGAGCACCCGTTCTCCAATCTCAAATCACCGCAAAGGCACGGCGTGGGTTAATCAAGTGATTATTTAATGAGCGTTTGTTTTTGACGCATCTCTATAAAGAGCGTCTGTTTCCCATTCAACGTTATTAGCATCTGCAGAGTTATACGCATTGAGTGCTTGCCTATGCGGGGAGATTTATTGGAGCTCTTACAACATCATTGTAATAGTATGTATGACACTTAGGTCAGGGCTTAGGGGGGGGGGGGGGGTAGTTATACGCATAATGCTTCTCAGAAATCGCGGTTACAGTATATACCTTTGGTATATACCGAAATCATCCCAGATAATCACGAATATAGCATCAGATTTCTCCCCAGATATACCGTTATAAAGCTACTGGAATCTGCCAATCTACGGGAAATTCCAGGGAATGCCGATTGAGCTCAAACTTGCTACCTACGGGAAGTGTCATATATATGAGTGTGTCCTTTATAGACTCTAACCGATTGAGCTCAAACTTGCTAAATAAGAAAATAGCCCCCAAGCCGTAAATATCAACAACAACGATATTACTAAATACACGTTTTCGGCAATGTGAGAGTTTTCGGGGAGCCGTGATGCCAACAACAACGACCCGAAGACAGATTTCCCGACGGGAAGCGTTTGTTTTAAATTCAATGCAATGTTATCGTAGAGAGATTTCACGAAACAAAGAATGCGTTGTCTGTCGTTCCTAGGAAGGGGGGATTTCTACGGGTAAATTTTTCCGCCAGAAACAAAAAAATTAATTAAAACAATTTACAATTTAATTAAAACAATTTAAAATTAAAAAAAATTAACAATAAAAAAACAATTCAGAAACAAAATATATTAAATTTAAAAAACATTAAATTCATATTCAAAAATAAAAAACAAAAATAAATAAAAACAAAATAATTACAAAAATGTCATGTTTCTGAAACAAAGCCATGGGACGAATGCCGCCAGTGGCGGGCTAACCTGCTAGTCTAAACTATATATTTTGAGACTTCGTATATATATATGTATATATGTGTGTGGGTACTTCATAGAATCCAAAACGCGTGTACATATTGAGCTCAAACTTCCTATGTAAGTGTCAAATCCCACCGACATGACCGTGGTCGCGATTTAGAGAAGCTCAGAGCACCCGTTCTCCAATCTCAAATCACCGCAAAGGCACGGCGTGGGTTAATCAAGTGATTATTTAATGAGCGTTTGTTTTTGACGCATCTCTATAAAGAGCGTCTGTTTCCCATTCAACGTTATTAGCATCTGCAGAGTTATACGCATTGAGTGCTTGCCTATGCGGGGAGATTTATTGGAGCTCTTACAACATCATTGTAATAGTATGTATGACACTTAGGTCAGGGCTTAGGGGGGGGGGGGGGGGTAGTTATACGCATAATGCTTCTCAGAAATCGCGGTTACAAACCAACACTCACAATTTCGTATTTACGCAAACGTTATCGCTCGAAATTTATTCCCTGCGAGCACGGATGGCGTGCTTTGTTTTTACAGTATATACCTTCTGTATATACCAAAATCATCCCAGATAATCACGAATATAGCATCAGATTTCTCCCCAGATATACCGTTATAAAGCTACTGGAATCTGCCAATCTACTATATAATTTGAGACTTCCGTATATATATATATATATATATATATATATATATGTATGTGTGTATATATGTGGGTACTTCATAGAATCGAAAACGCGTGTAGGAACGGGCATCCCCACGGCAATGTCGGCTTATAAGACATCTTTACTACACATGACAGCCGATGGACAATTGGTCTCTATATATGTACCAAAATTACGCCGCGTTGGTGACTGGGAAATTCCAGGGAATGCCGATTGAGCTCAAACTTGCTACCTACGGGCAGTGTCATATATATGAGTGTGTCCTTTATAGACTCGAACCGATTGAGCTCAAACTTGCTAAATATTTACTGGGAAATTCCAGGGAATGCCGATTGAGCTCAAACTTGCTACCTACGGGAAGTGTCATATATATGTGTGTGTCCTTTATAGACTCGAACCGATTGAGCTCAAACTTGCTAAATACGGGAAGTGTCATGGACGGGTTCATTGAAAAAAAAAAAAAAAATTGGGTAAAATTGAAAAACAAAATTAAAAAGGCACAATTAACTCCTTGAAAAACCAAAAAAAATCGGGTAAAATTTAAAAACACAAAATTCAATTAAAAAATTAAAAAAGCACAATTAACTCATTGAAAAACAAAATAATTAACTCATTGAAAAACAAAAAATAAATAGTCATGTTTCTGACTATTGCCGAAATTTGCTGCAAATGCAGCACAAGTGTCTCGGAACCTGTTGCAATTGCTTTTTCGAACAAAGCCATGGGACGAATGCCGCCAGTGGCGGGCTAACCTGCTAGTCTACTATATATTTTGAGACTTCCGTATATGTGTATATCCTTTATAGACTCGAAAACGGCTCGACCGATTGAGCCCAAACTTGCTATCTAAGGGTAAAAAGCCACGAGAAGTGCCATCGCACCGCTTCTGCGAACGCCGAGCACTCCTTCACCCTTCGCCCTGCCACCGTCGTTGGAATTGATGGGTTAATGATTAACTCTTTCAACCCGGCAGCCCGATAAAGCGGGCACGACATAATTTACGTTCATTCCGGCACCCGCTTTAGCGGGCAGAGCACAATTGTCGGGAATAATACAATATTTCCAGAGATTTACAAATGATTTTATTGGTTAGCGACTTGTATATCCTTTGGGTGATATTCGGTATCAATACTAATTTATTGGAGCGCACTAATACCTAGCATGCACGCCATTAAGATAATTTCCGGGCCTAAATATAGACAGCACCTGTATGACGTCACGATTACTATTTTGGGGTTTCCTAAAAATTGATGACGCATTATACTGCCGACAGGTGTGGTGTTTTGAGTCACATTCGATTTTGGTTTATTGTTTATCACAAAAACATACCGATAAGATTATTGTTATTACGTTTATGAAATAAAGAAGATAATGTTGACCTTTCTAACAATGTTTTATTTGTGGTATCCGTCTAATGTCTCATATTTTCGACGTAATGTTCGGGAAATCACTGTGCCACACAACGGCGCGACTTTAATAATAGCTGCATAATCATTTTGGGAATCCGATCAGGACATTGGTAGTTGTTTTATTTGGAATGTTACTCATAATTCCTCAACTTACTGACAAGTAAATCTCTGTGAGTCTAAAATTTCTAAATGTGGGAGTATATGTCTGTTTCGGTCAAATGGCACCTCTTAGGCGTACTAGCAACGGTAGGTTAGTACTGGTCTGCTCTTGCCTTTGATAAAGCAATTATGTTCAATGAACCGATTGGTAAAACATTTGAAACCATGCAGGGTGTCATCACAACCACGTTTATACACCACACTTGCAAAGAATGACACATACATGTACAGTGTATGTATTTGTGGAAAACATTGATATGCAAAGTGGATATCCCAGATACAGGTGATACGTGCCACTATAGCATATATTGGGGTTCAATGTCCCTTCTCGGTTCTCACCTGCACACGCCTGATATATCATTTAGATGTGAAACCACAACTGGTATATAACATATTGAAGGTCACTTGTTAACGATCATAAAACACGCAATTTGCCATACCCGACATCACTCTAAAGGTAGTGTTGCAGCAAAACATCAGGGACACATAATTTTACTTAGGCAAGCTGATAATCCAGGGTTCTGGGACATCTGTATCTGTATATTCAGTGATGAAAGAGTTAAGGCGCGTTTGTATCTGCGGTGTCGTTGTTAAAGAGCGTTTATATACACGAGTATAAATACGGCTCAATCGACCGTCTCGGAAACTGGGGATATCGAGACGAATTTCGTACATAGGGCTTCCAAGGGACAGGGAGATTTTCGTCGGGTCAGTTTGTCCGCCTGAGGTGACCTTGAAACGGGTACCCACAAATGACCTTGGGCGATATCTCGGTCGTCAGCGGTGACATCGACGTAAAATTTGTTATGTATGGTCAACTCGGACGGGGAATATTTTTGTCGGGTTATTTTGTCCACCAACACGACCTTGAAACGGGTACCCGCAAATTATAGCATGCTGTCGGCGTGCCTGTACGGGGTTACCTTGTAAAACAAAAATTAATGGATCGACCAAAGCCATGGGACCAATCCCCCCAGTGGCGGGCTAATCTGCTAGTGTATATATATTTTCCATGCACCCGCTCTGAAATCAACAAAGCGAACATTTTCCCACCCAGACATTTACCCACCAAACATTTTCCCCACTCGGACATCATCTACCCGCCGGACATTTCCACACTTTCTAAATATTAATAAAACATTAACGACTAAGTACTTATATATTTTGTTTGCTATATAATAATTTATGTACACTATTTGTTTATGGATTTGAATTTCACATTATCACATTAGATGCTCTTTATAACATTATCATGGGAATTTGCACTTATTATCATATTCTTAATGTTTTGATATTTTCACAGCGTTTTGATACTTTGATCACTGAAATCCTACAATAAATAGTGAAGTTACAAATATTTTGGATAATTGTTTTCCAAGTTTAAATTCTATGTTGCCAGGTTTAGGCATAACCCATTTCAAACAAGACTGGAATGGCACCACAATACATTTTCTGATCAGTATGCCAGGGCAGGGGTTGTGACCTGTTTGCAACATACATATATAAAGATAAGCCCTTAATATTACAAGGTTTATAAAACTTAATGCATATGACACCGAATTTCAGAAACGATTGTGTTTGCTATTGATGAAAATCATGCTATGCTAGTTCTTGAAGGCATGCATACTCGTACGATCACGACATGTATACAGCATGTTCATTTCATGCATCTTTGACAATTATAGCTTCATCTCGTATATAAATTTCCATCATTCAAATAAAGAGTGTTTCTTTATTTGTGATATTTACTGTGCTCTGAATTCTTATTAATTATCATAGAAACGCTTTGAATATTAGGGAACAAATCCCTTACAAACTGGAGAAATAACTCAGGAGTCCAACCTCACCTTGGTAAATGGTAATATTTATCTAAATATAAGCATGGCAATATTTTGCCTGTCCTCCGGGTCATTATCACTGGACTGACAACACTTATTGAATTTACTAAGGGCTTTCATTCTACCAAAAAACACAACAAATCCTAGATGCGGTTTGACACCCCCGAAAATATATAGGTCGTAGGGTATATCACCAAGATAAGCATATTCAAACTGGCATCATCACTGTTGCTCATCTGTTTCCCGAAAATCATTCCTGTCCCGTTTTATGTTCCACTTCGAAGTTGATTTTTGTTTACCTTCTTAGCGATTTTTTGACAAGATGGGGGAAACCTCACAGAAAAAGATGAGCTGGACTATAATTTATCACATTTAGATTTGTTGCCGTTCGCATCGAGGCTCGGTAGATAACACTCAACGGCTATGTCTGGAAATTATTTGGTTGCAGGTTCTTAGTCATACGGAAATTTACACTGATCACTAAGAGATGTCACATTTTTCTTCAGTGACCGACAAAATAGTGGAAATTTCGCTAGCATAACATAGTTGTACAAACCTGCGATTGTAAATTACAATAAAATATATCTTTACAAACAATTCACGACCTGTGCTATTTCAAGCGTTACATTTATGGGCAATAGAAATAACTTTTTCGCCGAACCATATAGGTGCCACTTCTCAGTTAACAGATGCTCCCCTTCTTAGCTCCAGAAATCGAGCATGTTCTACTTCTTATCAATTATAAATGTTTCACTTTTAAGACAGAAAATCATTGAGATTTTACATGGAATCCTTTAGAAATTAATGTTTTAGTGATTGTGAGTAATTTATAAATTTGATAATGACAAAATGGTAGCAAATATTGGGGAAATGACCCATATATCACTCAACTTTCTCCAAACACTCCACTCCTATAAACACTCAAATTCATATTTACTAACTGATATATATTCACAACAAGACATGACAGTCTTGTTGTGAATATATATAATTTAGTATGTATAATTGCCACAAATTATATCGGTAATAGTACAGTGAAACCTCTACATACCGGACCCTCTACAATCCTAATCCCTCCTCATTTCGAATGAATTGTCTGATCCCGAATTCACCCAAGTGCATTCTCACTAAAAATTACCTCTATAATCCGGAACCTCTCCATTCCGAATACCAGACAGGTTTGTTAGTCCATAATTAAGTGAACACTTGATTATTACCTCTGAATACCGGACGAGATCGGACGAGATGAGATCGGTCGAGACGAGATCGGTCGGGACGAGACGAGAGTGCGTAATGGTATAGTGATTAGGTACTCTAGTATAAGCGGACCGTTTAATTAGCGCTCTTTTGTTCGGTGTATGCTTTAAACCAGATTGTAACAACAGGAGTCTGACTAGATATCTATGCTCGTTTCACACATTGAGTGAACAATGGTGACTTCACAGATCGAGAATTAGAGCACTGACATATTGTTTTTGCAACAGTTATTGTGTTGAGTTAATTGGACTCTGTTTTTACAACCATTGTCAAAACACTAAATTGCTATAAGTGCACGATGTTGGCGTATAGTCAGCATAATAGTTTGAATCTTCCACAATGACTCAGCCCTCACGAAAACGACATCGAACAGATTTGACTCTTGACCAGAAAGTAAAAGTCATTAAAGATATCAGCTCAACGCCTAAGCCGACATACAAAGAACTAAGTGTTAAGTATGGCATCGGCAAGTCAACGATCAGCGAAATCTTCTAGAACTGAGAAAAGATAATGCAACTTCACGACGACAACATCACCGTCAACGACCAATCAGAAATACGAAGAGGTGAACAAGCTGACATGGGAATGGTTCAATCGTGTACGTGACAAGGGTATCCCACTGTCTGATTGGTTTATTCAAGGCAGGGCATTGAAGTTTTCCAAAGAGTTAGGGGTGAGTGACTTCAAGGCATCTAACGGCTGGTTAGAGAAATGGCAGGCACGCTACGATATTTCACACAAATTCATCTGCGGAGAGAGTGCCGATGTCGACGCAGATGTTGTGAAAGATTATCGAGAACGTCTTCCCGAAATATGCAAAGATTACGAACGCAGTGACATATTCAACTGTGATGAGAGAGGTCTTTTCTACCGGGCACTACTTGACCGTACCCTTGACTACAGGAAAGATTGCAAAAGAGGCAAGAAAGCCAAAGATCGTATCACTGTAATGATCTGTTGTTCTGCGACTGGAGAGAAGCTGAAACCATTGGTGATCGGCATGTCAGCCAAGCCATGCTGCTTCAAAAACCTTGACTCATCGAAATCATCTTTCCCCGTCGACTTTGAAAACAACAAGAAAGGATGAACGGCTACTTCTTCGAGAAGTGGCTCAAAAACATCAACTGGCAGATGAAACGAAAAAACAGAAAGATCGTTCTCTTCATCGACAACGCCTCATCACACAGCAACCTTGAGTTCAGCAACATCCAACTGAAATTTCTTCCGGCAAACACCACTTCCGTTCTGCAGCCAATGGACGGTGGAATAATTGCATTCAAGGCCAGGTAAAGGAAACGACTGCTACAAAGCCTAATATCCAACATCGACATCTGTGAGTCAGCGACTGAGTTGTGCAAGAAGATCACCATTCTTGATGCCATCCACTGGACGAAAGAATCGTGGCAAGAGACATCGACCATCATCAAATGTTTCAACAACTGTGGCTTCCCAGAGACGAGTTTCTACGCTGACAACGACACAGACGACGAGATTCCGTTATCAGATATCGCCTAGAAGCTATCCATCACCGACATCGACAACATCATAGACTTCGACAAACATACGCCAACAGAATCCATAGACAATGACTGATCGCCGCTCACATCTCAAAACCCACCGACAATGCCGCCGACGACGACGATGAAGAAGACGACGCAACTGACATCGTAGAATCAAATCTTTCACACTAAGAAATCCTGGAGATGCTTTAGAAAGTTCAAAGCTACGCCCTATCTAAAGATGACAGATATCTACCAGTCGTCGTGGAATTGAAATCCATGACAGAAGCGACGATCGGGAAGTCGGCATGCGCCCATACTCAGTCAACATTGGATAGTTTCTTTGTAAAGTCTGACTAGTTGTACTCAGCATAGACATAAATCATGTTCTATATATATGTTTTATATAATTTGTTATGTTTGTCTGTATAATATTTTGTTTTCGTAATTATTCAATAAATTCTTATTAATCAATAATGCAGTCTTGGTCATTCTTGGTATTAAATGGCCGCTATATATCACCGATGGTGACACGATTTTCTATAAACCGAACACCTCTCTAAACCGAATGGAAGGGCCAGTACGAAGGGTTTTTGGTTTAGAGAGGTTTTACTGTAATTCATATTTCAGAATTACCGCCGATGTTAGTACTGTCGGGGGAGCACAAATCATCAGAGACAGCTTATGTCCATTTTTTTAAAGTCCATCCTCAGAAAATAATATTGATAAAAGAATATGGTGTATATGTCTTCCAATGGAAGGGCTCTCTGTCAGACCGAGCGGTTGGGCATCGGAGTTCACCCACAACCCATGTGCTATCATTTATCAAACAAGTGAATGACTATAACAGTCATATAGTGCAAAGGTCGTGCGAGAAAACACACATATGAAAGGTGTACATGCAATTGCAAGAAGTCTTTGTTACCTAATGATGACACAAACAGGGCTATGATATATGCAATGGACGTAGATATCAATATAAAATGAAAGTGTCAATGACACTGTAGCTCAACTTGGAAAGGGAATAATTTCATATGTTACAGTCAATGGAGCTATTAGGAATGCGGAAAGTTGAAAGGTCTAAGCAATACTAGATTATCAACATGAAGAGATATACTAGTATACAAAGTAAAATCCAAGATGGTTGCTGACAGCTATTATTCCAATGAAATTCAAAAAACATTTGATAGCTTATTGCATCTAGTAGATCTATATCAAGATTAATATACAGTTTGGTGATGATCAGATGAGGGAAGTGGACTGTAGCCCGTACCAAAGGATTTATTCATGCAAAGAGTAAAATCCAAGATGGCTGCTGGTGGCCATGTTTTTTGGCCGAATGACTCCAAAATGATTCGTTCCCATCTGTATGTCAATATTAACATTTATGACAAATTTCATGATGATCCGACCAAAGATACGACCTGTAGCCTATGCCAAAGGATTGAGTCATGCAAAGAGTAAAATCCAAGATGGCTGCTGGTGGCCATGTTTTTTGGCCGAATGACCCCAAAAATGACTCATTCCCATCTATATGTCAATATTAACATAAATGACAAATTTCATGATGATCAAACAAACAGTACGACCTGTAGCCCATGCTAATGGTTTGAATTTTGAAATCCAAGATGGACACTGGCGGCCATGTTTTTTTGCCGAATGACCCCAAAATGACTAGTACCCATCTACATATCATTGTCAATATCTGTGACAAATTTCATGATGATCCGACTAAAGGTACGACCTGTAGCCCATGCCAATGACCCCAAAATGATTCGTTCCCATCTACATTTCCTGTACCCCGTACCAAAGGATTTAGTCATGCAAAGAGAAAAATCCAAGATGGTTGTTGGCTGCCATGTTTTTTGGCCGAATGACCCCAAAATGACTCGATCCCATCTATATGTCAATATTAACATAAATGACAAATTTCATGATGATCAGACGAACAGTACGACCTGTAGTCCGTGCCAAATGACTCGTTCCCATCTACATCACAATATTAACTTCCACAACAAATTTCATGATGATCAAAAACAGTATGGCCTGTAGCACGTGCTAATGGATTGAATTTTGAAATCCAAGATGGCCACTGGCAGCCATGTTTTTTGGCCGAATGACCCCATCTACATGTCATTGTCATGATGATCAGACGAACAGTACAAATTTCATGATGATCCGACTAAAGGTACGACCTGTAGCTCGTGCCAAAGGATTTAGTCATGCAAAGAGTAAAATCCAAGATGGCTGCTGGCGGCCATGTTTTTTGGCCGAATGACCCCAAAATGACTCGTTCCCATCTACATGTCAATTTTCATGATGATCAGACGAACAGTATGACCTGTGGCCCGTGCTAATGGATTGAATTTTAAATCCAAGATGGATGCTGGTGGCCATGTTTTTTTCCGAATGACCCCAAAATGACTCGTTCCATCTACATGTCAATGTCAACAACTATGACAAATTTCATAATGATCCGACCTGTAGCCCATGCTAAAGGAAATTGTTGATGAATCACACACACACACACTCACCCTCACACATGCACACACACGGACGACGGATACCAAGCCATGGCAATAGCTCAACTTTACAAAGTAAAGTTGAGCTAAAAATCTCCAAACTCCAAATCAGACCCAAGATAGAATGCAACATGCAGTTTTGCCACGTTAGTTTAGCTGAATAGATCATAGTCATTGAATAGATTATGGTATCGCGCAAAGTCACACCGGATCTCTCAAATGTGCAGAGTCACCCAACATCTCAAAATTTTATCGATTTTATATTAGTTGTCTGTTATTATTATTTCAAGTATTTGTTTTTAACCAGAGTGGAATTTCAATGAAATTTGAAACGTTCACCTTGAGTTTGACTGGCAATGCATGCAGTAAATTCCGTAATCCTCGAATCGACTTTTAGATATGATGGCGACTTTTGTAGATTTGAGAAATCCTGCATGCATGGGTGTCTGTTTAAATGTTGAGGAAATCATGTGTGTCTTTTTGCACTAAGCCATGCGACAATGACCAATTCAGCATTGGTGTATATATATGGCTTAGAATGACTCTGAATTACTTTAAGTTTCCTTACTGCATCGATCTATTTAGATCACTAGATTAGAGCGAGCATGTGCTTTTTGTTCAATCAAAGGGTTTGATAACTGTGTACAAATAATGTATTCTAGATCTGGTAGATATAACTATGTCATAAAGTATAACATCAAAGGAATAAAAATACAATCCATAGCGCTAAATATTTAGCAGTTTTTAATCACACTATCATATTCTCCGTATTGCGGAGATCGAGATTTGATTGAAATCGGTAACAACACCATTTTATTTTATTTTGTTTTATTAATTATGGCTCCTCCACGGTGTATCTCCTCACCCCACCACTGAATCGGATGAAGCCACATAGGCAATTCCAAATAACATAGCTATATTACCCGTATCATGGTTATGCTTTCAAATGAGTTTGATAGAAATCGGCGACGAAAACATTCTTTGTCACTTTTGATTCCCCCCACCCCATGCATTCCAAGTCACGGATCGCCCATTTCTGCAAAACTTGAAACAACCACTTCTTCGTGAAAAGTTATCCTGCAGAACCAATTTTGAATCCCATTTAATTTCTATAGCGATTTGACAGAAAACATACACTATAGGCCTGAATAATTTGTTACATGCATGTTATATCAGAATTTGTTTGTTCCATGCGCCAAATGTGTTCCGTTTGTCGTGAATCAAGATCATGTGTGGTCAGGTAATCCCTTTACTAACGGATTGTCATATAAGTAGGGAATATGGCCTGAATTCGATGAGTTTTGAGCCCTCATATATTTGATTAATCACCAAAGAAGTGGAGCAGCAAAGAAGTGATCAGGGAAACAAAAATCTTCTAAGAAGTGGAACATTTACGGGTGAAATTTCACTGCGTTTTTCACATGGAAACGATTATAGGATGGTGCTGATTTGTTGCATGTATAACTAATGGTACCCAGTTATTATAAATCTGAAGATTCCATGACGATATGTCGGCTGGTTTTCAAGAAATCAACTCGACAGTTTTCGATTGTATTAACACTTGAATTAGTTGAAATGGAGTATAATAACAGTTTGACTCGATTTGTCTTTATTTATCACCCTCACAATGACCAAAATACATATTGACAAACTCACATATCTGCCGTTTTGTCTAAGTTTTCAGCCTTTTTATCTTCCAAAAACATTAAAAAATCATAATCGAAGGGGTACATGATCAAAATCGAAGTGGAACATAAAACGGGACAGGAATGATTTTTGGGGAACAGATGAGCAACAGTGATCATTTAGCCTTTCATTCTATCGAAAAACGGGGTGCGGTTTGAAACCCTGGGTCCACCGGCCGACTTTTGGTTCAAGAATTACACTCCCAAAATGAATCAATGGTATGCTCTTTCGACATGTATATGTCGCAGAGTATATTAACATAACATATGCCATCGATTTTGGCATAATTTGGGCTTTCATTCTACCGAAAAACGCAGCAAACCTGTGGTGCGGTTTGAAACCCCCAGGTCCACAGGTGGACTTTCAGTCTGAATATTCTGCATTTTACACCACTTATCCATCTATCTTATTGACTCGGTGCTTGTGCCGAGTCTGTTACCACTTGGTGATATATTTAAAACAAATATTTTTTATCAGAGTCACAGGTACAAAATAATAAATGCTCTTTATTTTAAAACAAAATGTAAGTTGATTTAAACTCTTAAGCCAAACTTGAAATTTTTTTTTTATTTCAACATGTAGACTACAATGACATGGGTTCCAGAAATGGGGTCGTTTGTTCTTTTATTCCACAAAAAATGTGCAGTTTAAAACCATATCTTATTTTCAGACAAGAATTATGCTCCTAAAATGAGTCAATGGCATGTTCGTTCGACATATATATGTTGTATGGTTCATCACCATAACTGGCCTCATTTCAGTTTCCATTCTTCCGACAAACGCAGCAAATCCTAGGTGAAATTTGATATCCCCTGGGTCCACCGGCCGTTTTTCAGTCAGTACATTCTGCTTTTTACACCAAATTTTCGGACAAGAATTAAGCTCCCAAAATTAATCAACGGCGTGCTCTTTCGACATATATATGTCGCAGAGTATATTAACACAACATATGCCATCGACCTGGCGTCATTTGGGCTTTCGTTCTGCCGAAAAATAGCAAACCCGAGTTGCGGTTTAAAACCGACGGATCCACCGGCGGAATTTTGGTCTGAATATTCTGAGTTCTACATCACAAATTCGTTGATCTAATTGATTTGGGTATGTGCATGTGTCGAGACTGTTACATGTACCACTTGGTGATATGTTTAAACAATTAGATTGTCAGCAGACCAATGATGAGGGAAGAACACGATGAGTTAAAAAAGAAAAACGCACAGGCAAATGGAAGCGACCAGCATCAGAATCAATTTGAATGCGTCAAAAACAGTTATGTATTAGTCTATATTTAAATCGTGGAATTCACAACTGGTTTCAAAGAACTGGAAAAATTGTGTTGCACAGACGGGAAATCGCCGGGGATTGCTAAACCACTAATTGGACTGTATACAGGTGGCGATGTCAATACCCTATACCAGTAGACAGTGTATTGGTAGTGTACTGTCAACGCCGGAATCAACAAACTAGGAGTACTACCAATACACAAAGCATATACAATCAGACAAGGTAGTCGCCTTACAGCCATAAACTATTTCTTATTATCGTGGACACTACAAGTATAGAACAATGTTTCTTCTAAACAAAAAAACTGTTGAGTGTTTTGAAAGATATACATCCAAATTTAATAATTTTGCAAATACAGGCGATAATTCACAGTTCTGTCATCAGAATCCAGCTGTTATCCTTTATTTGTACAGGGGCACGAAACACGCTCTTTATTATACCGGTAAGTCTCCACATTAAATAGTGGGAACATTTCCGTAGCGTAGAACATTCTATCAATCGCCTGGACCGACTCATTGTATAACAGGACATTTGCTGCATTTTTCCTTAGAATGAAAGCCGAAATTACAGCAGTTTGCATTCCTATGTCATAGTGATATACCCCACGACATATATATGTTGAAAGAACGCGCCCTTGATTCATTGTGGGATTGTAATTCTTGTCCGAAAATAAGATAGGGTTTCAAACTTCACCCTCGATTTGTTGTGTTCTTTTTGTGGAATGAAAGCAAAGGACCCCATTTCTGGGACACATGTCATCGTAATCTACCCCATAATATGCATATGTTGAAAAAAAAAATTGGATCCAAGTCTAAAGAGTTTAAATCCAACTTAAGATTTGTTTTAATAAAGAGTGTTTATTATTTGGTACCTGTGATTCTGAAATTTTTTTCTTTCAATTATATCACCAAGTTGTAACAGTCACGACACATGCACATGCTCAGGTCAATGAGATCGACGAATTAGTTGTGTAATATGCAGAATATTCAGACCCGAATTAGAGGCATTATTCATTGCAGAGTAATCGGCTTGATTATAATCCCATATCCTTCTTTTTATGATTCCACTCGCCTTCTTAACTTCTTAACTGGACAATGAAACCGAGTAAAATCTGAAAAGAAGGAATCTAAGATTTCATTTGATTCAACAATCTCAGGGTTGTTTGTGAAATATAAGTCTATGAGAGAAAAAGAACTTTCTGTAAAGTAGGTAGCTTGTTTAATTATTTGCGTTAAACCAAAGTGCTGTTTAATATATTTAATTGGTTTAGTTACTAATGGTATTTGAGATAAATCTCCAGTAATTATAATATGTGGGATATTAGAACGATCGCCCAATGCCAAGTCAATATTTGTATATAAATTTTTTCCCCAAGTACTTATTGGTGTAATTGGTGGTCTATAAAATGTGCCAAGCAAAAATCTCTTTGTGGAGGTCGATACCTCTAGCCATACGCTCTCAATATCAGGGATTTCGAGGTCAGTACGTTATTTGAAGTAAAATGAATCCCTTACATATACAGCAATACCACCGCCCAATGTTAGACGGTCTCTCCTTTGTGGAGCATGGACTCCCCTTATTAACAATTCGTTATCTGAGATAGCATTTGAGAGCCATGTTTCCGTAAATGAAATAATATCAAATTTTCTGGCTTCTGCAGTATGTACATCTATTTTCGGTGCCTAACTTTGAATATTTAGACACATTAGAGTCAATAAATGCTTGTCCATGTTGCTTTTTGTCGGACCCGGGATTTTTTCTATGTCAAATGTTCGGTTTAGAAAAGATGATAGTACCTCAATCACCCATCATCCCACTTCAGTCAGTGATTTCGTAATGTGTGACACGTGTTGTACAACAAATTTGTATAATGAAACTTTCCTCCATGAATATTTACACTTAAATCCTACATTTCGTAGTTTAGCGTGGAATGTGGCTTGAATTATATTTCCAACAAATCTTTCAAAAACAGAATCGGGCATACAAATCAGTTGAAATCACAGCTTTTTAACCCTTTACCCAACAGAAGGGCCCTGTGCCAATGCATTCTCTTATATATGCAAGTCGACCATAGGTCGCCTCGCATATATAAGAGAATGCATTGGCTTAACACATTAAAAATTATAAAATTGTTAAAGAATGTAAGAAAAAATGGTAAAAAGTGTTAAAAAAAGATTTTTTTTTAGGCCAATGCATTCTCTTATATATGCGAGGCGACCTATGGTCGACTCGCATATATAAGAGAATGCATTGGCACAGGTCATAACTGTAACTATCACAATGTGGTCAAGGAGCCGGTTCCAATGATATCCATATTTGTATGGTTCTATTGAGACAGACCGAAGATATTTTAGGCTGTTGAAGCTTTATTTGGCCGGTTTTGGCCGGTTTGTTGGGTAAAGGGTTAAAATAATATCGTGGCAGAATGCAGTCACCTTTCAACATGTAGTATTTCAACACAATCACCAGTGCTACATGTGTAGGAATCCCAAATTTTCTGATCGTGAGATATGACAAACGTTTAGTGTGCTCAATCCATCGAGTGTATTTTCTCTTGTCCCTCTCAAAGCTCTTGGGAAGTACATGCTGATTCTTGCCCTATGTGATACCAAATCAATCATTTGAATATGAACATAACACCGGCATTCGATACCAGAGTTACACAAAAAAAAGACCATAATTGACAAGTACCAACGTAGGTTCACAACTGAGGTTGGGGTGGTCAGGTCAGCATTAATTTCAGGCATCATTGAAAAGTTGAAGTTGTTATTCAGGCTACAATGGGAATTAAATTGTGCATACTTGAGAAACAATAAAATGAGAACAAAATGAAAGTGTCAATGACACTGTAGCTCAACTTAGGTAGGGCAATAATTTAATGGTTGACAGTAAATGGTGGAATAGGAAAGGTGCTAATTGAAATGTCTAACCTGTGCCAAAGGATATAGTCATGCAAAGAGTAAAATTCAAGATGGCTGCTGGCGGCCATTTTTTTTGGCCAAACGACCCCAAAATGACTCGTTCCCATCTACATGTCAATATTAAGATCTATGACATATTTCATGATGATAAGACAAACAGTACGACCTGTAGCCCGCGCCAATGGATTTAATTTTGAAATCCAAGATGGCCACCAGCGGCCATGTTTTTCGGATGAACGACCCCAAAATGACTCGTTTCCCATCTACATGTCATTGTTAACATCCATGACATATTTCATGAAGTTCCGACCAAAGCTACGACCTGTAACCCGTGCCAAAGGATTTAGTCATGCAAAGAGTAAAATCCAAGATGACTGCTGGTGGCCATGTTTTTTGGCCTAACGACCCCAAAATCACTCGTTCCCATCTAAATGTCAATATTAACATCTATGACATATTTCATGATGATGATCAGACAAACAGTACGACCTGTAGCCGCGCCAATGGATTGAAACTTGAAATCCAAGATGGCCACCAGCGGCCATGTTTTTCGGCCGAACGACCCCAAAATGACTCGTTCCCATCTATATGTCATTGTTAACATTCATGAAGTTCCGACCAAAGCTACAACCTGTAGCCAGTGCCAAAGGATTTCGTCATGCAAAGAGTAAAATCCAAGATGGCTGCTGGCGGCCATGTTTTTTGGCCAACCAACCCCAAAATCACTCGTTCCCATCTACATGTCAATATTAACATCTATGACATATTTCATGATGATCAGACGAACAGTATGACCTGTAGCCCACGCCAATGGATTGAAATTTGAAATCCAAGATGACCATCAGCGGCCATGTTTTTCGGTCGAGCGACCCCAAAATGACTCGTTCCCATCTACATGTCATTGTTAACATCCATGACAAATTTCATGAAGTTCCGACCAAAGCTACGACCTGTAGCCCAAGCCAAAGGATTTAGTCATGCAAAGAGTAAAATCCAAGATGGCTGCTGGCGGCCATATTTTTTGACCGAACGACCCCAAAATCACTCATTCCCATCTACATGTCAATATGAACATCCATGACAAATTTCATGATGATTAGACGAACAGTACGACCTGTAGCCTGCGCCAATGGATTGAATTTTGAAATCCAAGATGGCCGCCAGCAGCCATGTTTTTTTGCCGAATGACCCCAAAATGACTCGTTCCCATCTACATGTCAATGGCAACATTCATGACAAATTTCATAAACATCGGATCAAAGATACGACCTGTAGCCCGCGCCAAAGGATTTAGTCATGCAAAGAGTAAAATCCAAGATGGCTACTGGCAGCCATGTTTTTCGGCCGAACGACACCAAAATCACTCGTTCCCATCTACATGTCATTGTTAACATCCATGACAAATTTCATAAACATCGGATCAAAGATACGACCTGGAGCCCGCGCCAAAGGATTTAGTCATGCAAAGAGTAAAATCCAAGATGGCTGCTGGCAGCCATGTTTTTTGGCCGAACGACCCCAAAATCACTCGTTCCCATCTACATGTCAGTATTAACATCCATGACAAATTTGATGATGATAAGACGAACAGTACGACCTGTAGCCCGCGCCAATGGATTGAATTTAGAAATCCAAGATGGCCACAAGCGGCCATGTTTTTTGGCCGAATGACACCAAAATGACTCGTTCCAATCTACATGTCAATGTCAACATTCATGACAAATCTCATAAAGATCAGACCAAAGGTACGACCTGTAGCCCGCGCGAAAGAAAATTGTTGACGGACACACACACAGACACACGCATACACGGACGACGGACGCCAAACCATGGCAATAGCTCAAACTTACAAAGTAAGTTGAGCTAATAAACATTCATTATATACATGTAAATATTAAAATTGGTTCTGTATTAAATCGGATCCAGATAACGGTATAAGCTTACATTTGCGTTAATTGTATATGATGGTAAAGCAGTAACTATCTCAAACAGACCAACGATGTCTTATGAACCGTCAGGCTATCTAAAGCCGTTTCCGTTCCCCCCATAATCGCTTCAATAAAAGTCAGATTGGTATGGTACATGGCCTTTGTCAGCCTAAGTGCCTTTCCAAAACCATTGAATTAAACAAAGAATTTCAGTACGTCAACCAAGTGCATTATAATCCATTCATTATTTCATGGACAAATATAGTTGTAGGTATGTATCTTTCCCACGTGTGTTGGACTATCACAAAACAGAAGAACGTGAATTTCCAAATAGTGATATTTCAATTTGGGTGGACAAACGAAATGACGTCAAGCCAGTCCTCACTATATTCCCTGGTTTCTTACGTCAAAGTCGTAATAATGACCCTTGGAAAATAAGCTACCCAGGATACAAAAATATCATCGCAGCAATTCCCATATCAAAGGGAAATGGACCATTAATATCCTTGTCTCATTGCTTGGAACAGAATATGTCGATGAAACAGTGCTATCATAAAACACACACCAGGACAGTTACTGTTGTTTCATGTCATTTCCCACACCGCTCAGAATGATTAGTTCTGTGTGTATAGCAAGTGTTCACATTTATTTGTTAGACGGCCACATGTCACATTGTGTTTACCATTTCCATACTCAGACTCTCGCTGCAAGACTGAGCTCGCCCCGCTATGCAAGTCTAGCAAAGCAGGGGACTGAACTCTGTCTTGCAGTTGGGCTCGGTGATCACGAAGTCGCATAATGTAAGCTTATATAGTTGCTATCGAAACATGCTACATGTGTGATATTAAGATCGTGCTCACACACAATATGCAGTATAACTATTATATATTCAATAAAGTTCGCATATGACTTCATACGTTTCTCCGTTGTGGCTCAGTTTCAAATGATGAATTTCTGTGAGAACAATTTCTTATCTTCTGAGCGATGGCTGTTAAAACAAACCACTTTAACAAATTTTGTTAATATAATAACACAAAATTATTACATTTTTTTTTTTGGAAAATAGAGAATAAACAGAAAAGGTTCAATTTGTTGTTATGCCAGTTATATCAGCCTAATCTGATTTAGTTCTTATGATTGTGCATGTTTCAAGATTTCATCATATCAAGCAGAATCTATAATATCAATATAAGTCCAAAATATGCTTCATTTTCATTGTCTGCAAATCTGGATATGTTGAGTTATTTGTTAAGATGATCCAAATACTCGATGGAGACTGGGAGTATTTCACATCCAATTGCTCCATGGGAGTGTTTCACCTAGCCGTTTAATATATCAACATACCTTTAATTTCTAAAATTTGGAGCTGATCGAGAGGGGCTCTTGATTTGTCTTTTTTGTCTTTTGGTGTTCGAATCCCACAACCACGGGAGGCCGTTAGCTCCTCTCGACTGCAGAGCATATCAATAACTTTGTTTTGTAGAGTAACTACTGGGTTGGTAGCTCCAACAGCATACCATTTTGCGCTGTGAGTTGTTGGCTGTCAACTACTACATATTTATACCTCACTGGGTTTGTGTGGTGAACCACCAATGTCACCATGTGTCCACTCTGAAAATATATACATGAAACATCAAGTCAAATTGGGTTCATCTACATCAGAATGAAACAATGATAATTGTCTAAGGCTGTGTTTGAATATGGGTACAGTCTCTTTCCCAAATTTCACTATCATTTTTCCCATTTTGACCTGTTTTGACTGGTTATTTTGGTCAGACTGGATGCTAAGTGAAATTTTCTGATTTTGTTTTAAATTCCGAATGTGGATTACTCACCTGAAAGTATGAATCATATTTTATCAGAGTTTATTTTTGTCAGTATTTTTAATAGGCTCCTTGACTTGAATTGATTATTTTCCTAACGTCAGGTCTTGTTGTTCATTTAGATTATAATTTGGTATGTGAACTACTTTATTTACAATTCCAGCTCAAATCTATATTTGGGTCAATGAATTATGCCAATGTTATATAACGTTCAGATTATAAATCATGAATATTTATCCCAGACACAATACTTTACTACATCAAAGTAGTCGGATTATGATAATATGGATCATGTACCTGTACTTATTTTATAATTCAGTGCTGTAGCTAGCAGCTAGTACAGAGTGGAAGGCAAAACATACAATAATTACACTCAGCAAAACAAGACGGAAATGGCGCCAACTTTTGCATGTCAATGCTGCAAGAGCGTTGCCTAGTGTTAGTGGATGTTCTGTGACAAAAGACCTTTAATGTTGTTGTAAAATATCTACCATTGCTATTTGTATGTTTATCTGAATGCCATCATGTGATTTTATCTGAATAATATCAACTGAAGAAGGCCTGAGGCCGAAAGCTTTTGAAGAGCGACTTATTTAATTTTTCAGCCTGCAGAGTCCCTCATTTCCTGGACCATTTTATACACTACTAATCAAGAGGGAACAGTAATAAGTTCAGAAAGTAAAGATATGACAGCACCTTATACAGAAACAATTTCACAGCCAGGAGTACAGATACAGTAATGCCCTAATTAATCGATTGCTTAACCACAGCAGAATTATGGTAACTTTTCAGGATTTAGTCGGAAATATGGCTTGTTGCCATTAATCGGAAAGCTCTCGGGGAGAGCTTTCCGATGAATGGCAACAAGCCATATATATGAGATCATGATTTGACATATCAAGCATACTAGAGACTCACGATTCACATCCAATCGAATGAGGGCTTCAGCCAGCAATGATCAGTGGTCACCATTAGAACATCTGCTGCCTTGCATTTTTAATCACTCTTTCTAGACACAATAGTGTGCTCACTTTTTCTAGAATGATTTTGATCCTTCTGGCTTCTGGTCAGTATAACCTTCACCTTTGGAATTACAAACAACAGGCACATTGGGAACATTCTCTTCCATCTGAATGAATGACTTGAGATTCTTCTTTTTGCTCAATAGTTCAAGCATTCTGTCTGTTTTTGACTTTGAAGAATCATCCCCTTCAACAGACCCACTTACTTTTCCATTTAAAGTGCACATCACATCTTGTTTTGGCAGCTTAATAATCAACCTTTCCTCCACAATATCAACATAGTGTTCTTCTGTTATGTACTGAGCACACTAATATAAGTGTCCTGTAGTTATTGGATTTTCAAGTAGTTTAATAAAAAATTAATGAGCACGTTCTTCCAGGTTTGACTCTTCTCCTTATTTTTTTTTTCAACTTTTCTTTTGTTCCAGGTCTTTATCTGTTTCATCTGACATTTTCCTGAAAGAAAACAAATTTAAAATGCTAACAAGAGCATCGCTAGGGCGTGGCAAAATATGCCCTTTAGCTATTTCGAATTGTACTACCGCAAAATAAAATAATACTTTGGGCCAGGCCTCAGCTCACAAGGCGACTCGGGCTAGATTGTCGCCTTACTGTCGCTGACTTCGCCCTGTCGTCGCTCTAAGGCGAAATCGAAGTCGCCTTCAATTTCAGGGGGAATTTGTTTTGTTTTTTTTCTAGTTTTTTTTTCCGGACATGTCCGTATATATATGAATTGTGGCGGCCATCCCAAAAGAAACAGACGATGCAGAGACAAAGACCCAAGTGTTTAAAATAAAAAATAAAATATGACCTATTGTTTTGTGTTATTCAGTCAGCTTTGTTCGATCCCTTTGCGGTAATGAATGTTAATCACGAATGTTTTGACACGCTGAAAACACGATGAGATGTTCATATCTGTGTTGTTACTGACCATCGTGAGTGTCACAAATAAATGTTTTAATTAACTTAAAAGACCGCCGTCCCGCTTTTCAGATATAAAACAATTACGACATTATCAGAGTATGTACCAGGCGCTTCGGAAGTTCGTTTCGGTAACGCGTCAGACTTTTTGAAGAGACCGCATCGGACTTTTTGAAGAGACCGCTTCCGTAAATAAAATAATGTCAAGTTTATTGCTTTAATCGGATTATACCAGTGATGTTGGCATTAATTAAGGGAGGCCATTAATTAATAAAAGCGCACGATTGAAAAAGGGTTTATGATAACGATCAACCTTGTTTGCTGGAGAAGACTGACGGACACGCCGGAAGTAATTGTTTTAAGTTTTGCGCCTGCGCTAGAACATTCTTATAGTCCGGTGCGTTTAGCGATGTCGTCAGATTCGTCTGTAGGTCTGAGGAATTCTCGGCTAGATATTGTTACCAACATGACATATTTAAATTAATCCCACCGTGCATCCCCATCACCAACGTGACGTAAATTTGGTACCATGTGTTGCGTTCTAAAAAAAAGCCGCCACGATGAACGGTGAAGATGAATAGAAATTGAAACTTGAGTTCGGGGCAATCAAACATTATTTTTAAAAATATCGATAGAGTTCACACAACACTCACGTAGTTACGTGGTCTCTGACCGCATTTCATGACAACTTACATCCAACGGAGGCATTACGGCGCAATTCGAGAATGGAGTTTTAATTACTTCAATGTGAACAATACATGTGTACAAGATGAATCACAATGGTGATAAAAATTTATTTAATTTTGAGTCTTCGTTCGTCATTTAATACCCCCGAAATATCCACCAAAATCACACGCCTGGGTTTCAGGTTAGGCGAGTGACAAACCACACTCCTGCATTTTACAGAATCGAAGGACTGCAAATAGACCTTTCCCAGACAATATAGAGGGCTTTCATTGCATAAATCAGTAATCAGTTAGCTCTAAATATTTTAGATCTCATTTGAAGCTTTTGGCTTATATACTGATAATACACCCAGTTGTGTGAGGGATGGGTGCAAGGCACTGAAAGGTCTGCTAAATGTCCAAGATTGGCTATGTAACATATAAAAGAACAACACCTTAATACATGTATCTTGAGATTAGTTAAGCCAAAAAAGACCTGTGTTTCTGATGACCCACCCGCCCCTATTCCGGAGCCCCGACCATTTTCATTTTATTGATTTTGCAAAATTAGTATGCTTCCCATCTTCTTTTCCATGTAAACCGATAATTTCATGTGTTACAGTCAATGGAGCGATTAGGAATGCGGAAAGTTGAAAGGTCTAAGTAATACTAGATTATCAACATGAAGAGATATGGAAAGTAAAATCCAAGATGGTTGGTTGCTGATCGCGTGCTAGCATACCCCCACCATGGCAAATTCAACCCGCATTATCCGTAAACCCCAATTTTATTTTTTTAACTTTAAAGAAAAATGCGGACTAATAATATCAATATGGTGTCACAAGAAGCTTGTACAGCAAAAATTATTCAAATTGGTTCATATTTGTTAAAGTTATTAAGTCGGACAGAATTTTCTAAGTCGAAATAAGTCGAAAATGAAGTGTTATATTACGAAAAACAGTCTGAGCCAATCCCTAGCCGCACCATGTAGAGAGGGTATTGTGCGAAGCATGTATACCAAAAATTATTTAAATCGGTTCATATTTGTTAAAGTTATTAAGTCGGACAGAATTTTCTAAGTCAAAATAAGTCGAAAATGAGGCATAACTTTAAAAAAAAAGTCGGACCAAACCGCAATTAGCATCATGCGGAGATGCAGTCCTAAGGAGATTGCATACAAAAAATTATTGATATATAATTTTTAAAATTAAAATTAGTTTTTCCTCAAGGGAAGTCCGAAACTGAACTATATGGATTATTATCCTCGGCCTTGTGTTATCAGGAGGGTTAAAATTTATTGTCCGTTTATTTGCCTACTCCGGTCAATCAGCGACTCCGGTCAATCAGTGCTCGGATTAGCTCACGCATGAATGCGTCCTGTGCAAATCCCGCGCTCTTAACAATTCATCTAGCCAGTTTTATTTCCGACTTTTAATAATAAGATTTGCGAGTCGCGGGGTTGGGAATGGCACCGCCATGGGAGGGATCTATGATAGTTCAGTTTCGGGCTTCCCTTGAGGAAAAACTAATTTATATTTTTCCGCCAAGGAGAAGCCCTTCAACTGAACTATATGGATTAGAATGCAAGCCCAGGAGGAGGCAACGAGCAATAAATTTAATATTCCAGTTTGACGGGAATGTACTCTTCCAAACAGATTTCATGTAAATGTGATTTAGTCATGAATCAGCTTTGATATGTTATGTGAAAGAGCTCATAAATTCAGATTCCAGCATTGCTCAAGCTTGTACCTCCCCCCTTGTCTTTGGGAATAAACATCCCAGGCAGTGCCATACCATACGTGCCAGCTACTAGTAGAAACCGAGCAGTAGAGACTTCTTCTTCTGCTGCTTTTTTCTCGTGTCCTGCGATGAGAGTGATGGCGGAATTTACTATTTATATCTTCCCAAATAGAAAGCGCTATTGACGGTACGCGACAGCGAGTCTTCCTCACACAGAACAGCCTCCAAAGGCTCGGATGCTATTGTCCCAGAGGATTGGTTGCCCGAATCTCAGAGAACGGCACTCTGCCTGCCACGGTCTGCTGATGCAGGACCAGGGGGCGCGAACTGATACAGCCCGAGGACTGGTACAGTTGTGCAAAGTTTGTGTAATTCATTGTAACAAGATTTGACACATATCTTGTGATGAAGTTTTTACAAGAGATCGACCCGTGGCGTTTCCATACGCAAAGCGAGTTCCCTAGGAACGACAGAATCCTTGACCGACAGTGGGAACCACCGTCGGCCCGAGATCCTTGCTCATCGTCGTCAAAGCCATCAGACGCCAGGAGAATTATAGAAACTAGAAAGCATGTCAGGATCGACGCCAGCAACAGAACAGTCTGCATCAGGTTGAGGTAAGGTACTAGAGGGAAGCCCACACTGGGAATGGCTCGAACGAGGAACAATTGCGCTCGCAGTTAGATTTTAAGGTGTTATTTCCCACCCCAAGGCCAAAATGGCAGAAAAAAGGGAAATTGAAAGGATCCATTTGACCAGGGAAAGCCCCCCACCGAATCTCCCAAATGCAGGTGGTCCTGACACGCTGACATAAACGTCAATGACTTACCACTAGGATCCCCTGGCGGCAGAGGAGCAGGCCTGGACGTATCACTTGGGATGACGTTTCCAGGGGGACAAGACCGACCCTCGTAATGGAGTGGGCCACAGCGCCGTGGGGAAGCGTCAGAAGGCCAGTTGGCTGGTGCGCTTTGTGCGGCACGGGACAACGAGGCTTCCCCACCCAGAACAGTCGCCAAAGGCGCGGGTGCTTGTGTCCTGGAGGATTGGTAGCCCGAATCTCCGGAGGACGGTACCCTACCTCCCATGGTCTGCAGAAGACGGGGCTTGCAGCATGACCAGGGGGGACCGAATGGTTCCTGCCCGAGTTAAGACTGGTACGTTTGCTCAAAATGTAAAACCATGGACCAATGGGCCCTCAACCAACTATGACAATATCGCGTATATTCATGAGCAACCCGTACGGCCATCAAAGTCGAATCTCGTTCGACTATAAGCAAGACAAGACATTCTGTTAGTTATTAGCAAGCATAATATACAAAACATTTGTTAGTTATTGCAAAACAAGATTAATAAGGTAAATTCCGTTATTTACTATGGCCACGTGATCTTACCTGCTAGAATTTAAACCGCAGGTAAGATACTGTCTTTTCTCCTTGCTTACGGTGAGGAGAACGTTTTATACACTTACGGAAAGTCCGCAGATGGTGGAGCAGGCCTGAAATATCCCGAGGGAGTATGATTCCAGGGGGACAAGACCCACTCTCGTAATGGAGTGGGCCACGGACCGTGGGGAAGAGTCAGAAGTCGCAGTCCTTCCCAGGAGACAGGAGCAATTGTTCACTCAGCCGTATGCAATTGTAATTTTCTAATTCACGAATATTAAACTGTGCACTGTTCCCTCGTGACAAAATGTGCATGGTCATAGTAATCATTGATTCAATATTAAACTATTGGAAGGTATATATAAAACCGTTCCCATCGCAGTTAAATTATGGGAATGTGAAAGTGCCATGGAACATGCATGTTTTGAGGTCTATCCCACAATGACATTGAATTTGAGAAAAACACAACTGATGATTATACAGGCGCAAGTACATCCGTCTTCTGAATTGCGAGAGCAAATGAGAGCTCGAGTTGCGTTTACATCTGGGAAGAACTGAAGGCTGGTTGGCTGGTGCGCTGTTAGTGGCACATGATGAGTCTTCCCGACCCTAAGGCTCAGGAGCTGTGGCATTCGCCCTTGAAGATTTGTTTTCCAAATCAACGATGGTAGCACCCCGCCAGTCACTGGTACTGGGCAGTGGTCATGCACAATATAAAGGCTTCTTGCGGAACGGCGCTTTATATGTGTGATGATACAAATGCTTTCATTTGTGTTATTCATTTAGGTTTTCTATTTACCAGATAATCATATGGATATGTAGTAATAGAAGGAGAAGAGCCATATTTTGGACTCTTTTGAAAGAGGCCTGCCGAATGCAAAATAAATCGTAAGCCGTAACGTATTTGTCGGTTGTCTGGTTGTGCTTAGTTACCCATAGGTTACACAAACTGTTATATTCAGTATCACGAGAGCCACATACAACTTTGACGCGACCTAGATTTCACAACCTCCAGGTGAACCGAACCGTCGTTCGCCTCCAATACGCAGGCCTGCAGTGGTCGTGCGCAATATAAATAGAAACGCTGTTCATGTAACTGCACTTTATATGTGTGACAATACAAATGCTGTCCTTTCTGTTATTTGCCCGATAATCAATTGGATATGAGCAATAGAAGGAAAAGAGCCATGTGTTGGTCTCTGATGGAAATTATAGTGGCAGCGGCCCTGCGCAATATAAATGCATTTCCTGTAACTGTGCTTAATACGTGAGTGAAGGCTATTTGACATTTGATCTTTTCTATATGTGGAAATAGAAGGTAGAGAGCCAAGTGATGGACTCTGTTGGAAAGGCTATTGGCAGTGCATCGGGGCACATGACAATATAGTAGTTCACCTTGACTATTCATGGATTGAAAGCGCAGAAGTAGGTCGGTATCAGTGAAAATTGACGCACACCATATTGATAGTCAGTTCGTATGTCATTGAGCCTTTGAGGCACTGACACCCTTGTACTAGTATGGAACAATTATGGCTGGCCAGACATGTTTTTAAGCTCACCATTTTGTATCATGTTAATTTGTAATATGAATGTATCGACAAACACTAATGTCTGAGGATAACAGTTCAGATGTTGTCTATTTGTTACAGTGAACACATGGAAATGTGAAACATCAAAATCATCAAAAGTATAAACATTGATTGACTGAAATGTTATTGAGACACTGGCTAGCCAAGGAATCATTTCAACACTGCGACCATGCTAGGTCACACGGATATGGTGACTTGCCACAAGTAGGCCAGCCAAAGGCTCTCATCCAAAATATCTCCAAAGAGTTCTGACCACGGACGGAAGTATCCTTGGATATTTAAGCAAACTATAGCTTAACAGGGAAGCCCATTCAGCAAAATACATTGAGTGATTGCAAAGAAACAGACACAATTGTTGCCGAAATAACGACAGAGTACCGGTATGAATGGATGGAGATCGCCATTCGACAATGGGAACTCAGGCTTCAAGATTCGATGAGAATCACCGAATTGATTCCCGTAATGATTCTCACAAAACTTTACAATTTGCAGTGCTTTATGACTAACATGATTCAGCATTTGATTCTCGTAAAATTCAATGTATTTTGAGCCCTGGAACTTGAAATGAAAATCCTTGGTGCCCAATCTTGTGTCAGATAATCCTAGTCCCCAATCAAACCATTTGCACGATTCGTAGCAACCGGACACTGTCAGTAATACTGGACAGGCATGTAAAGAACGAGACTATTCAAGAGACACAGCATTATTTGAACACAGGTCATATAATACTATATGTTATAACAAACATAATATCATTGTTTCTAACGATTGTTCCGATGATACAATGAGGGAAAGAAAATGGAATCGCAAGAACAGGGTCAAAATTTCAAATAAATATCTTGAAGTCGATGTAACGTTCGCGACGTTCCAAGTATCCAAATACGAGCCCTCATGTTAATAGTAATACATTCGGGCTAGCTAAGATTTGCAAATATTAATCGGTAAGCACAATTAATTATAACGACATGTTGTATATGTACAATGATGTTCTGTGATAATCATTATCCAAATGTCGGTTAAGTTCCAGTCACTCAACTTCAACTTATAATTAGTTGAGGCAAAAGAAATTCCATTGGATTACAAGTTCTATCTTGTTTATGAATACATGTAAATTATCGTCAAAGGAGACATTTTTGTCCTGGCCAACTTTCTGCGCACTAACAGAGCTGTTGCATAAACGATGAGGTAGTGTACATGAAATGAACGTAGCGAGAAGTCGGCTTCATGAAAAAAAAGATAGCACGAAATTAGGAGACTTCGCATACCGTACCACGTGGACTCCGAAATCGGACGATTCATGCCACCGTATATGTTGCACAATAATGCAATATAGGTTTGCTACAAGTAAACGATGTGCGTCTGTAGTCATTGTCAAAATGGCCATCAATGGCGAAGTTCTCAACGTGATTTTGTCGATTCCAATCCCAAAATTTTCGAGATAGTAAATGTGTCGATAAAAACACGGAATTTTTATAAATTGCGTTGCGCCTACTATGAAACGAAGAGTTTCTGCGCGCACTTAAAAAATATTAAACGACCGGGTAAGCAACGGATAAATTCCAAGTTTGTTATCAACAATAAATATTGAGTTTATAAACTCGCAATAGAGACATACTTCCTTTAGTTAAAACCACGTCTGATAGGTCCAAGGAGAGAAATAAAACTGGCTAGATGAATTGTTAAGAGCGCGGGATTTGCACAGGACGCATTCATGCGTGAGCTAATCCGAGCACTGATTGACCAGAGTTGCTGATTGACCGGAGTAGGCAAATAAACGGACAATAAATTTTAACCCTGATAACACAAGGCCGAGGATAATAATCCATATAGTTCAGTTGAAGGGATTCTCCTTGGCGGAAAAATCGGTTCATAGTTGTTCGAGTTATGAGGTCGGACGGACTGGCGGACAGACGGACTGACGGAGGGAGAAAGCGTGACGGACGGACAGACACAGTCAATCCAGTATACCCCCCATTGTCTTCGAAAGTGGGGGTATAAAAACATGATAGCTTCCATCTAGTAGATCAATATCAAGATTAATATGGAGTTTGGTGATTTAGTCATGCAAAGAGTAAAATCCAAGATGGCTGATGGCGGCCATGTTTTTTGGCTGAATGACCCCAAAATGACTCGTTCCAATCTACATGTCATTGTCAACATCCGTGACAAATTTCATGATGATCCGATTAAAGGTACGACCTGGAGCCCGTGCTAAAGGATTTAGTCATGCAAAGAGTAAAATCCAAGATGGCTGCTGGCAGCCATGTTTTTCTGCCGAATGTCCCCAAAATGACTCATTCCCATCTACATGTCAATATTAATTTCCACAACAAATTTCATGATGATCAGACAAACAGTATGGCCTGTGGCCGTGCTAATGGATTGAATTTTGAAATCCAAGATGGCTGCTGGCAGCCATGTTTTTTGGCCAATTTACCCCAACATGACTCGTTCTCATCTACATGTCAAAGTCAACAGCCATGACAAATTTCATGATGATCCGACCAAAGGTGCGACCTGTAGCCCTGCCAAAGGATTTAGTCATGCAAAGAGTAAAATTCAAGATGGCTGCTGGCGCCATGTTTTTTTTCCGAATGACCCCAAAATGACTTGTTTCCCATCTACATGTCATTGTTAACATCCATCACAAATTTCATGATGATCCGAATAAAGGTACGACCTGTAGCCTGTGCTAAAGGATTTACTCATGCAAAAATTAAAATCCAAGAAGGCTGCTGACAGCCATGTTTTTTTGCCGAATGACCACAAAATGACTCGTTCCCATCTACATGTCAATGTCAACGCCCAATGACAAATTTCATAATGATCCGACCTGTAGCCCGTGCTAAAGGAAATTGTTGATGTATCACCCACACACAGACGCACACACGGACGACGGATACCAAACCATGGCAATAGCTCAAACTTTACAAAGTAAAGTTGAGCTAAAAAATGTTACAGAACCTAGCTTTTGTTTACATAATAAAGCATCCCAGATAGCCACCCGACGTCGGCCCAACATTGGCCTGACGTCAGCAGTGACGTTGGCATGGCTGTCGGCTATGAAGTCGGCAGCTGACGTCGGCATATGGTTGGCAGTCGACGCCATGCCGACCACCATCAGTTCGATGTCATTTGCCGACGTCAACCCGACCACCTGTGTGACCGTCGGCTATGATGCTGGCCCGATGTCGGTAGCCGACGTTGGCAAATGTTGGCAGCCGACGCCATGCCAACCACAATCCTAATGAAGGTATACTTGCCGACATCAATCAGCTTAATTTCTGTCGGTGTGGCCTTTGCTATAGGATGTCGGCAAATAGTCAGTATTAAAAAACTGCCTATCCACTTCATCTCATTCGCCGACGAAGCGGAAAAATATAGAATGGAAATTCAGCACTGAAAGATGTTCCCATGCATAATCACCTTTTCAACTGGGCCTCAGCAAAATGGAGATATCCCAGTTAGCCACCAGACATCGGTCCGTACATCCATCGGCAAATAGTCGACAGCCGACACTTTCCTAATTTCTGTCGGTGTGGCCGTTTGCTATAGGATGTCGGCAAATAGTCAGTATTAAAAAATTCCCGATCAATTTCGCCTCAATCGCCGATGAAGCGGAAAAATATAGAACAGAAATTCAGCACTGAAAGATGTCCCCATGCATCATATATAATCACCTTTTCGACTGGGCCTCACCAAAATAGAGATATCCCAATTAGCCACCAGACATCGGTCCGTACATCCATCGGCAAATAGTCGACAGCCGACAGCCGACACTTTCCTAATTTTTGTCGGTGTGGCCGTTTGCTATAGGATGTCGGCAAATAGTCAGTATTAAAAAATTCCCGATCAATTTCGCCTCAATCGCCGATGAAGCGGAAAAATATAGAACAGAAATTCAGCACTGAAAGATGTTCCCATGCATCATATATAATCACCTTTTCGACTGGGCCTCACCAAAATAGAGATATCCCAGTTAGCCACCAGACATTGGTCCGTACATCCATCGGCAAATAGTCGATAGCCGACACTTTCCTAATTTCTGTCGGTGTGGCCGTTTGCTATAGGATGTCGGCAAATAGTCAGTATTCAAAAATTCCCGAACAATTTCGCCTCAATCGCCGACAAAGCGGAAAAATATAGAACGGAAATTCAGCATTGAAAGATGTTCCCATGCATAATCACCTTTTCGACTGGGCCTCAGCAAAATAGAGATATCCCAGTTAGCCACCAGACATCGGTCCGTACGTCCATCAGCAAATAGTCGACAGCCGACACTTTTCCGACCAAGGTCTGTTCGTGGTCTTGATCATGCCATGAATATTGACTCAATAGCTACATCACGGGCATAGCTATGGAGTAGAGAAGTGTGGAGTGATCAAGATTCGTGGTCATGTAAACTACTCTGCTCTATATGGGAAACGAAACTAACAAGACTAAAATGATTGCAATTCTCTGTGAATTCCCAGTTAGCTGAGAAGTCACAAAACAAATTTTGAAAAGGTTATAAATGCCAAAAAAAAATGGCTAATTATCAATGTGTAATTGTGTTTATATAATTATACATTACAAATCAAATGTAGCTACTGATATCGATTGGGATATTTCAAGTGGAATATTATAGGCTTGCGTATATATGATCCAGAACGCAAATAGCTGCCAACAATGTTAAAAATCAAAGCAAAAACATGTACATAACGCTATTAATTATGTAGTGGATCGATCTGTAATTATATAACATTGATCAAAATGGTGCTTAACTTGTCTCTAATAAATCAGCCCGCACATATATATATAGTTCTCTGTGGAATTCGTTGGACTTGCATTAAACATACTGTCTGGAATTTTGAATTTGAAATTTAATATCCCAGATTTTTCGGGCCTAATCTTGTTGGGTTCAATTGCCTGAATTTCCAATACTGTATTATGAAGGTCCAATACTCCGAATTTCACATGTACGGACTGTGGATTTACATCTCATGTCACATACGTAATGTCACTATTTAAATGTGATATACACCACTTTGGGGAGAAACAGAATGACACTGTATCAACATGCAGCACACGGAAATCTCCAACATATATCTTGAACGATTCCTATATCATCGCAATCTGGGCTAGATGAGGTTGGCACGGGTTTGAACCCTGACATAGGCGAACATCAGGACCGATTTTCAAGCTTGATCTGAGTTAAGGGACATCCCAATGTGCCATTCTGATCGATACATGGCCATTTCGATAAGACATGAGAATTGTTCACGCTCTCTGAAGCAAGTGCATTTGAAGCAATCATTAACACTCATACTGAGTCCGTGCCTCCATTTAATACTCTGATACATATATCCTGCTTTTAAAAATAAAATAAATTTGTCACCATCATCTGCATGCAGTAAGACCACTGTGTATGAACGGAAGTGAACGCTGTATCGCGGTAATCGGACATAAATAAAAGTCGCTCGCCTCAGCTTGACTATGGTACGTATATTTTCGTCTTTCCCTCCAATTGTGTAAAAATCCCCTCGATGAGGGGTATGTTCCGCTACATTTCCGTACTAATTTCGTTTCAGTGTCGTGTCTAGTTCTCTCGTAAATCAAGGTTAAACTTCCTATTTTCGTGCTAAAAACACGTCACGTTTGCGATCAAAAGCACATTTTTCGAACTATACCTACCATGTCTTATTTTATAACAAAGACATGTTTTGGATGCCTTAATATCCCATTGAAAGCCGCGCTGTGTTTTCTCGACACACGAGCCCGATCTCAAAGCGTTGTGCTCCAACAGAATTGAACGCACAGTAAGATCTGACAAAAAAAACATTGAACACACGGTATTATTTGTATTGAACGCACAGTAACATTTTGAATACACCCTTTTACGGCCGGTTAGCATCATATCGCACGTTTCTAACTTGATTTTCACATGCCACAAATGTACATTTTTACATTTCCACAACCAATATTGCTACTTGTGCTAACAATGTTTATTAAAATGGTCAACTGTCACAGTCAAGATATGACATGCATTAGATCATCCTACAAATAGTCCTTGAATGTCCAATGTTTGAGAGTTTCTCTTGTTTGTTATCTTAACTAGCACTTTAACTATCATGAGTAACCATGAAAACCCCACACTCTTTTGTCAGTGTTAGTCTTTTATATTTAAAAAACTATAGATTAACAAATTGTATCTTGTTTTAGTGGAAATAAGTCACACGATAGCATGTTCTAGAAAATAACACAATATAACACAGTATAAACAGTACACAGTAAAAATCTGACAAACAAGCATTGAACTCCCTGTATTTTTTTATTTGTATTGAACGGCTGGTAAACTTTCGATTACACCCTGTAAAATGCCATACACTTAATTATGTATGTATATTGAAGTGAAAACTGATGAAGTGACGCCGATCGCTAGTATTAAAATAGATATCATTGACAAACACATGTGGGCATAATTGAACTCATATTACGGTCGTAATCTACAATCTTTGTTTCAAGAAATAAAACTTTTTATTTTTACCTCCAGCTGGTGCAAAATTGTGCTAAAATAGGGTTTTATATGGAGTGGCATGGTGTGTTGAACACCGAAATAGATATAATGAACATGGATGCGCTTGTACCCCCACCCCAATTGATCAAATACTACTAATAGTTGGAAACTTTAACCCTCCAATTTAACAAAAAAATGAAAAATTCAGACTTTAAACAAGTAGAATCTTGATCTTTCCGACTGGATTTTTAGTCTAAATTTGCATTTTTTTATTTAGCCTAGTTGAAAAATTATAACTTAATGGTGACAATCAAATTCGAAACGGTAGTCGGATGTTTTGGGGATGAGTTGAGTATAATCGACCAGTTGGATCCCAAAGAGTACAAATGCATACACCAAAATAGGATATTCCCTATATTTCACGAGGAGGGTCATGC
This sequence comes from Siphonodentalium dalli, assembly GCA_032622095.1. NCBI lineage: Eukaryota > Metazoa > Mollusca > Scaphopoda > Gadilida > Siphonodentaliidae > Siphonodentalium > Siphonodentalium dalli. The sequence continues at coordinate 79,828,350 of CP136067.1, read as the reverse complement.
CATCAAACAGGACCAGGATGCAGACGGAACATGTGACATTGGTCTAGGGAGGGCGAGAGGTGCCACGGATTGCCTTTTTGTCACCATACTGATGCATGCGATCCATGTAAAATTGAAGGAATTTGCAGGGAGCTGTTAAGTTATATACTTGTATATTAAACTGGCGTGTGTGTATTCCATTGGTTATAGTCCATACCATTCATATAAAGTGCCCTTTTATGTAGACCTTCCCCTTGCTTCCGGATCGATGCTTCTGGTAGACCACATTTCGACGTGTCGCTGAATCTATATATACGCCCCATTTCTATATTTCAGATGGACGAATCCTTTTCTTGGGTAGGATGCCCCCCCGCAACACCGAAGTTCTGGTGTCTGGAGCCCGACTGTGCATTCACCACCAAACATAAAACGAGCTTGAGCAGACATTTAAAAATACACTAACGTGTTGTAACACCAGTTCAATTTCACCTGCCCAGTCATGTATATGTGTGGCGATCTGTTCACAAACATCACTCGTGGAACATGTAGTCTTGGGTGTTGACTGAAACCGCAGTCGTTTACATGGTTGAGTAGGGATTCTGCACTTCCCTGAACTGATGTGTTATCATTTTGTAATCGGTTGGTAATCCTCACGGAATTCGTATTTTGATCTGGCATAATCTCCCTGTCTTTTCTTTCAATCGTTTCTGGTGTTACACCATACTGCCGAGCTACCGATTTGTGGAGTCCGGATTTTTATGGCTAATTTGTTTTGCCAATTCTTCTCCTGTGTTGCTTCTTATAGATTGCTTGACAAAATGTGTTGCCAATTTGATGGCATATGTCTGCAATACTGCATATCAGCTGGATCCATCTCTGAAATATATAGATTAAATAATGACTAAAGGATTGCTGTGTTCAGGGTTTGTATTCATGTATATGTAGCCATATTAAAGAAGTGATATTATGGCGGGTAAACATAAATACAAGTCCGAAATCGGACAACGGAGACATTATTGATGGTCAATTTAACTCTTAAAATTAATTAGGTATATAGCTGAGGTAAGGGAATTATTTGTAGAGGATTGAGAGACCAACGTATTGCGCCATAACTATTATGATCTATTATGTTAACTCAAATGTATAAAATACCAGCGCGTATACATAAACCATCTATATCAAGAGAACATATTGTCGACTGACATGAATAACTGACGGGTGATTTTTTTTCGGGTTAGCTGTCAGTGTGTATAATAGGCCTATGCATAATAACATTAGTTAGAAATTACCACACGAGATACGGATTGTACAAGGAGAAAACGATAGTGGACCAATGGGCTTGAGTGCATGGTAAAATGTCGCAACCTGCTTTAGCTGGGTAATTACTTTCTAATGTCAACATTTCTTCCTTCTTCTTATACAATATAATGGGTTGATTTATGTCAGCGGAAGATCAAAATATTGTTCCATAAAATAGTCCAGACAGACTCCAGTTTATATATGTATCGTACTGTTTGTTAAAAAATTACCACACGTGTCCAAACTGTGCGTGGTAAGGACAATTATGCTTGGCCACTCGTTATTATATATTTTCGTGCGCTGCCATGACAATTATGTTCAAACAAAACCCTGTATTTTTATGTTACTAGTATATGGAACTTTTGTAATTATAAAGCGCTCTTTAAATATACGCCCATATGTGGTACATCGCATTGGGACTTAGGATGCCACGTAATTATGTGTCGATATTATTGTATACCAACAATCATATGCAAATAAACGGTATCGCTTTCTCGAGTGTAACCTTGGAAACCCACCATCTTTGGTCGAATGTAATATTTTACATTTATAAAATACTAGTATATATATATAGTTTATACTGTGTTATTTTCTAGAACATGCTATCATGTGACTTATTTCCACTAAAACAAGATACAATTTGTCGTATTTTGGATAAATTCTAGCACATTGTAAACTATAGTTAATCTATAGTTTTTTAAATATAAAAGACTAACACTGACAAAAGAGTGTGGGGTTTTCATGGTTACTCATGATAGTTAAAGTGCTAGTTAAGATAACAAACAAGAGAAACTCTCTAACATTGGACATTCAAGGACTATTTGTAGGATCATCTAATGCATCTCATATCTTGACTGTGACATTTGACCATTTTAATAAACATTGTTAGCACAAGTAGCAATATTGGCTGTGGAAATGTAAAAATGTACATTTGTGGCATGTGAAAATCAAGTTAGAAACGTGCGATATGATGCTAACCGGCCGTAAAAGGTGTAATCGAAATGTTACCGTGCGTTCAATACAAATAATTTTTAAAATACCGTGCGTTCAACAGGTCAGGGAGAACCCAAAATTGATGTACTAAACGTCGATTTGTGTAAAAAAACCTAGATCGAGGTTTTTCGAGACCATATGACCACTGGTGATATTGTGTGGAGTATTTCATCTTACACTTATGGGAGGCGAAATTCACATTTAATAATTAAATGTGCTTGATTGCGCTTAAGCACAATTCATTATTAAATGTGAAATTGCCCTCCAATAGGTGTAAAATGAAATACTCCACATTATACCACTTACACTATATTAGGGTAATGTGGGGCATAATGCGACGCCGGGCATAATGCGACAGACGGTCGTTATCAGGCCATATGATTTTTCCATGACTGAAGTTGAATCGCACATTTATTATTTTAGTAAGACCAATCATAGAAGTGGACATCCCAATTTGACCGACATCATTATGACTGTTTAATATCACATGCGAAACGCCGGAGTAGGGGTACCCACATTTGGTGACCCCCTTTTTGAATGGTTTATAACATCCAGTAAGTGTTGTACATTTTAAAACGAGAACATCTTACTACTACCACCAAAGCTACATGCGTATTTTGGTAAAGTAAGACGAGTTATATAGTAAGTTGATCAGTTCTATGTACATCGGTTATTCACATTCACTCATATTTGGGGGAGAGACAGGTTGTCTGGTTGTGGGGCATAATGCGACACTCGGGTACAACCAGTACGAGAAAAAAATATGATTAGGCATATCGCAAATCAAACTTGGAAAAATAAATCTTATCGTAACCTTAGTTCAAAAGAAAAGAAATAAAAAAAACATATTCGTTCATTCCCAAACATTAAAACATGATATAGATAAATAATTATTGTTAACCCTACCCCGGCCATTTTCCTGAAATCAAAACTTTATGGTGCTATTTTACCCGCCATATAAATCAATAAAATGTCTCATTGGTCTGCTGCTATGACTTTAAATAACGCGCATACATTCTTTTAATCCACAAAAGAAAAGAAACTGCAGACCGTCTTGCATTTATTAGGTTCGGTATATGCTGATGTTGTAATGTCAAATGTGTCGCATTGTACCCCGTGTATGGGGCATAATGGACGGATTGGGTACGTCGACGGGGAGTAATGCTGTTAAGAAATTGGTGCTTCCCAGGCAAGTGCGAGTATTAAAATATATAGTGGAAATATTTATCTAACTTTTAGTTTAATAATGTGTGCCCTTCCATCGTTTTTAGTGGCATGATGGGGTCTAATGTGCTTATGTGTCGCATTATGCCCCACATTACCCTACTTCCATTAGTATCATATTTGGTTTAGTGTGTTTCCCCTTATATCATACTGTATGTTTTGACCAGTGGTCACATGGTCTCGAAGAACCTCGATCTAGGTTTTCTACACAAATCGAGGTTTAGTACATCGATTTTGGGTTCTCCCTGACCTGTTCAATGTTTTTTTGTCAGATCTTACCGTGCGTTCAATTCTGTTGGAGCACCACACTTTGAAATCGGGCTCGTATGTCGAGAAAACACAGGAAACAGGTGACAATCTCTAAGCGTGGCTTTCAATGGGATATTAAGGCATCCAAAACATGTCTTTGTTATAAAATAAGACATGGTAGGTATAGTTCGAAAAATGTGCTTTTGATCGCAAACGTGACGTGTTTTTAGCACGAAAATAGGAAGTTTAACCTTGATTTACGAGAGAACTAGACACGACACTGAAACGAAATTAGTAATGTAGCGAAACATACCCCTCATCGAGGCAGATTGGCACCCGGGCTGGGATTTTTACACAATTGAGGGAAAGACGAAAATATACGTACCGTAGTCAAGCTGAGGCGAGCGACTTTTATTTATGTCCGATTACCGCGATACAGCGTTCACTTCCGTTCATACACAGTGAAGACGACCGGCATTGCTTCCTTGAGACAACCGTTTACATCCATGTCCCACCCAACATCTCCATTCATGGGTGTTATATGATGTTATTGCCATATCCAACAGTGCATGGTCCTATAAAGATATAGAGGGAAATACTAAACACACTTTCTTTGAAAGCACCCGATCGACCACAATTAATGGCCAACATACGTATCATTTTAAAAGATATCTGATGACCTATTTATAATAATAATATATGGCCGAATTATCTTCTGGGACAGACGGGCGGGAAGACCAATGTGGCATGTCAATAGAAACAATTGTTTTGTGCCATTAGTTTATTTGTGCAACTCAAAATAGCGCTTACGAAACGCTCTTCACGTTTCATGATATATTAAATTTTAACATGCCTGAGACTGTTTTCAATCTGTTCTTAAATATCAATATAGCTGATTGAAACATGGTCATTCTCACTATTAACCCTTTACCCAACAAACCGGCCAAAACCGGCCAAATAAAGCTTCAACAGCCTAAAATATCTTCGGTCTGTCTCAATAGAACCATACAAATATGGATATCATTGGAACCGGCTCCTTGACCACATTGTGATAGTTACAGTTATGCCCTGTGCCAATGCATTCTCTTATATATGCGAGTCGACCATAGGTCGCCTCGCATATATAAGAGAATGCATTGGCCTAAAAAAAATCTTTTTTTAACACTTTTTACCATTTTTTCTTACATTCTTTAACAATTTTATAATTTTTAATGTGTTAAGCCAATGCATTCTCTTATATATGCGAGGCGACCTACGGTCGACTCGCATATATAAGAGAATGCATTGGCACAGGGCCCTTCTGTTGGGTAAAGGGTTAAGGCACATGTAGTTATTTGGAAATAGGTTGAATCAACACCAGACTTACGCGATTAAAGAAGCACATATAAAACAATATGATGATTATATAAGAATTGGACCAGCATGCAGTTGCAGCCTCCAACTTTTCAATTTTGCAAGACCGTTTGATACGATGTAACGGTTATATATATAGAATATATTACAATAGTTTAAACGGACATGGCTCATTCAAACTTATAACTTTTGTCGACATAATTTGGAAGGAGGTGAGATTATGTTGATATATATGCCATAGCAGCTATTAGACCAGGCTGTGGCGGAGGTAGGTGCCACCGGAGAGCGAAGAAATAGGTATTCACCAGGGGCATTATGACATTGGAGGTGATCAGCGATCTGCTGGGGCATAGCGATACCACAGCCTGTTTACCATTTTTTTCTCTCGAAATTTGGCGGAAATATTTTAATTCACTAAAAAATACATATAAATTCACAAGGTATGTTCAAGAAATATATTCCAAGAGTTTTTATATTGCATATACGTTCAATAAAAAACGGACAGTTCTATTTCAGGCAAAATATAATTTTTACTTAAAAATTGTATTTTTTCATGAAAAATATAGAAAATTTCAAAATTTGAACCGCACATAAGATGCAATAACTTGTAAACCAAACAGGCTACGACTCTGAATGTGCATTAAAAAACTGACACAAATATTGTGTTACAAGATGTACTAAGACCCAATGTGCAATTCTCATCCGTTTAGTTGAGATATTACGAAATATTTCCCCTACCCCAAAATTCCTGATTTTTCGAGATTTTTCAAAACATTACAAAAAGTGAACTTGTTGGCGAAATATTGGACCATTGGGTATGCTTTTACGAATCACATTGTAAATAGATGTATTCAAGTGTAAATAATCCACATCGTACACACTTTATGAATATCTATGCCTAATTATTTTGAAAAAAATCGAATTATATGGGTTTTCAACATTCAAACCAAATTCCTACCGTATTGCTGTATAATGCATCGTAATTTCACAATCTCAATAGCATTTATAGCCTAATGCATCTGTAATCGACATGAAAATATTGAATAAAATAAAATTAAAACAAACGTTTACTTCGCCATCCTTCCTAATTATACGCGGGAAAGTCATTACCACAAAACATGTTCTCTTGGGTCTCGGTCTGCATAATATTACTGGCCAAAAGAAACATATACAGGTAGCAAATCATTTAGGCCATTGCATTGATCACAATTTAGTATGCAAGATCGAGACCGCACAGGCTGAAAAGGCACAGCTACTTGCAATATCTAGTGGGATATTGCTATTAAAACCATCAGATTAAACACAAACTGTTCTGACATACTTTTGAGTTGGCAACTCTGACATGAACTTGGAGACACAAACTGAAATGGGGCTCTTAATTACACCCACCTTGTAGCTTTCTAAGAGGAGTCCCCTGTTCCCTTACATTTAAAATAAACAGTTAGGTTTGACAGAACGAACAAAAAAGAAAGCTGAACATGAAACAAGCGAGCAATTGGACATAATTGTGGCTCAAAAACGTTCACCTTCCATGGTTGGAGTTGATTTAATCAATGAGTTATTTTCCAATGAAACATATGCCAATGCGTATGTTCTCTGTGTCAATGTTAGGCAAATAAATGCTAGCGATCAGACCGTGATAAGATATGCAGGGTGCCATAATTTAGAACGACGACATGCTTCATCAGAAGGTCCTAAGAAAACAGTTTTAACATAACTACCACCCATCGGTTCTAAGGTCACCAATTTCAGAACAATCGAGCACTATATGGTATATATTCAGAAACTCGCCGTAGAAGTTAACATGCCATAGGTTAATGTGACCCTGGATGTCGGTGCAGCAATTAATGCATACAAGTTGGTTTGAATTTAAACAATGCTTCAATACTGTTGTTATCCATTTGGGAGATTTCCAGTTCAGTTGGTTTGTCGGATGTCGGTGCAGCAATTAATGCATACAAGTTGGTTTGAATTTAAACAATGCTTCAATACTGTTGTTATCCATTTGGGAGATTTCCATTTCATTAAGAAGAATTTTGGTTTAATCGGGGGTATTGTGAAAGATTCTGGTTTTGAGGACATTGTGTTTCAAGCAGGTATTTGCTCTTCGTGGAGCGTGAATGGTGTTTTGTCTGGAAAGCATTATAACCGGTGTTGAACTGCTCATAGTGCATTGTCGGAAACACTAGAAAGGCTACTGTTTGAAATATTCTTGTTGGAGCATGATACGCAGAAACCAGAAGTCTTAGTTCAGTCAGTCATGGATTCGGATTTCATATATGACCCGGCATCAGTTCAATATGTTGATTTCATTGTTCAATTGTTCAAACAAGACATTTGGCAGGTGAAGTTCAGTGAAACTGTACAGTTCTGGCTCACTCTATATTTAGATTTAATTGATGCCCAACACTTGGCGCGTAGTACAAGAAAATATATTTGATTTGCGCCTATTTTGCTGGGAATATTTTGTTCCATTATATTTTGCAATTCAGAAGACAAATTATGCAAGAGCTAGGCAGTAGGGGTCGCATTATGTTGCTGAAGTACATTGCAAGCTTGTATTCTGGTTTGAAGAAACTTCTGCGTGAAAAGGGATGTCGGTACAAGCTCAAGATAAAGTTCCTTTAAGGGTAGTGATAGACCACAGAGGTGAACAAACTTTGAACAGGAAAGCCAAAACAGCTGGTGGAATCAAACAGTTTGCTTCAAATAGTATATCGCCCAGAACATGCTAAGAATACATAGGCACTTTTGAAATTAGCCAATGTAGATAATCAGAGTTCCAAATATAAACCGCTGTGACCATCTCAAATTCTGAAATCGGAGAAACTTGTCAGATTTAGTTACTGTTTTGAAAACCGAGTACATTAATCCCTTCAATAAAGATCTTGAGACGGCGTCACTCTTCCATTTAACTTCTGATACCACCCTTCAATTGCAAGTTCCAGATAACGATAACAATTGGACTGGAAGTATACAACTTTTTCAAACAAGATCGTCTCAAGAGTAGAAATGGCAGTTTCCATGACCCTATTTCTGGAACAAACTTGAAATTATTTGCAAGAGTAAATAAGAGTGTCACCGTGAAACGGAATTTAGAATCACGGAGCATCGAAGCCAATAGGAATATTATAGCTAGGGGTGTTGCTGTCTGCTTCAGCGAAGTCTGAGCAAGTTATATATTTTGATAAAGCTCTCGCATACCCTTAATGCCCCGTTCCACTTAGCCTAGCTAACGCTGATGGCACACGCAGAGTTACTGCTAAAAGTAAACCACAAAATACAATTTTGTCTTATTCACAGACACCTATTGTTCACACAAAAGAGTCACTACCTTTTAAAACTGTAAACATTGAAAGCTCGTTGAATTGCCCAATACATATGAAGAACTTGGATGGAGGTTCTTGCAGTCATTGCCTTTGGATTACACAAGGGTAGACATTGTTGTTGATATCCATACCAAGAGCAAATCAACCGAAAGGAGTAAAAGGGGTCATTCTGACAAAGTTATGATCCAATCACCACATGCAGTCAAAGATTCCAATAAACTTTAATGATATTCTGAAAAAATTGTGAAAATAAACAACTTAATCTCTTTGATTCAAGATATTATAATCGGCAACGGATGTAAGGCCTTAGATGTTCTTCGTTGTAAAGGAATATATATTTCTACAGAAAACTATTGCATGAACATAAGCTCGTTGGTGCATGGTGACAGTAGAAGAAACTCTTGTAAGTAACCAGGAGGAAGCGGACACAAAATTAATTTTGCATTGCATACTTGCCCTGAAGTTATTTCCTCACAAGAAATTGTTCTGAGATCACTATCGGCAGATGCAGATATACTGGTAATAATTTTAAGTGTGCTGGGAAGGGTGAATCAGGTTTACCTTGATTATGGGAGCGGGATACATCGCAAGTGTATCAAGCTGGGTGATATAGATTTGAGCAAAGATAAAATGAAAGCTTTGATAGTATTCCACGCATTTACCGGAAATAACTACATCTCGTCGTTCTTTCGTAAACGTAAAAGTGTATGCTGGAAGACATTGGAGAAATGTGACAAGTTTATTGGGACATTTATTACGTTGGGATCATCGTGGAATCTTTGAAAGTAAGGTTGCAGAAGAGCTTGAGGAATACGTATGTTTACTTTATGGGTGTCGCCACAAAATGGTCAATGATTAGCAGGCACGGTGAGGCAAGTGGAAATACCCCTTTTGTACATTAATGGTTGGACGGAAGATTTCCAAATTAAATGGATCGAAAAGGCATTCCCTGATGATATACAGGGTTTCCTAATGGATTGTTACCTTGGTGTGTCTTACGGAGATGATGAAGACAGTGACATCGAGCACAGTGTATGGTGTAGCCTGTCCGTTATAGATGTACCCTGAATCACATTTTTCTTTTGTTGTGTGTTGTTATGCAAACCAGTTCAATTCAGAAGATCTCTTGTATTTCAGTTGATTATGTTAATCATGTTTGTTGCTTCTGGCAGAGCAGCATGCACTTATCACATTCGTTGTATCATGTCAATATAAGTAAAATGTCGAGGAGATAATAGGGCATGGCTATGAAATGTAGTGAGTGCAGATGCATCACCCAATTAACAGGATATAGATTATGGCAAGTTATGGTATATTTGATAAATTTTGATATCAATGTCGGCTGCACAATTTTAACTTGTAGGCATTTATGATTGGAAAACACCATAAAATGAGTGCTTTTAATAAAAAAAATCAGGCATTATATATTCCTAAAGTTTGTGCTTTGTGGTGTGTGTATACACATGATATATATACTTATGAAGACGAGTCATAAAATCGTACCCATTGGTCTAATATTACAAAAATATTTTTTTGTCATTTTTTGAAAAATCTAGAAAAATCAGGAATTTTGGGGTTTTGCGTAATATCCCCACTACTCGAATTGGAATTTCACATTGAGTCTTAGTACATCGTATAGCATAGTCATTGTGTCAGTTTTTGAATGCACATTCAGTGTCCTCACCTATTTCGCTTAGCGGTTATCGCATGTAAATGTGCGGCCAAAATTTTGAAATTTGCAGTATTTTTCATGAAGAAATACGTTTTATTTAGAAAAAATATATTTTGCATGAAATAAAACTATCCGTTCTTTATTAAATTTATAGAGACGAGATTGTGCAATATAAAAACGCTTGGAATATATTTCCAAACTTAATTTGTGAATTTATATGTATTTTTTAGTGAATTAAAATATTTTAATCAAATTTTTAGAGAAAAAAATGGTCAAAAAATGGTAAAAAAATGGTAAATGGTATCTCTATGCCCCAGCAGATTGCTGATCACCTCCAATGTCATACTGGAGAATACCTATCAGGAAATATCAGTCGCAATTTCTGCACTCTCCAGTGACACCTACCTCCACCACAGCCTGGTCTATATGAACAATCCTTGCTAATGTCAAAACTAGGTTCAATCTATATTGAATTTTGGCACAGAAGTCAGACATGGACTTCCAGACATCCAGACGTTTCTACCATGTGAGAACTAGAGTAACACGGAAGTTGAAGAAATGCTCCTTATTGATCCATGCCGAAGAAAGTTCTGGACCCAAACGTTCTCAATTCTATAACTAGAAATCTTGCTGTGCATAAAGAGGCCGCATATATAACATTAATGATAAGCATATTTGTAGACCTAGTTTGCTGATCCCTGGAACCCAGCAGCAACACAACAAACTAGAGCATAATTTGGACCTTCAATTGACATTGAAGTGCCTTTTAGACATTACATAAGTATGTAGTTGACAATAGATTATAATTAATGAATACGACACCGTCGATTGTCGATGTCGGGCCAACTCGGCAATAATGTCGGATTGCCGACTGTGCTGACAATATATCAAAATTCAAGAAATGTTGGTGTGTTAACATACTAAAACGTAACAATCTGTTTGATACGATGAGAAAATTGAGGTAAAACAGTAGTATAGGGTCGGGACAAATGGGGCTATTATGAAGCTGTTTTATTTAGGGTTATCAGTCGAGTCTGGAACTTCGGATGATTGCCATGAGTGTGCAATATATTTTGGAAAAATATTAAACTTATCTATATTATTCCGCCCTGGAAATGTATCCATGTACGCATGGTCCTCTGAGTAATCAATACACAGATTGTGATTAATTTTCAACATCAGAGAAGAAATACTAATGTTAGGCTCCAATCAACAACGAATTTAAAGTCGAAAATAATGTGACAAAGTTTTCAAATTGACGCAGCAGGCAAGACGTATAAAGATGTCATATTAACGACAATAAAATTTTTGTTTGGCAATACGTCGGCAACCGACGTTTTACCGACCAATGTATGAAAACAATTGGCAGTCACTTCAAAAACTACTATAAAAGCATGGAACGTGCAATAAACCATCAAGGGTGGAATTTATGTAGCAAAGTTTAATATAGCCTACGAAAGCATCAATATGATACGTAATATAATGCGCGATTTATTTATCAGTGGTCAGTATTTCGTGGCAGCTGACCATATGTCCACATCCAGTTCTGACAAAATCTTGTTAATGTTGGGTGCCGACCTGTCGCCGACCATCGCTATCACACAACGAGGTCGGGCCGACATCGTCCCGATTGACATACCGACTGTTGGGCCAACGTCTGCCCGACGTTGTGCTGTCCGGGATACAAACGACAATAACATTCTATGTATGCGATATTTATGGTTGGCATAAGAACAAAATATATGTCTATATTTTAATATTCTTTCTGGTTATGTCAGTTTTAACAGCATACCCACTGCTAAGGCCATCCGTACCTTTAATAAAACAATAAATTACACTGTATTCTAATATTATCCACTTCGTTTTGTTATTTTATAATCCATTACAAACAAGGAGAAGCAGTCTGGGTAGTATTCATATTTATTTGGAGCAAAGTTGAAAAAAAAATGAAAAAAAAAAAAAAAAATGAAAAGCCACACTCCCCCACCTGTTTTTTTCTTGCATGTCACCAGAAACACAGCTATATATTTTTTTGGCCATATAGAAATCAGCACCCTGCTTGAGTGTGCTAATTTCTAAATTCTAACTAGCCTTAACAGCTGTGGTTCTATGTTTATTATACATCTCCTACTAATGCTTCACTGGCTTTATAACTGGTTAAATTCTGAGAGAAAAATAAGAATTCAGATATAGTGCCAGAAGCTGCTGGAATCTCTAGCTTATCAAGTGTATGCACCAGCGGATACATCTGGCTTGTTTACCCATGCATGCAAGTTAATTTCCTGGCAATGGGTGTACAAGTGTGTATATATAAATTAATTTATCATGTTTTATACAAATTTAGTCAACCAAAATCGGGTTACATAATGCTGAAACGTGTTATAAAGCTACTGGGAAGGAATTTACCAGTGGTCATCGCTGATGCTACAGTAATGCTCTAAGTAATCGACATTACTGTAGCTACAAGTTATCTCATAGGTAAATACATATTACGTTTTCTTAGACGATCATGTAGAGTGTACCAGTGATTATATATATACAGGGTTTCCGCCAGGGGGCAATTAATGAGTCTGTATTGGGAAAACACATAACGCGACGGGACGACATGGTTCGTCCCGTCGGGCGAAAATTTTGTTATTTGACCAGGGGGGGGGGGGGTGTGAAAAACTTTACACATACAGGGCCCAAAAAAAGATTTTTACAGCCCTTTTGCTATCCACCCACCCTTTTTGTGCAAAAATATTATTTTTTTCCGCCTGATTTTTTTGGACCCACCCCCTAAAATAAGAAAAAAATCATTTTAAATCTATTCAAGACCAAATCAAACAGAATCAAAGGTAAGTTTTAAATTGGTCCGTTTCTGGCAGATTCCAAGTGTTCAAACAATTGAAAAACAGTTATGATGTTGTTTTCGACATTGAAAAATACATTTTGAAAAAAAAGGGTTTTATTCTACAGTATGCACAGTTATTGTGAGGTAATATTTATAGTGCCAATAAGCCAACATTGTGTTTAATTTTTACATAAATAGTCCAGTTACTAATGACTTCTTCAATGTTGTTCCCAAAAAGGTGCCACCAACCATCATATCAGAACACCTTATAGCCATACCTGCAATGACAGTTATATAGTATATAAGTATCACTCTTTGGAGCCAAATAAACAGGCTGGCATGGTTATTTTTTAATTTGAGGTATTTTGTTAGCCAGCACTCTGCAGCACTAGTATTATTTGGTCATTAGACATGCCAGAGTGAAAATGCCAGCACTATCAGGCACTATTCAATATTAATTTGAGGTGAAATGCAAACCAGCTCTCCTAATTAGTCATCACTTTTATTGGCACCAGAGAGTGCTTTATCTTATACCTACATATGTTCTTAAAGGTACTCAACCCGATAAAACTCCTCTCAATTACTATTTCAATGGCTTCGGGGGTCAAAAATATTTGATTCGAGTCGAGGAAGTCACCCATCAAAGCTCAGATTTGTTAGATATCGATTTTAGAAATCTATTATTTTTCATTATCGGGAATACTATCTGGCCCAGAACTCAGTCAAAATTGTGTTAAAATTACCACTTGATTTTAGAGTTATCCATCCTTGTCTGTTTGAATAGATTTGGAGAACACATCCAGAGCAGATTACGGCAGTTAGCAGTACTCATCTCGAGTTTATAACAAATTTCAAAAATCAATATCTAATAATTCTGAGCTTTGTTTGATGGGTTCCTCGACTCGAATCAAATATTTTTTACCCCCAAAGCCAAAGAAATAGTAATATAGGACCCTCCGATCGGATTGTTGTTGTTGGAATCTGTTGAGATGGGGACCCTCTTTACGGGTTGAGTACCTTTAAGTGTTGGTTAAGGTCATAATCTATGTTAGAACACATTTATTAGTGAAAACAACTTAAAACAATGTCCATAATGTGGGTTGAAAAAAATTTGCACAGACAATTTTTTTCAGGCCTCTGAGATGCACCCACCCCGCCCGGTATAGGTATGTTTTTGGAAGATCTCCCCTGTATTACTTATATCTTATACCTACCCTGTTCCTAAGTGTCTGTAAAGGCCATAACCTGCATTAGAACACAATTATTAATGAATATATTTGAAAACAACTTAAAACAAGGGCAAAAATGTGAATAGAAAAACATTTGCACAAACTCATTTTTTCTGGCCTCTTCGGTCACCCACCCACCCTGGCCCTGTATGATAAAACTTTTGTGCGGCCCCCCTGATTTGACACTGAAAAGAAGCTATTTCCTTGCGCCTGAGTGTGCCACAAAACTATGTGTATTATGCAAGTCGATTATTTCCGTGGGTGCATTAATTCTGTTGATGGTATCCAAATAGTTAGTCATTTAATTACGTACGTAAGACAGCCGTCTGATTGAAGACTATATACATGAACGAGCTACGAGTTTAATACAGTGTTTACAAATTTATAACATACAATAAGATTCCAACAGGTATAATGAATCTAAACACTAAAAAGCATCTACGCATTGACCAATAATACCTAGCAAGGAGAATTGAATGATGTATTTCTTAGAATTTCAAGTAGCGTCCGTGAAAATGAAACTGACAGGATTATATATTCTGTCAATCATAAACCAGAGACGTGGCGACAGGGTGGGGTTTGGGGGTGTCTGACCGTGTCTCACCCCCCCCCCCAACTTTGGTCAAAATTTTCAACAGTTGGAAATTTCATACCTGCCAAAACATTAGTTGGAAATTTCACACCAACAATAGGTTGATAATGTTATTGTAGTTTTATTTTCAAACAATTTATTGGGGAATTAATTGTATTTGGACCAACATTTGCATATTTTCCTATTTTTTGTGGCCAGTCAAAAACTGCTAGTTAATTTAAGAAAACAATATTGTCATACATTTGGTCAACATTGCCATCGGAATTGTCATCAGTTGGAAATTTCCAACTCTAGGAAGGCTTGAGGCTAGTCTAGATGCCAAGGGTTTTGCAATTTTCTTGTTCAGATTTCAACATTTTTGCACAACGGGCCGAACCATGGTCGGCACGGCACGGTGTGTCATTGTCCCTCCCCGTGGCCAATACAAAACTATATTTTACTACATTTGGTCAAACTTGTGGACTGAAATGGTCATCAATTGGAGAATTATCCAACCTGAGGGGGAGTATGAGGTTTCAAATTTCCAAAACTATAGGAAAACTTCAGTTGAGACCAGTCTATATGCTAGGTTTTGCGATTTTCTTGCATAATTTCTCACACTGGGCCGAACAACCATTGTCAGGCCGGTGTATCCTGGTCTCTTAATTGCCCGTAGCTGTGTGCATTTGTCTGGAGTTAGACCACTACCTGTAGATGGTAGTTATCCAGGAGATATTGGTCGACCTCCGTACCCCCCCCCCCCCCCCCCAGGACTAAACTTCACCCCATTAATTTTCTTTCTTAATGCCTACTCTAATTTCATGGTGGCCATTTTTTTTATATGCACCAGGTCTCTTTGATCGCCGTTATAGAAAAGATGATATCACATGCTGTCCTTACTAATTAACCGAAAATCCGACACCAGACCGACGGCCCAAAATTCACAGGTGCCAACACTGTTGCCAATTGCATTATTTTTAGAGCCACTTTATACTTTCTGTTGCCACTTTTTTCCGATCAATATTTTTTGGTGCCACTTTTGAATTTGGTTTTCCAAAAAACAAAAACAAATTACCTATTATATGTTTGGCTAATGTTTGTCAAATGGGAGTCAATAGCCGTACTCAGTGTTCTAATCGAGTAGATATTCGAAACCCATTCACACCAGCAATATAATAAGTCGATCTGACATAAGCCGCGAATCTATTATACTCTTTCAATTAGGACCCAATCAGCTATGTCACGACCGGATATCAATGTGTGTTTTGTTTCCGACCGATCGACTGCAAGCTTTATTACATTCCCGATGACTATCAATTGCCAAAAGCCAAAAAGCTATAGGTGCCAATTTTTGTAGCCAATCGGGATTTTTTTGGAGCCATTTCATTTTTATTATAGCAATTTGCTAAATTGGCCATAGGCAGCGCGAACCCTGTCCGACACCAGAATCCAATATGGCAGCCAAGATGGCCACCGAAATGTGAAAATATGCTGTTTTTCTGACCTTTCGTTTGTCTCTGTGGGAAAATATTGGCATCTTTGCATGATTTTATACATTTAGAGTAATAGAAGAGTCATTGATGAACACACAGGGACCATAATATGCATTTATAGTGGGATATTTTTGTCCAATATCAAGTTTTCCCAATTGCCGGTATAATCCGATCAAAGCCGAATCGACGCTAATAACGCGATGTATTGTTTCGAATCAATGAATGTTATTGCTAGCATAACAACACCCATGCATATATATGTGCAGGATATACTCGAGCTAGGATTCCTCTTATACCTGAGTTGAGCAATATTCACCCAAATCCACCAGAAATAGAAAAATCGCTGATTTTAACCAGTGAGAGTTATTGCCAAGACAATTCCACAATTGCTTACTATTGTGAGTTGGGAACACTTAGGCGAAGAACTGTCCTTGTACCATATCCAAATAAAAGTCCCCCAAATCCAAAATGGCACCCAAAATGGCGGACAGATTTTTAAAAATGACAGAAATTCCCTCATATTCACATCATTGTCGAGACAACTCTACCCATGAATACAGTTGAGTTGGAAATACTGAGGTGAAGTAATTATCTTACATCTCATGCAAGAGAAGGTTTTCCAAATCAAAGATGGCGGCGAAAATGGCGACCAAAATTTGAAAACACGCCTACATTCCTTTACTTTCTTACGATGGGCGTTATTGTTTCGTGATTTCTACCCACCATTACATTTTGATATGGAATATTGATATGAAGTATTCATTTGAGTTTGGCAACTGATACTCACAGTCAAGATGGCGGCTAAATTGGCGGCCAGAAATTGAAAAGAATTCGATATTTTCACATACAAATTTCAACTTTTTGTCATAATATCCATATTTATGGATGAAACTGTATATAGACCATCTATTAGTTCAACGATAAACGTAGCAAAAAACATAACATAGCTCATATCCTTCTGGAAAGACGAAAACCCAATTAATATCGCGATGTGGCATTTCGAAATCCATTCTCAACTTAGCGCCGATAATGGCTGTAACCGTAGGTGCGCCGAATAGTCATATTACAACAATTAAGTGATAACAGATTCTGATTTGCCACATCACGTCCATAATTATCTGGACCAGCTTCTATTTCTTTGTCTGATAAATCTAGGTCGGTCACACCGACAAAGTATTCAACACTTCATGGGATAAGGGTCCCTCTAATCATAACGTTTCAATTCTTTTTCCGGTGTCTAGCTTACGATTTTAAATATTTGCTAAATATGGGATTTGTGTGTCATCTTGAACTAGAAAGGCATATATGGACGAAGGTTACAGAAGGTCACCTCTATGTATGTGTCTCATACTCCATGGGGATAACAACATGTACACCTGATGAACCAGTTAGCTAGTCACTTCTCATACATGGTTCGCCAACTCACAAACCTAGCGAACACATTGGCATAAGTGGACATCTTCGGTAGGGTTTCGAAGGTTGCTAGCTGTCTCATTCCCTTGGACAGATGCCTATCTGCTAAGGAGAAGTCCATAATGTACCCACTATCCACACTTCTTGACCAAGATCCTAAGCAAACTGTGTGACGTCCCGCAGTCGTCTCGTCGAGTAGATCCCAGCAGAGAAGAACAATACTCGCAGTGCTAGTTTGTGGACATGCGCCATGATAGTGGGAATGAAATGGGCCACGGTATACACCACCCCTACACCTGGTGCATGTTTCAGATATAGAATGTAATGCATGGCGGTGTTTTTGGTGTGGTTAGATTGTATTTCCACATCCGTTTCGAAGCCATTCTGAATCAACTTGACCAGACGTATAATTTTGTCTGGATAATACTATGCTAGCCTCCCCCAGAACAGTCGGATGGACTGAAGGCAGGGTTTCCGCTAGGGGGTAGGGGAATGGGGCCGGTAGCCTTCAAGGGGAAAAATCCAGGTAAAAGTAGCCTGTTTTAGCACTGGTTGAACTACTTTCGTTATATCGGCCAATAGAATCGTGTGAGAGTAGAAATTGCAGATTGTTTTGTTCCATTTCTGCCCAAGTGCCAAGCTATCAAACCTTATACATGTACCTGTAACTTTAAAACTAGTAAATTTATTAGATATAAATTAATTTACGAAGTACAGAACACCACTAATTTGGATCTCGAGTTAAACTTGCTCGTTAATGTTAAAAGACTCACTGTGGAAGACCCAGCAGATATTTCGGATGCATCACGTAATCGGAATATATTTTAGCAGCTGCAGTGTAAATATAGAAGGCTGATTACATATATGGCCGATGAGTATTCTTTGTGGGCAGTGGTAAGATGCCTTGATGCCCGGTGCGGCTACTCCCACATTTCTCTCTCGCTCTATTACAAAGTGAACAGTATATTTTGCGGTATAAAACATGACAGGTATGTTTAAAATACTGCTCTTTTGCATAACATAACTGGGTACTAACCGCGAGGGGAACGGGGCCGTCAAGGGGACCCCCTGCCGGTATAGCGGAAACCCTGCTGAAGGATAATGTATTTATAGAATGAAGGTATGTGTCTTTGTTATCCTCTCTCAGGGTTAGTGTCAGTATGTGCCTATGTGGGCGGTATTATTCAAGAAAATGTCAGAAACTGTGTTGCATTTATTTCACTATACGTTTAAAGAACAATTTATATAGTCTTGACGGCAATGGCCATGGACATTGGGTAACGTGACCTTTATGATCATATAGCTTTATATATATAACTTTAGAATATACTAGTTAATATGTCTCATGCTGGAAAATGGTCGGAATGGTGATGTTACCAAGAAATCACTTGGTGTACCCAACGTATGTTGAACTTAACATTCCTCTGGATGTTCTTCGCGTTGAACATTTCACCCTTGTGTTGATGGCATTTGTACATTCTTGGACCATAACAACCACCACCCAGCGTGAGTATGACATATCAACCAACTATCAAAGGCATCGCCTTTAAGACTACACCCCATGTGACCACAGCCTAGGTGGGGCTTGTATAGTAGTAGCCAATGGTACATGCCTGGTCCAGTTGATTAATAACGGCTTCCAATCGGATGGGAAGATAAAATTTTAGCATACAAGGAAAGCAAAGCCACGCATGATATCCTGTCTGAATATAAAACATACGGTGCAGTCATGGTCCAATTTCATTTCCACTACCATGACACATGCCCACAAACTAGCATCGTGTGTATTGTTATTATCTGCTTGGATCTGTTCGGTGAGACGATTGCTGGACGCCAACAAGATTGTTCTTGAGATCATTGTCAAGACGTGTGGGTATATTATGCATTATGGTCTTCTACGCCTTAGCAGAAAGGCATCCGTCAAATGTCAGGCGTTCAATATTCGTAGCCATATACATATACAGAAGTTGTCCGGGTACGTCAGTGCATTAGAAGAGTATGTGAATGATGAATCAAATATTGAGAAGTGACTGGCTGGGAAGATCACTGGGTGTACATGTTGTTATCCCCATTAGGTCACCAAAGCTGACAATATGCAGATAGAGAGGTCCTTCTGAAAGCTAGTATACGCCTTGACCGTATACCATTCTAGTTTATCGCACAAGATGACGCTCATTATCCCATATATGCAGCAGCTGAATTATACCGGCATATGTATTGTTTGAAACATTCCGATTAGTGGGATCCTTCTACAAAAAAGTGTAAAATACTGTGTTGGTGTGAGCGAGATAGATTAAACTGACGAAGAGACGGAAACTGGTCCAGATAATGCTGAATGTGGCAAATCAGAATAAGCTCAGGTACTGTTGTATTGATTCTTGTAAGTCATAATATGACTATTCGGCGCACCTACATCCTTCCAGAAGGCTACGACTTACGTTGGAACTAATAGATGGCTTATATTATGTACCGTTTCATCCATAAATATCGATATTATTACAAAAAGTTGAAATTAGTATGTGATAATATTGACTTCTTTTCAATTTCTGGCTGCCAGTTTGGGTGCCATCTTGACTGAGAGTTTGCCAAACTCAAATGAATACTTCATATCAATGTTCCATATGAACATGTAATTGTGGGCAGAATTCACATAACAATAAAGCCCATCGTAAGAAGTAAAGGAATGTGAGCTTATTTTCAAATTTCGGTCGCCATTTTGGCAGCCATCTTCAATTTCGAAAACAATTTCTTGCATGGGATGCAAGGTAATTACCTCACCTCAGTATCTCCAACTCAACTGTCAGCATGTGTGCAGTTGTCTTGACAATAATGCCCAATGATGTGAAAATGAGGGAATTTCAGTGATTTTTCAAAATCTGTTTGCCATTGTGGGCGCCATTTTGGATTTGGGGGAGTTTTATTTGGATATGTAACAAGGACAGTTCTTCGCCTAAGTGTTCCCGACTCACAATAGTAAGCAAGTGGAGAGTTTTCGCTCAATGATGTTAAAATCAGCGATTTTTGGCAATTTTTCTATTTTTAGTGGCCATTTTGGCCGCCATCTTGGATTTGGGTAAATATTCCTCAACTCAGTTATAAGAGGAATCCTAGCTCGAGTATCTACTGCACATATATATGCATGGGTGTTGTTATTCTAGCAATAACATTCATTGATTCGAAACAATACATCTCGTTATTAGCGTTGATTCAACTTTGATCGGATTATACCGGCATTTGGGATGTATATAAGCTGCAACTAAGATTTCAGAAATCATAACCAATCTTAGAATTTATACAATGCGTCTTACTGATCCTCGTTACCCTTGTGGCGTGTGTGGTATTCGATGTTTTAAAGATTGCATCGAATGTACTGGCTGTAAACAATGGACACATTACCAATGTGTTCCGATGTAGAAACAAGTTTTCAACATGTGGTCAGCAGACTTGAGTTACATCACGTTTTACTGCAAATCATGTTCTTTCGACAGCAACGGTGAATATGATGTGTTAAAAGCATTAAATAGGTTAATAGTAATATTTGCTAGTTAGTTTATTCCTGATATGGTATAAATAAAGAGCGTTTACATCATAATGTGAGAACATTTTACACCTAATAATATTTGACATCATTATTATTAAATAATTAACTATGTTATATATAGAGGATCTCACATGAGTTTCTATTTTATACGGAATTTATCAACCGAGTTCACTAAATTCGATTTGAGCCGAGGTTTACCGAGGCTCAAATAGAATTTAGTGGACGAGGTTGATAAATTACGTATCATGTAAAATAGGACGAGTGTGAGATACTTTTTATCACATGATCAAATAAACGCGAAGCAATGCGAAATATCCATCGAAAACAACGATAAAAACTGCAGCGATCGCAAGTCATTTGAAGAACGATGTGACGTCATCGCACGCGCTGATATTAAACGTGTCTCTTATCGATAATTATGAAACTGCTTTTATGGGCAAATTATGTGATAAATAGTAATTAGCATTTATTTGTTAGTCTATTCCTGCTATGATTTTAATAAAGAGCGTTTTTTTCACTGATGTGAGAAAATATAATATGAAACTGAAAGCAATAACCATGTTTTTCCCCTTCCTTACTGGCCACATATATATACAATTTATTCTAATAAACTTTTCTTTCAGCTCACTGCAAAATATATATGTATATTTATAAAACTGTGCTCTTATAATTTTTCTTTTGTTGCTATTCTACTAGTATTCTCATGTTACTTGTTTGCATTTACCAATAAAAACATCTAAAAAAAATCCAACTCTTAATTTTATCATTCAATGATTCAGTCCCACAATTCAGTCCAATTCCCTTCAATAATCTATCAGTATTACGATCAAATTAAAGCCCTTTGATTAAAGCCCTTTGTAATCAGCACCTCCACTGATTAAACATATCGTTGTGTAAACACGCATGGCTAATCCGCCGTAATCCACCCTCGGCGAGAGGGACTTTTCTCAGCGTTTACCGGGGACTTGCTGCATATATCCAGGGACTTGCTGCGTGTATATATATAGTAGAACCAATATAGAATCATGGTTTATGAATATATAGGATAATATTAGGCCTGAGCACTGAGGATATTAAGACTGAGCACTGAGGGGTGCAAAACTTGTTTGGTCTGATTCTGATTCAAGGGTGTACGTGTTATTAAAACCGTATAACAAAATAATCAGTGACTCGAAAATTAAGTGGGCCTTTAATATGGGGAGAGCGGGGCATGTTATTCTATCACACATAGAGGGAAATGTGACCATTGACGATTTCCTTTTGGTCTATTCTTATATATTATGTCAAAGACTTTAAAATTAATAAGCATTTGAAAATATTCTTGTTCCAACATGCCCCAGTTTGTAATTTGAAACAAGGACCAAATAGCATTTACTATATATTGAACACGAATCCCTTAATGTAGGCCTACAATAGTGGTTAAACCATATAAATATATCCCAAGAACTATATTAAATTGCTAATAAAAAACAACAAACCTAAGTCTGAGTCTGAACAAGAAAGTAGGGCTGAGAAATCATAAAATTTTTATCCAATAAAAACGTCATTTCACTCACAAAATGACGTCGCGGTGCTAAATTTAGAGGGGATGTGGTACCCTGTTATAAATCTACCGATTTGTTTCCATATGAACAATTACATATATATAAACGGAAATGTATTTAAATCATGTACAGGACATGACTGCAAGCAACTGAGCCCAGGGACGTGGCGACAGGGGTGTGGACGGGTGTATCGCCCCCAACTTTGGTCAAAATTTTCAAGTTTGAAATTTCATACCTGACACAACATTAGTTGGAAATTTCACACCAACGATAAGTTGATAATGTTCTTGTAGTTTGACTTTCAAACAATTTATTGGGGGGGGGGGATTTATTGTTTTGGACCAATATTCGCATATTTTCCTACTTTTGGTAATAAAAATTGGACTGAAATGGCCATAATTTGGAAATTGTCAAAAACTGCTAGATAATTTAAGAAAACAATATTGTCCTACCTTTGGTCAAAATTGTCATTGGAATCGTCATCAGTTGGAAATTTTCAAACCTAAGTGGGGGTGGACATCAGGTTTGAAATTTCCAACTCTAGGGGCTTGAGACTAGTCCAGATGCTAGGATTTTGCGATTTTCTTGTTCATATTTCAAAATTTTCGCACACCGGGCATAAAAAACTAATTTTAGTTTAAGAAAACAACATTTTACTACATTTTAGTCAAAAATGGTCATCAGTTGGAAAGTTTCAAACTTTAGGGTGAGTATGAGGTTTGAAATTTCCAACACCAGGGAAGCTTGTGGCCAATCTAGATGCTAGGATTTTGCGATTTTTTTGTTTAGTTTTTAAATTTTGCTCACACCGGGCCGAACAACCATGGTCGGCCCGATGTGTCCTGGTCTCTTGTCCGTAGCCGTGTGCATTTGCTGGAGTTAGACCACTAGATAGGCCTAACGGGTATACAGAACCATGGTTTATGAATATGATATTAGGCCTATAGCTTGCTCAGATGCAAGGGGTGCAAATGGAATATGCAAAACGTGTGTTTGGTGTGATTTAAGGGGGTGCGTTGGAATTTCACAAGGTGGACACCCCATCCCCCAAATGGAGACCATCTAGCCACGTCCCTGACTGAGCTGCATTAATCCATAATTCGATCCGAATTTTTCCATAATGGTTAGTTATATTCGGTGAATGCCAAATTTTTAAGGTTTTTTCCTGAATGGACTATTAGTCCGGGAGCTAATAGGGGTACCCTTGCACCCCCCCCCCTGGGACTTAACTTCACCCCACTCATTTTGTTGCTTATTATGTCCTTCAACTTTTAAGCAATGTTAACAAGAAAAAAAAGTGGCCGTGTAGACTTCAGACAATATGGCGTCCATCATGGCCGCCGTTTTTCAGACCAGACCCTAAGTCAGTTTTATGCAAATTATAGCGGAAAATCTTGTAAAATGTATACAAATGTATATATTTTCGTGAAGCTAAGACATATTGACACTTTTTTGGGCCGAAATTGAAACTCACCATCCAAGATGGCCGCCAAAATGGCCGCCGGAAGTTGAAAATATGACATTTTTTCACAAATATCTTCTAGATCAATTCATGCTGTTTGGAACTAGTTGAGCAATGCAACTTTATTTTGTGTTTTGTATATTAACTGATCATTGGAGCAATTAAATATGCAATTATTGGGGTCCTAACCCCTTCCGATCCCTCAAAAAATATATTTTACAATATGCGGTATAAAATTTCACAAAAAATCACAATTGGGATTCTAGTCATATTTCAACAAGAAATGAACAGAACTTTGTAATATAAGTGAGGCATATCATTACCTATGAATATTCCAAATCACTGGAACCAAAATTCTTACTTTGGCTCAAAATGTCTGCCAATATGGCCGCCATAATATGGAAAATGGTCAATATTACACCAGCGTGTCCTGCAATCGCTTACACGTTGTGGTTGATGTATAAAATTGGCTATTCTGCATTCTATACATTGAATACTAACATATCTGATGCACCATGGTTAATTGTTACTAATGTCACCACTGACATCGTCAAAAATATTGGACTTTTCTCTCAAAAACTTGACATAAATATTGGCAAAAATTCACTTTTGAGGTTTGGACCATTTTTTCAGGTAAAATATAACTATCTTTGGTATCAAAGGTGTTTATTGTTTTGGTCTATTTAAAATGTGTCACACTACGGTCTTTATAGACCAAATAGCTTCCAAAATGGCAACCAAATTTGTAAAATGTAAATTTTTTACATATATCCCGAACATTCGCTGCATTATCCGAAAAGGTAGCAAATTGTGACCCACTTGGTTATTATACGTGTTAGTTAATTAACTGACAACTACATGTTCTATTCTGGTTGTCCCAGTTCCGTATGGGGCATGACAAATTCATTTTAAAGTATGTAATTTTGCCGAGAACCTCTTTTGTGATTTTGGCCATATTTATCGAAAGGAAATGGGCAGAACTTTGAGACAGAACTGAGATGGACCATAATCTTTGGCTATTCTGGTCCATTATGATAAAATAAATGTCAACAGGATACAGTGTGGATGCCAAGATCGTAGTCAGGGAGTTACTCTATGATCATATGTGAGGTGAATAGGTATACAGGGAGTTATTGTATGTCATGACTGATGTGAGTAGGTATACAATGAGTGAGTATATGGTTATGAGTGGGTTGTCCATGGTAAGGTGCATCTAGGTATACAGGGAGAGATCATGGTCAGGTGTGAGGTGAATCGGTATGCATGGAGTGACTGTATGGTGTATGATTGTGTATATCCAGTACGGGTGCGCCCGGTGTGCCTGTATGGTCATTGGTGTGCCTGTATGGATATAGCTACATGGTCATCTATGTGTTGAGTATGTATATATGGAGTGACTGTAAGGTCATGGTGGGATGAACATGTGTTGTCTTTATGATCATGGATGGGGTGTGTGGATAAATAGGGAGTGATTTTATGGTTACGGGTAATGTGTATAGGTATACGTGGAGTGACTGTACGGTCATGATTGAATATGAATACCTGGAGTAAGCTGGTTGGACATTATTGAGCGTGTGGGTATATAGGGAGTGCCCTTGTGGTAACGGGTGGGATGTATATTTATATATCTCGTGTATGTATTACCACTGGTGGGTGTATAGGGCTTAGCTGTATTATCATGGATGGCGTGTATGATTATACAGTGAATTGCTGAATTATCATGTGAGGTGTATATGCAAGTATGGATTGTTTGAGTGGTCGTGTGTGCGGGTTTTTTATATCTGGAAGGGCTGAATGGCCATTAGTGAGGTTTACATGTATACCTGGAGTGAATCTATGGTCTAGGGTGGGCTGCATATGTATATTGAATGGTTATATGACTATGTGTGTCGAATAGGTATACATGTAGTGACTGTATGGTTAATGGTGAGATGAGTACATGTAGGTATACAAGTAGTAACTGTATGATCATAAATGTAATGAACACCTATACAGGGGTGACTACATGGCCATGTGTCAGGCATATGAGTATACCTGATGTTTCTCTTTGGTGACTCGTGGCGATATGGTCATGTGTAGGTTATACCAGTATACACATGTGTTGCTTTATTGTCATGAGCGAGGGATATGTGTATATAGAGAGTGGCTATATGGCCATGGATGAGGTGCATATGCATACATGGAGTGACTATACTGACATGGCTGGGGTGTATTAGTATATATTGAGTGGCTATTCGGCTATGGTGTGACAAATAGGGATACAGGGAGTGACATGGCCAATGTTGAGGTGAATATGTATGGATTGACCATGATCATGTATGAATGTTTTGAATAGGTACACACGGGGTGGCTATATGGCCATAAGTCAGGTGAAGGAGTATACCAGGTGACATGGGTGAGGGTATGTGTATGAAGCAAGTGGCTATATGGCAATTGGTGAGGTGCATATGTATACCAGAGTGACTGAATGGTCATTGTTGTGGTGTTTATATATATATATTGATTGTCTATTTGAACATGCGTTTGGAGAATATGTATACAGGGGATGACCTTATGGCCAATGGTGAGATGAATGGGTATACAAGGAGTGACTATATGGTTATGGGTCATGTTTAGGAGTATACCCGATGTGCCTGCATTGTGGTGCATGGCTGTATGGTCATCCGTGGTCATGGGTCAGGTGTACATGTATACAATGGGCCACTATATTGGTATGTATGTGGTGTTTATGTATATATGTAATGACTTTGTGATAATGGGTGGCTATCGCTTTCCGTGATATGACTCTCTGACATGACCTCTCTATTGATTAACATATCCTTGAGTTATTGTGGAAAGCGATAGCCACCCAAGGTACACATGTACAACACACCCATTACACCAGTCACTCCATATGTACATAAACACCACACAAATGACAACATAGTTACCCACTTTATACACGTACACCTGATCATACAGCCATACATGGTTATACCCGTACATACCACAAATGACAATACAGCCACGAGTCACAATGCATGCACACCAGGTATACACCTACACCCGACACATGACCATATAGTCACTCTATGTATACATATTCACTACATTCACGACCATACAGTCACTCATTGTATACATATTCACCTCACCATGGACCATACAGCCACTGCATGTATACCTATTCGCCATACCCATGACCATAGAGTCAATCCAGATATACATATGCACATCACCAATGGTGAGCCCTTCCAGATATACTAATACCCGCACATACGACCACTCATAAGTTCCATACTTGCCATACTCGTACAAGCCATCCATGATCATACATCTACTCCCCATACACCACCAATGATAACACATCCACAACATATATAAATATACGTCCCACCGTTACCAACAGGGCACACCCTATATACCACATAATTCATGGCCATACAATAACTCCATGTATACCAATTATCCTCATCTATGATCATAGAGTAACTCCCTGGCTGCCATCTTGGCTTCCACCCTGTATCCAGTTGAAATTTTTTTACCATAATGGGTCAGAATACCCACATGTCATGGTTCATCTCAGTTCCGTCTCGAAGTTCTGCCCATTTTCATTCAATAATATGGCCAGAATCATAAAAGAGGTTCTCCGCAAAATTCCATACTGCAACTTTAAAATGAATTTGTCATGCCCCACACGGAACTGGGACAAACATAATAGAACGTAGTTGTCAGTTAATTAACTAACACGTACAATAACCAAGTGAGTCACAATTTCCTACCTTTTTCGGATAACGCAGATAATAATGTTCGGGATATGTAAACTTTTAACAAATTTGGTTGCCATTTTGGAAGCCATCTTGAGCAATTTAGTCTATAAACACCGTAGTGTGCCACATTTAAGATAGACCAAAACAATAAACACCTTTGATACCAAAGATAGTTGCATTTTAATTGAACAAATGGTCGAACCCTGAAAAGTTAATTTTTGCCGATATTTATGTCAAGATTGTGAGAGAAAAATACAATATTTCTGGTGATGTCAGTGGTGACAATAGTTAAAATGATCCGTGGTGCATCAGACATGTTAGTATGCAATGTATAGAATACAGATTAGCCAATTGTATATATCAACCACAACTTGTAAGCGATTGCAGGACACCCTGGGGCAATATTTACCATTTTCCATATTTTGACGGCCATTTTCGCAGCCATTTTGAGCCAAGGTAAGATTTTTGGTTCCAGAGAGTTGGAATATTCATAGGTAATGATATGCCTCACTTACATTACAATGTTCTTTTCATTTCTTGTTGAAATGTGACTAGAATCCCAATTGTGATTTTTTGTAAAATTTTGTACCGCGTTCTGTAAAATCGAATTTTTGAGGGATCGGAAGGGGCTAGGGCCCCATTATTTGCATATTTAATTGCTCCAATGATTAGTTGATATACAAAATACAAAATAATGTCATATTACTCAACCAGTTCCAAACAGCATGAATTGATCTAGAAGATATTTGTGAAAAAATGTCTTATTTTCAACTTCCGGCGGCCATTTTGGCGGCCATCTTGGATGGTGAGTTTCAATTTTGGCCCAAAAAAGTGTCATTATGTCTTAGCTTCACGAAAATATATACATTTGTATACATTTTACTAGATTTTCTCGCTATAATTTGCATAAAACTGACTTAGGGTATGGTCTGAAAAACGGCGGCCATGATGGACGCCATATTGTCTGGAGTCTACACGGCCACTTTTTTTTCTTGTTAACATTGCTTAAAAGTTGAAGGACATAATAAGGAAAAAAATGAGTGGGGGGAAGTTAAGTCCCAGGGGGGGTGCAAGGGTACCCCTATTAGCTCCCGGACTATATGGGGACCACATGGGATGTTCCAACGTGCCCCAAATTAGAGGTGTTAATAGTATAAATTATACGATCTTGGAAAGGAACTATTTAATCGGTATCATGCCCCAAACGAAATGAAACTGGGTCCATGCATTGGAATAAGTTACAACTTCTACGTCTCAGGTTTTCATCATGAATCTGGGTGTATATGCATGGGGCAACGGAGCGCGTTACAAGCCCCATTTGAAGAAACTTATTAATACATGTAAGGTATGTAATCGAATCCGTAGATTCTAAATAATATTATGCAAACAAGTTTGTTCATGTCAAACGTTATAATTATATAAGACATTTTATAACTAGGGATGTTTTATGAGGTGACACGTTGTCGATTGGCTTTGAAAGCCCATCGAGGATGTGGGACCTCATAAACCATCACTATATGGACTGAATAGAATAGCCCATAGTTTGTACCCAATCAATCAACTTCTTACCTGTCACGTGTTTGGGTGTCTCAAGATCCGTGTGACTCTGAGAAGAACTCACTCATTGTCACTGGTCATGACCGGAAAATTCAAATTAAGAAACCACTTGAGAAGAGCAAAAAAATGCCACGCAATTCAGCTGTGCAATTGAGAGTTTTTTTGTCTGCTAATGCGAAATAACATCACAGACACTGCTACAATAAATGTCCCCGAACATCAGGTGAGCGATATTTTTGGTATCCACTGATTCCACAAAGATTTAATAAGGGCTTAATTTGTCGATCCATTTCCCACAACAATTTGATAGTGTTAAAATAAATTATTCTGTTCACTTATATTAGTAATTGCACTAACGAGGCCAATGGATCCACCATTTTAATAGTATAATACATCACTGCCGCTCAACTGCTCCTATGAGATCACTTCTTAGCAGTTTTATGTGCCATTTCGTTTCGATTAGGTTCCGCATTTCCAGTGCCTATCTGGACACATGTTAAATTGCAATGTTTATTCTATTGTAAACTCACTTTATACCAGGATTATTAACTTTTTCATTCTATATATGACAACTAACTGTTATTCTATTTACTTTTGTAAGTATTCTTACATTCCATTTGTTCATATTTATTTGCATCTTCCTGAAATAATGGTTTGTTTTATGTCACCTAATTTTGATAGTCAAAAAATTTGCAGAAAACACAGGTGAGATAAACTGCTTACTATTTTTTTTTAGATTGTATGGGCACTGATTTAAGTAATGTCAAAGAAATTTGGGCTCTTCTTACTCCCGCAATGAATCGCAAACCTTACAGACATTTTGTTTCAAAGCCCGAACTTAAAAAATTTGCACAATTTTTTTTCGGAATTTTTAAATATTTTGCTTTCATATATCCTTGTAGTTATCTCTGGCTCTGAAAAACATAAATATCTAAACAATCACATGAACTTTTCCAAAAACCTTTGAGGTTGCTACCAATAGTTACAAAACTTGCAAAATCTACTGGAATTTTTGGAGTAAATCTGGGTGTCAGCCTAATATGCTCAATAATTCAATAAAATTGTCAATTTGGGTGTCCACCTAATATTCTCAATAATTCTAAAAATGGTCAACTCAGCCGAAATATCCCCAGTGTATCTTATAGGCCATAAAATCTCCTTTTGTTTGATCTATAACTCAGTTGAAGCAAAATCAACATATCATTCTGAGAATTAGCAAGTTTGGCATTTGTGATCAATATAATTGAATTGGTATCCATGTAAAATCACTACTTACTGGGCACCCAATTTTACGACCACTTGTGTCTCTAGGTTTCGCTATGATATCTCGGATTCCGTTCATTTGATAATATCAAATTATACACCAAAAGAAAAACAATTTCATGGCAAATAAGAAAATTGAAAAATATTGTGACTGAAATTGCCGGTTTTGGGAATTGATGATGAATGTGACAGATGCTGTGTTTTACCAAAATCAGACTTGTGAACCTTGTCACTGGTATAGTATATAATGGTACAATCACATACACTCTACATTCACACAAAATTAGCACCCGTAAGAATCAGGACAAATTGCCATACAGTTTACATGAACGTTTCCGATGTTCATCAATAAATAACTGCAGCCACCACTTCATAAAAAGCCACTTCAAGCCGGTCATTTGCACGTGCTCGCTGCATGTTGTTATTGGGAGACTGTGTTGGAATTTGAACAATATGTTGCTTACAATTGTTTTGGTAGTTTTGAAAAGTTATCCTATTATTAGTGTTCTATTAAAATGTACTGGTATGTGATTATAAGGAATAACTTGAAGATTAGTAGGAGTCTTTGGTTTTGACTGGCAGAGTAAATAAAAAAAGTTCATGTGAATGCACACACTTTGTTTAAGTACTCTGCCTGTCAAAATCCAATGATACCAATCGATCTTCCAGTCATTTCTTGAATATCTGGTATCCCCCCACAGGGGCCTGTGATCGCCAGTTGTCCCCCCCCCCCAGGGGCCAGTGGTCGCCAGTTGTTTGGAAGAATGTAACAATGGGTGGATTTATTATAAGATTTTACTACAATTCAAACATTCATTCATGGATTGTCCTTCTTCCATTCCTCTAACTTCGATTGTATTTCTTGTTGTCTTTTCTCCTCAATTTCTTCCTCAAGCTCGACCTCCTTTTTAACTTTTTGCCATTTCTGAACCAATGAAGAGACTCCTTTCTTCTTCAATGAAATAGAGCCAGATATCTGGAAAACATATTCAATGATTTTAAGTATGTGATGTATAAAACTCTTTTTGAAGTCCTCGGCTTCTGAAAAATGACAGCTTAAGTTGACATAGAGATGGTTTGTATCAACCCCGAAAGCCAGTGTCAGAAGCAACATCTTCAAACTTTTGAATTCAGTCCGTTATTTCTGCAGATTCGAGCATTCAGGGCACCAGGCTTTTCAACGAAATACAACGCTCCCCTGAATCGATGTGGCCTTTTGGCCCCCAGTTAGAAAGTTTCTTTTGGTGGAGCTTCTTGCCATATATAATTTTGGCCATAGCTTGTTCAAAAGAATGCACCAGTCATTTATGTGTACATTTCGTTTTTCAACAGCAGTCACAAAACTTCTCGGAGCAAAGAGTTGGCTAATTTCAACATTGATGGAAATGTTTCCGAAACTAAACTTCCAGAATTGAAGCTAACCCCTCAAATTTATGGATTCATTTCATCAAACATGGACATCTGGTGCAAGTATAGGTTTATTTTGCAGGAAAGTATAGTATTAAAGTGATGTGAAACACTCTGGTATGGTGATCAAATAGATATGGAGAATAATCTTGCTCAAAGTAGTTATTTTATTATGAATATTAATCCAAATAGACAACACACACCGTCATTCTTATATATTAACTAAATGAAATGACTCTAGATGGCGAAATCGTTTGCGTTAGTTTATCGCCGATTGTTGTGTCCCAAATTGAGGTGAAAATATTTACAATTGAGCGTAGTTCAGATGATGTTTTCTATGGAGTGGTATGGTCGATTCATTTGAAATTTTCGGTGATCATAGTAGAATGATACATTCCCCAGGTTGGCATAGTGCCTGAGTATTAATTTATAAGTTTATCGCACTCAAACAAGTCCATATTATGTCTTTAAAGCAATTTTGGACAATTTCTTTCAAAACTTTTAGTAAATTCCTTATTTGGTATGTAACGTAGTTACCATAGGTTAGGAGAAAATACTAACTGGATTGAAAAAATATTCATCTCTTTGCAAGAACGATTATATGATGTACACGTTTTCTGTCTAATCATTTCCCAATCATGAAGTAATGTGGATTAGCTGGATTTTGAACTGACAGCGGGTAGAATGGGTCGATTAAAATACAATTTGGTGTGATTTGAATGCGATTGTTGATGGCACCAATAATTTGATCTTTGCCTTCCACAGCGCAACGGATCATTTTCGTTGGACGATCTGGTAGTTCCGAGTGTTTGTCTATAAACAAATGGTTCTGTAACGTTTTCGATGTTTGTTTACTTAACAAAGCATACAAACGTGACAATAACATGCAATGTACGCGATATTTATGATCGGTATAAGAACAGAATCTGTCGATATATATAATATTCTTTCTGTTTATGGCGGTTTTAGCAGCATTTTAACAGCAATACCCACCGCGAAGGCCGCCCGTATCTTTAAATAAACCAGTAAGCATACAAGATTAGCTTTCTGTTTTAATGATTTTCATAAGGATTCAACTACACTTTGATTTAATTTAGTTTTTAGAAATATTTTTTCTACAATTATAAATTCTTTGCATTTTTTGGTTAGATTTAATACCGAACACACTGAAAATAACACTATTTTGATGATCATCCATTGAAATCCTGATGAGGATTAAATGCAGCTTAATTTCCCTGAAGGCAGTAAATGACATAATGGCTAATTAATTAGGTCTGCGGATGTATATCACACCTGCTTTGTTCAGTTAATTAACTCTATGTCCCAGTTTGACTCTAGAACCATTGTCTACAGCAGTCCCAATAAGATATAATCCTAATTGAAGTTGGCTAGCATCTTGATTCATGTTAGAACCTTTCATGGTCATTCCCTTTTGTTGTATCACACATCACTGAGGGTGGAAAAGATGGCCACCTCAATGCCACCTTAATGATAGATACAAATGTAGAGGGAGAACAACTTTTTATTTTTATTTTTTGTTAAAGAATTCTAGATATTCTTTGCACATCATTCTCCATCAGAGCGCACCAATCATACTTCCTTTCTGACTCTGTCACTGCCTGTGGTTTTCTAATATTTAGCGCAGGTTTTTCAAGTAACAATGGCAAACTTGAATCCCCCCCCCCCCCAAATTCAAATGTCCTATGTGTTTTGAGAAGAATTCCCTCCTCACTAAAATATTATTGAGAGAAAAGAGAATTAAAGCGGTTAAGTCTTGTGAATGAATATCGCGTGCAACTCAACAAAATGGCAGCCAATTAGAATTCATGAATTTGATTTGACATGCGTGTCATTGTCCATGTGCGTTTAGACATTTGCATTGATAAAATAAACGGAGAACCAAAACATTGCACAAAATAGTTATTTGGTTCTAGTGGAAATGTTTTCCAAACATAATGTACGAAAAATTACACAAACTTTGTTTGATATTTTGTTGTAAAATTTGTGTGCTTGATCAGGGCAACATGTGACTGTTTGCTTAGTATATATATTAATATTGCAGAAGTCCACCAAATGTGGGTAAAATGGTAAAATGGTGGCAGCGATCTTCGAGTCATCAAGGGAAATAAACCCTGCATACAGTTTGGTTGCACATACCAGTTTATGGAACATGGTCATACAAATTTCCAAGCCAGTATATTTTGAACAGAAATCTAATTGTGGATACATAAAAGATTGACTTTAGAACTCTTGGAAAATTCTGCAAATAGAAAATATTTTATGAGACCCTCTTAGAGTGCCTGAGAACATACAGTAATGCTCTAAATAATCGACCCCTTAACCACAGCAGAATTATGGGTAACTTTTCAGGATTTAGTCGGAAATATGGCTTGTTGCCATTCATGAAAAATTACCCATAGTTCTGCTGTGGTTAAGGAGTCGATTATTTAGGGAATTACTGTATATCTCAGCCATGATTATCAGTTCTGAATGAAATTTGGTATGAGTTTCGCCCTCATGACAACTGAACTATCTATATTTGCTACTTGCTTTTTCAAATTAATTTTAAAATTCTTGCTTATTGAATATATAACATCTTTATTGCAGAGCTACTATGGACCGCACCAGAATCCCTGAGAGTGACGATGCCGCAGACAAGCATAAGGTGGACATATTCGCCGAGAGCTTTCCGATGAATGGCAACAAGCCATATTTCCGACTAAATCCTGAAAAGTTACCCATAATTCTGCTCTGGTTAAGGGGTCGATTATTTAGAGCATTACTGTATTATGTTTAGTTATCTGGCCTTACCTTATCCTTCTTTTTCCTCTTGTTAAAAGTCTCAATTCCTTCCATCTTCCCTGCGCCAGGCGAATCACATTTCTCTTCATCAACAGACTCTGTTTTCACTGACAGGGCCAGATCATGTGACTCTGTCACAGCCTGCGATTTATCATTGTTTATGTACTTAGGTTCTGATTTTAAAACAGCATCACTTGCAATTTGTTTAGCAGTTGCTGCTTCTCTGCTTCGAGACAGATAAGAGGCAGCTATTTCAGCTGCATTGAATTTTTTTGCAGGCGCTTTCTTATAAGGCTCATCAAATGTCTCGATTTTTCTGTAAGGAAGTAAAGGAACCCCGAACTCTGAACTTTCTGGAGTTTCTCTTGGCTCGCCTTTAACTTTTTGAGAAAGATAAGCAATTTTTGCGGCAGCCAAGACAGATTCCTGAGATTCCTCAGTGTCAATGTTCTGAGTGGAAGATGAACTTTGAACTCCATCCATCTGATTATCGTCGAGAGAATGAGAATCCGCATTGATATTATCAGCCGATTTGGGATCCTGAGGAGATTTCGCTAGTGGAATGTCCGAGTCGAGCTGCATATCTGAATCATCATCACTTTTGTCTGGAGATCTCGGCACCGAGCGTTCACTTGAAACTGTGGATTGGCTGCTCTCATCAATAATATGTGGCTGACTGCTTCCTACTATCTCAGGGAGTGAATTCTGCTCATCACTATGGAAACTAGACTGGACATGATCATCTCTACCTTCTAAAAAAAAGGATGTTTACACACTGAATAAGAGAACACCTCAATCTCATTTTATATCTCCTGTTTATCATAAATGTTAATTTTCCAGATTTCCGCCCTATCTCCCAATTGGGGACGACTTTCTCCCAAATAATGAAAGACAAAGCTTCCTAACTTAGCAATTCCTCAAAATGCAAATGACAATGATTGCAATTAATATTCTTGTTTAATCGCCTGGTAAGCTGGAAATTAGCTCAGGATAATTTGACTAATTTGGTTTCAAATAGGATGGGACATCTTTTTATAAAGAAATGGCTCACTTGTAGTCTGCTTAAAAAGGTTCTAAATCGTACCTAGACTAGGTCCTTCAACAACAGGTTCGTCAATCACCTCCTCATCGCTCATGTCTCGTCTCTCATTGGTGGAAGAAGGCTGTGGGGGAGGAGGTGGTGGTGGGGGTTGCAGTAATCCAGGGTAGAAATACTCTGGTAGACAGTTGGGTGGCACCTGCGGCTGACTTGCAGAAATAGTATGTTCTTGACCTGAATTTATAGAATGATCAGTGAATGACATATTTAATATTAGTCCATTTAAAATAAATACTTATGTTCTCAGGCAATTAGAAATAAAAATATGATGAGGAAGGGAAGACTTTTCATATTTCCCAAAAATTATTAGAGCTGAAACGGTTGACACATTTTTCTAACCGGTTAACCATCGGGGTTAACCGGATTTCAACCGGTTAACCGCTAAATTTCTAGCGGACTTCTCTCACACTAATTATGTCGACATTATGCCATGCTCCAGGGACAAACCTAGGTGAGAAGTAGTAGCTGAAATAAAGACCTTATTCACGACATTTAACGATATTCAAAAACACGCATTCACTGTTCTTTTGCTGGCTCTCGTGATGGGGAATGAGCAAGTGAAATTTGTGAATGGCAGGGGAGATCGCTTATTTGCCGTGATCAGCATATGTTTGGGCATTTGTAAAACGAGTAAAATAGTATGGGTATTGGTAAAACGAGTAACAAAACTATATATTAAAGATCTGTAATATATCATTATCATCATTGGTATATCCTCCAATGCATTATATACAAAGACAAGAAAGTAATAACTAGAGAACAAAAAGGAAGGTCAGTTAGGTCAGACTCGCAGTCCTATTCAGTATTCGAGCTATTCGTCGGTATCATGATAGCGGACACTAGTGTTGGGAGGTTATATAATTTACGTTTCGGTTTCGGTTTCGGTTTTAGTATGCAATCACTTAACATATAGCAATTACTGCCAAATTGAGTGTTAATTAGTCCCACAGGCACAACCAGTTACAGAGTAGCATGGAGCATCAATTTCCTTGATAAAAGGGAAGATTATTGAAGAAGTTTTGGGTTGCTTCAACTACGATGTCTGTTTGGTCACTCAATTGAATTGATCATATTAAATCACAACAGGGTCCTGGGAGGAAGAACGGGAAGAGTGAAGACATTGTGCAGCTGATCTCAATCTTCAAACTTTGTCGACTTACATAGTTTTTATAAACCCCACTGTAAAACAGTTTTATATATAGTATGTCGTGGTGTGATTCCAATTTGAATCCATGTTGCTTCGTGCAGTATTAACTATTAAGTTACGAAAGCACGCATTGCCACACAACGCCACTTTTACGTTGTCACTTCCTTGTGTGCATTCAGACTTGATACACAGTGACTGCACACGTGCTTTTGTCGGAAGAAAACTTCAAAGGGTCGGAATTGATTGAAGGTCGCCGACACTTCCAGACAGTTCGAGAATTGCTACTAAGTATCTGATACTACCGCGTGTACCAATTAATGCTTGCATTGCACTCTACTATAGGTGACACAGCATTTAGTATTAGTTTTGCATCATTTAACCTAATATTTTGAGGATTATTCACGTTCACATTCAACTGACAACGGGATGCGGTTACGTCCGGTTCATTTTTTTCTAACCGGTTACGTCGCTAACCGGATGCTAACCGGTTAACCGTCTAACCGTTTCAGCTCTAAAAATTATACAAATTAATATATGTATAGACCAATTTATGGAATAAAATACAACAGTTTTCCAAGCAGTCTATATAATATGTTATTAAAGGTACTCAATCCGATTTGATGGTCCCCATATCATCAGATTCCAACAACAACAAAAATTATTTTGAAATGCTACAATCGATTAATTGCCCAAAAATAATCCCAACCACAAACAACTATAGTATAAAATTGCCCAAAACGCTGCAAAACGTGTTATTTATCAACATTTTGTTCAACGAAATTTGGCCAGATTGTCAAATATCTAACACCCAAAGCCACTTGATTTTAGAGTTATCCATCTTCATCTGCAATTTGGTCCGAGACCGTCGGCTTGACGAATATTTGCCAGGCCACCAAAAATTACATAACTCGGGAAATAACAAATTTCAAAAATTTATATCTGATCACTCTGAGCTTTGATGGGTGGGTTCCTCAACTCGAAATCAAATATTTTACCCCCAAAGCCAAAGAAATAGTAATTTGGGAGCATTAATTCGGATTATACATCTTTAATATCTGATACATTTTACCTTAAATTTATCATTGTGGATAAATGAAAGATTGAATTTTGAGCTGTAGGAAAATTCTGGGCGATTTTGTAAATAACGATTTTTTTTATGAGTCCCTCTTCGGGTGACATACCTCAGAACATACTATTTTTTTTACTTATTTGGCTTTAGGTTTATTTTTTGTTATTATCAAACGATATATCTTCTTTTAGATTTGTTAACCATAAAAAAACTGTGATATGTGTTAAGGTCCTTTCAGTAACTTGACCTTGTAAAAGGTATCCGACAAATTCTCTGTAAAATAGTGATATTTTCTGTTGAAAATTGTTATCATAGCTATGTTTTGATATTCACTCTATCTGATTAAAGATATAGTGCATCTCTTCCCAGTAAGTTTTATGTAGATTTCAGGGTATAAGATAATAGATATGAATCGACAATACCTGTCCAGAAAAGATTCTATCAATATAAATTTTATTTAAAATTTAACAAAAGACAGTAAGGCCAAAAAAAAAAAGTTTTTGGATTCTCGGGCATAGCCGCGTCTGGAAAAAAGGCCTGTGTTGAACCAATTTATTACGATTTTTGACCGATGCTGTCAAATGATAACACGAAAATAGGAAACTAGAAAACAGAAATTAGTTATGTTTCAAACATCGAATATGATAGACATACAATGGTGTATGTGTTGGTATTCAAAAACAGACACTAGGCAATGATAACTACCAGGTATTTTGTCACCACAAGCTGCATAAACCCCAAGTTTATTAAGTCAAATGGTGGGTTGGTATAAATTGGACGTTGCTAAACGATCACCTCTGTGTACGAAATTACGGACGCAAAACGCACCGGAACGGCGGAATATAATGTTCTAATATTTCGGCAAGGTAGATAACCCACTTTTCGTAAACAATTCTGAGATTTTTATGGCTAGCATGTATAGTTACTATAGTTTAGATGGATAAATATTAAAGTATATAGATAGATATAAATAGATATATAGGTAAACATAACGAGAGGCCGATCACAATCGGCAGATGTTTAACCCATACCTTGGCGATAGCGATCTTTTTATGAGTGCAAGAATATCAACAATTCACAGCGTACTATTATTTATTAGTTTCATAGTGGAATCAGACTTATTGAGCAACTTGCTCATTTAAACACAATAGGAACATGGATATGACATTCGATTTCAACCTATTAGGTCACTCCAACAGAGATACATGTATGTGTGATAGATTGATAAAGATAATTATGCCCAACCACAGTCAGACAGATGCACCATAGCTGTTAAAGATATAATAGTTACAATATTAACATCATAATAACTCTATTTATTTACTTCTTACAATGGAACCTGAGTCATAACAGATTATGTTGTTGTGTTAGCTGCATAGTAAAAGTTATGGGATGATTGAGATTAGAGACCAACAAACACCTGAACATCTATATAAGTGAGGGGTGTATAGACCTTGATATTAAATATGATTGATAATGGTTGGATATAAAATATTTTAATATAGAATTATCAGATAACTAAAGGAGAGATGTGAGAAGGGTCAAATTGAAAATATTAGAGTCATAACATTGGATCGCGTACAGTATACCTATGGTTAATTTTATTCTAAGCTGATCATTGGAAAGATACAATGTCTGTAACAGCAGAAATATTATTAAATGTTGGGTTAATATTCTCAAAACCATTCAATCAATACCAAAATCTATACACGTGAAGAATGTGTCACGATCAACCTGAATGAGATTATAAAAGTGATTGGGTGAAAAATATTTGACCAATAAGTCAGCTTCAAGAATACCAGAACCATTATTATTATCCTGCAGCCCAAATGCAATAGAGGGAATTTCAAAATAAGATATTTCCTCAAATGATGAATATTCAATTGGTGGCTTAGAGAAATTCTTAGTGAACCTGGCCCAAGGCGAAAGAGATAATTTAAAATCTGCCTATCAGATATCATGTGTCTATGGAATAGGTTAATTTTAATCATGATATACATGCAAGTGAAAAGTGGATCACGATCAACCTGGACATAGAATAGGAGAATGAACATATAATGTGTGGAGAGGGTTAATCATTTTCAATGACATCATATGATGGAACTAATGTGTGGATTAATTTTTTTCTCAAGATAAGACAACAGTGTCTCTGTAAACAACAATTCTCTGAACAGCCATGCTCTAGAACATCCTACAAATGGACAATGGACTATTTGTATTAATGCCATGAACATGTTTCAACAGGGGGGGTTAAATTACTATTGCACACAAACTGGAGTAAAGAATCATCAACACTTAAATTTGACAGCTCTGGGAGCAGCCAGTGGTTTAGCAGTTAGTATCCAGTGTCATTCTCTGATTCCAATAAAGCAGATTACTGTGTAAAGTCATTTGTCTTAAACTCCCACAGGGCATATAGGTAGTAAATTACTTGAATTATAAAGGGCCATAACTCTGTTAAAATATATCGGATCAAACCCAAATTTGAACTTGATCTGTATTTCGGGGTGAGGACCACATGTACCAAATTTGGTGTAGATCAGATGAAAAATGTTTTGAGTCATAGCAGCTTGCGTGAGTTCTAAGTAAACATAAGTTTGAAAAGGGTTAATTAAACGATACCAAAAACCATACAGATAAAGAACGTGCTAAGAAAAACCTAGGTAAGAAATATGAGGCATATCAGAAGAAAACAGTTTGACTTAGATGCATCAGATAGCATTTGTGTGCAGGGTTAATTATTTTCTAAACCGATCAACCAATCGATACCAAAAACTATACAGGTGAGGGGTGTGTCATTATAAACCTACATATCAAATATGAAAACAATCGGACAAAAAATACTTTGGTTACAGCATCGGATAGCTCATGCCTATGTGCGGATGCAAAGTGTTAATAATTTCTAAACCGATCAACCGATCGATACCAAAAACTATACAGGTGAGGAGTGTGTCATCATAAACATGCACATAAAATTTTAACAAGATCCGATAAAAAATATTCAAGTAAATGAATCGGATAGCAAGTGTCTACGGACAGACGGACAGACGGACGGACAGACAGACAGACAGACGGACGGACGAACGACGGATGGTTGATCCGGACGTCGGCATTATGTGTACCATACATGGTATGGGTACACATAAAAAGGTACATACATATATCAAATATATCAACAACAGTAAATTGAAATATTCATTGTACATATATATCATTCTGGTAAATCCCTATATGATGTACGGAGAGTACAATGTCATATATTTATGTAATTCTTTATTCCAGATTTGATATACGGGTAGTACAATGTGATAATTGGCCAATTATTATAGTGGAATACATTAGTTTATATCACAACAATGTTCTCCTTACATTTTCTTAACCTGGGAAGGCATAATAACCCATGCTAACTATGGGCATTATCCCCATAACAAAAATTAAAAATTAAAATAAAACCCTCGCTCCCTCATCGATTCTCCAAAAAAATTGCCTGAGAATCAAAAAACTTTATTTTTTGGGCCTAAACGGCTATTTTTAGAAAAGAAATCTACCAAGAGGGAGAACTCTATCTTGTTGGCACCCTCAATCAAGGCAATGTCATTTTAACTAAGAGCTAATGGACCTATCTGTAGGTACCACCCCAATTTCAATTATAGCCAATGAGCCGATAGCTTAAACCCGGAAGCGACATACGCCTGCCTAGTGATATGAATCGCACCACAAGCGGGTCCCTAACTACCATTGTAAGCTATAGGGAATTTACGAACACGAGAGCAAAATATGTCTTAAAAAGCTACAATGGTGTTGAAATGGGCATGGGGAACATGTCCGGGTGACGAACAATATTTATACATGTTTTAGTTCGGTTTCCTAAATAAAAAAGTAACTAAGACATCTGTTTACGCTGGATTAAACAATGCCAACGACCACACTCGGATCCTAGTGTTATTTAAATTTCACTATTTATATATAACAGATTTCAAACTAAAACGTGGAAATAGTAGTCCCGATCGATGATGCGTTATGAATATTAATTGTGCCGCGAGTATGTGTTTTATGTGAAGTGTTTTTCGTTATAAATGTATACATTTGTTGCTGTTATAACATCGTGGTAATATTGAGTTCAAATGTCTGCTATTCACACTAACCTGTAGGATCTCCTGCGAACGTTTTACTGAATCCATTTGAAAATCTAAAGCTTCCTCCGACAACGTACGTGTAAATGAGAATCAACAGATGTTTTCCAAGTGAATTACACGAAATTTCACACATCGCACATGCTTCGCTGTGTATGTACACGCAACCTTCACCGAACAAGTTCACTTTGTGCCATTGTTGCCTCATGGCAACATGTAACTGACTCCATGATAGTTGGCGTTTTCTTTAATGTACTTTACTGACGGCAAAATAGGATGTGAATTTTAAAAGGCCATTATTTGATAACCCTTTGCATCCGGCCTGATGTCACCAGGGTTCATTCAGGGCGCTCGTGGTATGGTAAACTGATATCGTTATATTTATTTCGACAAAAGAGGGATTATAGATTATTTACCACATGTACACCGCCGTTTGGTTTATTTCATCAAGGTGTGAACCATTAGCATAGCTTCGATATTAAATTTGCTATTTGATATTGAAGTTTCATAATGGCTTCATTTACACTGTTTGATTCATCGTAAACATCTATCTTTGTTGGTTATCGGAAGTGGCCTAACAATCACACCTGGTTTTTTTTTTTTAAACTGGTTCTATTTTTGTTTATATCTAACGACAGTCACTTTTACAAGATGCATATATACACTCAAAGGTATCTTGAAAATCGTGATATTCAGAATGAAGCTATATTATCGTGTTACATGGCATTTAACAACACAGTCCTTTCTCATCGGAAGCTATTTTAGCACTGAAGAGATAGCGAAATTGAGATGGCTTGTAGTGCGTAGTAACAGTAACCATGCAGTCTACAGGTGGGCGGGACGTACAGATAGGTCCATTATGCATGGCTGCATCAGAAATAGACCACTTTATTATGTCTTTAAAGAAAATAATGTACGCAATCTTCAGTTTTATTTGCATTTTATTCACAAAAAGCTATTTGTGGTCTTGAAATCGGCTTTTATAAATATGATGGTGTTGTTGTAATTGTGGCCTGGAAGAGATACACTATCTTTATTGGTTTGCATATATTTAATATTAAGGGTAAAATAATTCATGTCCATTTGAGAGAACATAAAGGTGTTATCATATTTGGAGGATGCAAGCAATGACATGAATAGGTTGTAATTAACAAGACAGTCAATGACTGTGGGGTCGCTCAACAGACTGTAAAGACGGAGAAGACTGGGACTCTGAAGACTACAATGGTCAGTATGTTGTTATAACCTAATTAATTTCTCAAAATTTTAATTAAAAAAAAAAAAAAAAAAATTGAGCAAGGAGTAAAATGTAAATGACAATGTTTTTTTTTCTCATTTAAAAATGTTTTTTTTTAGTTAAATTGCGCAAGAATTTAAATCTAAAAAATTAAATCTAAAATGAAGTTTCTTTTTTAAAGATATTGACCCTGGCTCTGGCCATGTTTACCCCAGTGACCCCATTTTAATAAATCTGAACCCCAGTAAACCAAGGACCCTCCATACCAAATATAAGCCTAATAGGCCCAATGGTTCTTAAGAGTTATGGCCCGGGCTTCGCAACTGTCTGACTCGATGACCTCATTTTAACAAATCTGAATATGAGTCACCTAGGGAACATCCACACCAAATATGAACCTATTCGGTCTTATGGGTCTGGAGAAGATGCTTAAAATTTTTTTTATGGATGATGGAAGAGTGATGACTATACCCAGTAGCTCCACCAGACTCTTTGCCTCAGGTGAGCTTAGAACTATAAT
This sequence comes from Siphonodentalium dalli, assembly GCA_032622095.1. Lineage (NCBI taxonomy): Eukaryota > Metazoa > Mollusca > Scaphopoda > Gadilida > Siphonodentaliidae > Siphonodentalium > Siphonodentalium dalli. The sequence goes on along the minus strand of CP136067.1, from coordinate 79,784,183 downwards.
CAGTACCAAACTTGAACTCAACAACTCAAATAGTTTGTCTTATGGAGGGGGTTAAAGTTTTTGGAGTTTGAGGCTGATTCTTAAACTTATAAAGCTGTCTCTATTAAAACAGGCTCAATCAACAAAAGGAGGTCCACACAAACTACACAACCATTCATAGGGTAGAAATTAATTCACTGAAAGGAAGTGTTAAAACAGTATAAATGACCTATTTCCACCATTTGAACAAAGTAATAGTTTATATGAGTAGAGACTGAAGACTCCTGGGAATACATTTGATATTCAATTTCAAAATTAATTACCAAAACAAAACATCTCGGGTCAGGCTAAAGAGAGCTGTGTGCTTGTTGATATTGCACTGTCAGATTTGACATGTGGATAATTATCAACAGAGCAGACTGGTATGCTGACCTGTATTATTTTTACTGTAAGACATAGTATTCTAGCATATGCACAGGGTGTATTGTATTGTGACTGAAATAAATTTAAAACAAGTGTTTGATAACATGGATGCTAGAAGCACCAATGGGCAAGGGTGAGGGGCTTCTTTAATATTTGTGTCTTTAATAATTAACGTAAAAAATATTATTGAAATACATAAAAAAATAATTTTATTTTTAATTTTAATTTCTTTTTGGTTTTTTGAATTGAGCAAGGAGTTCTATCTAAAAAAAAAAAATTTTGAGTTATGTCCCTGGCTCCACCCACATTTGACTCAGTGACCTCATTTGAACAAATCTGAACCCTAGTCACCCAAGGACCCTTCATACAAATTATGAACCCATTCGGACTGATGCTACTAGAGAAGAAGTTGTTTTAAGAATTACTATGGAGAGAAAGAGTTATGGCCCTGACTTTGGAGCTAATTGACCCAGTGACCTCATTTGAACAAATCTGAATACCAGTCATCTAGGGAACATCCGTGCCAAATATGAACCCAATCGGTCTTATGGATTCAGAGAAGAAAACGTTTAAAGAATTGTTGACAGACTGATGTTATATGTGAATAGCCACACAAGTCAAAAAAGACACACAAGGGCTTCCTCTCCAAAAATAAAGCCACACAAAACCCTACTAAAAACGCCTTGACTGAAATGGTGGAGGTGGGTTGTCCATTTTTTTGGACAACTTGATGGAAAGCTGATGGACAAAATTTTGGGTGGCTTTTGGCAGGCGATTCAGATCCTCACAAAACCCTTTTTTGAATTCTCAATTTTTTTTTATTGTCCAATAAAACAAGGGCTTCCTCTCCACAAATAAAGCCACACAAAACCCTCTCATGAGAGCAGACGGACAGCTAGACGGACGGACGGATGGACAGACGCACGAACGGACAGACGACGGACAAGGAGTGATGACTATAGCTCCACCAGAGACTTCGTCTCAGGTGAGCTAAAAACTAAATAAGATATTACCAATAATTTGTGCATTTCTCAAGGCACAATAGACCAGCTTTGAAAATTATTTTCATTGCCATGTACTACATAGTAGTAACATTCTACATACATACCTGGATGTGTAGGATTTTCCGGCCCTGTACTGGACACAACCTGTCAAAATAGACATATTATTCTTTAGACACAATGAATGTACTTGGAATAATATATGTTATTAATTTGTTGTTTCCATATTGGCCGAGTTATGAGGACAAGGTCTGTCGTATTGGCCTGAGGCCGCAGGCCGAATGCTAATACGACAGACCGAGGCCATAATTAACTCGGTCAATGTGGATACAACCAATTAATAAACTTGTATTTCATTAATTAGCAGCATTGGCAATTGTTTTTTTCACAGGATGAATATATTAACATAGATATATACATTGTGTGCATTAATAAATTAACAATTATTCCAGCAATTTTTATTCTTGTGAACTTTATGAAGAACATGCAGCGATTTCACAGTACTGTCTGTTTCCACTGGGAATGATATTGATATGGATACATGATGTTCATCCTCTTATATTTACTCCCAAAATCAGTGACAGTCTGTACCGTAATTCATCCGAAAGCAACTGTAATCTATCTTCCGTTGACCAAGCATTCTTTGCCGATCGAGCTAAATACGTATGACATCATTTACGTTACCATTAACTTATTGGCCGCCTTTCTACTTATTGGCCAACTGTTTTACTTATTGGCCATGTTTTTCACATATTGGCCAACTTTTGTTACTTATGATGCGGGCAGCATTCTACTTATTGTGCCCGATAACCTATAGCTAATTAATAATGAGATTTACAAGTCTTGGTTTTATGAACATTCTGTGAGTAGTAACATCGCTCTCACTGACAGCATCATAAATATCAAGTGCTCTGGTGGGGAATTTTCCCATTTTATTTTTATTTGAGGCTAAAAAAATTAGAAAAAGTTAACTAAGAGAATTGACACTTTTTAAAATGTAATTGACCAATTAGAAACCATAAAGTGACAAAGTCATCTATCAACCGTCGAATTATATTTTATACCTGGTGACCCCATCACCTCAAAGTCCAAAACTGCCAGACAGATAACAAAAAAAGTATTTCCACTATACAATATCAGGCCTAGAGACCATACATATACGAGTTAAAAGATTGCTATCCTGATGAATACAACAAAACACTATCGAAAAGCCACCCCTATTATGATCACAATGATCCAAGTCCCATAATAAATAAGCCGATAAATAAATAAATAATACCCCCACCTGTTGTCGACTATCTCCGCCGCAAATCTTCATATGACGTCAAATGAGTAGACTAATTAAAAATACGGAATCGGAGTCAGAGTTCGATGTGTCTACCTATATGACGTCATATGAGTGGCAATGTAAAATGCGGAATTGACAAGAGCGTGTGAGTGTATTGGAACTACTGCGGGGCACGTCAATAAACATTGTGTATTCGCGGTGAATTGTTATCGCCCGGTGAGTTATCTTCATGCACTTGTCATAAGTACTGTTTTGAACGTTAATGTTTTGACAAAAATATGGAAGGCCGGTTGAGCGGGATAGATAACACTGTCGTGTCAAAAATAAAGCTTATAAAACACGAGCCCGCATGTGAGCTCTACATTCGGGTGCGTGTTCACAATGTTGTTTTAAAGTTCCAGATATATGCCTCGAATGTCCCGTATATTTACAGTCATCTTTTGTCTATTCACTTGTGACAACACCAAATAAATGCAGTGTTTTCAGCCGTGGCCGGTATAGTGACTCTCAATTAGGTATAATTTTACATTCATTTCCAAGCGATGTTCGTTTACGTGACATTTGGCGGGATTTCTGTGGGAAACCCGTTGCGCAAAATCAGAAACTATTAAAATGGTTGACGATGAAATGGTCCAGAATTTATTCCACCCACTTCGAAAAAAGGTTTTTTGAGCACATGATGAATACACTTGGCCCCAACAATGGCTACCAATGACAACTCAGAAGAGACGCAACACCCACATTAAACAAACCTACCACCGAAGAGAATGCCATCCTAAGAAAAACGTTAACTCCCGTAAAGAATATAAATTTGCCGGAGCGTCCAGTCGTGAGTATATCCAATTGAACTTTGGATATACCAAATAAAGAGCGTTTAAATTTACTAGACGGGCATGGTTACGAATACATACAATTGCAGTTAAAGTGGGGAGTATATTGACGAATAATTTAGTAAATATTCGCGATGACAACTATTTAAGTCGAGTCCCCACTTTCCTTCACCATGACTCAATAAAGAGCGTTCCCTGTTAATTATATTCCTGATATGGTGTGAATAAAGAGCGTTTGTATATGTGATTACTTATTAAACCGGATTATTATCCATCCTTCAAAAAGTGTTATATATGATTGGATGTTCAAATGAATGACGGCCAATGTTTATATCTTTTATAATGCTATTGTTATGCGTAATTGACACAAAGAGGTCCATGATATATGCCAAATGCCATATATACATAGATAAACTTGCAAACAGCATAAGGCATTGACAAATTGCCACATCATCAATAACAACGTTTGAAGAAGACATAAATAGAAGACATTGATCCTGACTACATCCCGATGGATGAGATTGTGATTTGATAGTAACGGGAATTCCCCTAATCAATACATCATTGTCACATGTTAAATCGTGTGACCACCGCACTGACCACTGTTCATGTGACATCAATCACGTGACTTCGTCTGCAACATAAGATCTTCGGAATATTTTTTATTTTGTTATAAAAACAAAATTAGCGATCATACACAAGATTATTTGGGCTAATTGGACATTTAAATTATATAATATATGTATATTGAAAGAAAATACTAATTTTTTTTTAGAATAATATTCCTTTAAAAATATTGCAGTCTAAAATGCAAACAGTTTGATTTTGTTTATATTATCTGATAGAATTAAAAATGTATTGCAAGTGTTATTGTATGTCATTAAAATTACCTTCATTTTAGTGACTGAACTGTGTATGCTCTTTCCCTTGATATATAATGCTCATATTTTTAAGATCAGTGTTCATCAGCTCTCCATGAAACCCTTAAATTCATATCTTTAATTCAGTTGAACGATACAGGATTCAAGTTCACCATAATGTTTTTGTTACCTCGATTACCTCGATACCTTTTGATAATTTTATACCTTGAAAATTGGGCCACAAGGCCTTTGCAGACTTTATCATGAGAAGCATGTTATCTGCAATTTCAGCACTTGACGCTGAATTAGATTAATAACTGAGCTTTTAACATGGAAAGCATTGCAATGAAAGCCAACCACAACATTAGGACAGTTCTGTAATTGGCCGACGCAATTACTCAGCAATTTCTGTCATTTATGACTATGAAGACTGAAAGTAATGCCGGAATTGGATCAATCCTGTGAAGTCTATTCAAATAAACATTCTGATCATTGATTTCTCAAAACAATTAATGTTTTTGATGCTGACAACATAAAAATTGCAGAAAACACAATGCTCATAGCAGAGTATGTGAGGACCTTTAGGGCCATTACCTGATGAACAGCTGGCAAAATTGTTGTTGTGTCTGCAGATGCATTAGTACAGGATGTATTGCTCGCACTCAAACCAGATGACGTCACTTTATCTGCCTCTGCACCCAGGCGTTGAGACAAATCATTTCTCAAACTAGGAGGGGGACCGACAGGGTGTGGCAGTTCATCAGCCTCTCCAGATCCTCGAGTAGCTGTCTTGGGGTAATCCCATTGCGACTCTCCAGACACGTTGTTGGTGTAGAAGTATCTCCTATAGGGTCTGTTTGGGAACAATTCCAACAAGACCAAGAAAGAGAAGAAAGAGAAAAAAAATATGAAAAACTATAATCACACCTGAATTTTTTTTATATTAATTGTTCCTAAAGATATAATTATTTATTATTTCCTAACGATATAATCTTCAAGATTAAAATGAGGCCTAGATTTGTTTCATTTTGTTGCGTTCCTGGGGTTAAAGAAGCAGATTAATATATTATACTCTTGTCGATGCTTCATATACTCTGAAAAGACTAAACAAATTGGTAGAAATATATTAACTGCTTTAAACATTCTACACTGCAATGAGCAAAAAAATTTATCCAGAATAGTGAGCCAAAGCTCATTATTTTAACAATATCAGCTTTTATTGTTATATCATGTTGGAATATCACCTGTTTTTCTTTTTAAGAATTCAGAGATGACACTTTCTGTCACCTCAGTAGTCTTTTCATAGCATATAAAGTCTGTGTATAATAATACATTCATCAACGGTTTTAGAGGAACTTGACAACAGGGTGTAATTACTAGGTAGAATTTGAAGCTTGAAGATTATATGTTGCTTTAAACAAACTCAGTATCAGGCAACTATTTTGCATAATTTTTGTGATTATTAAATTAACCCTTTCTTTACTAAATGAATTCTCCCATTCAGTTATAAAAGTATATATTGGAATGGTCTATTATTCATCTGGAGGTACTCAGGTAATATAAGCAATTGACAGATGATATAAGAGCAGAATTATTCCTATTTATTGGTAGGGAAAAGTTAAGATAATAAGTTTAACAAATGGCCATAGACCGTTTGTTGAACTTATTATATGAACATTTCTAAGGGAAATAAGTATTTATTTTGTAAAGATAGGGTTAAATTTCAGCTCAAGTAGAAGTATGGCTAAATCTACCAAATTGTTATAATTCCTGACACTGAGTGAATTTATTTGACTCTGGAAATAACCTGCTCTATCTCTCAGCAGTAAGCAGTGTTGTTTGACCAATATTCACTGCTTAAACTGATGTTCACTAGGTTGATCTTCTCTGATGCAATTATTCTTGCCCAAGTTTGATGTTAGTACATGATACAAATGGTAGCTCTCATCTCCTGAAAACAGTTGCATGAATGAGGACAAAAATTATGGATGGTTCTCCAGTGAAACACAAAATTTCATTCTATGATCGAATTTGAAGCAACCATCTATTTAGACCTCTGATAGGTATAGGCGGACAAAATAGGAGGATATCTTCTCCCACATGATGGTCTATCATCATACCAAACATCATCAGAATCTGACAAACAGGGCATAAGGTATTATGCAAAGGATCCTTGCAGATGAATGGACAGATAGAACAAGGAACAGACATATAGTGATCCCGATTATATACCCCCATACCTCATCTGGGGTGGTAGGCATAATAACTGCTACTAATGGATATAGGTATATGTCTAACAAGAGCATCGCCCATGGTAATTTCTACGTGAAAGAGTCAATGAGACTGTAGCTCAACTTGGAGAAGGGATAATGTCATACCTTATGTGCAGTCAATGGAGCAATAAGGCATGCGGAAAGTTTAAATGTTTAAGTAATACCAGAGGTCAACATGAAGAGCCATATGAAGTTTGGGAACAATTTGATAAAAAAATGTTGGCTGTAGGGCATGCTGAAGTATTTAGTGATGCAGAGTAAAGTCCAAGATGGCTGTAGGCAGCCACGTTTATGATCGTATATCATTCAAATTTGACAGATCCCATCTAAAGGTTGATCCATATGAAGTTTGGTAACATTTGGATGAGGGAAGTGGGTATGTCAAGTTGAGCTAAAATAGTAAGCTCCCATCTAGAGGTCACCCCGAGGATCCATATGAAGTCTGGAGCTGATCGGATGAGGGATGTAGCCTTTAGGTTGTGCCAAAAGATTTAGTGATGCAAAGAATAAAATCCAAGATGGCTGCCAGCTGCCATGTATTCCATTGAAAATCTTTCAAATTCAATAGCTCTCATCTACAGGTGATTCCAAATATGACTAAATTTTCAAAACATTTCGCCAATAATTTTGGGCTGCATGGTGTGCCAATGGATTCAAATCTGAAATCCAATATGGCCACTGATGGACATGTTTTTTGACAGAAATCGTAAAAAATGGTAAGATCCCATCTAGAGGTTACCCCAAAGATCCGTATGAAGCTTGGTGACAATCATATGAGAGATGTGACCTGTAGGGTGTGCTAAAGGATTTAGTCATCCAAAGAGTAAAATCCAAGGGTCCATATGAAGTTTGGTAACGATAAGACGAGGAATGTGGCCTGTAGGGCGTGCCATAGGATTTAGTGATGCAAACAGTAACAAGAGCATCGCTAGGGCGTGGCAAAAATACACCCTTTAGCTATTTCTAATTGTACAAACACATAAGAAAATAATACTTTGAGCTTACATTTGAAGAAAATCTGATACACCCCTAATTTCAATGCCAAATGCGGTCAAATTCTAAGTCGAAAAGTGGCCATAACTCATGTAAAAATAATTAGACAGAACCTATATTCGAGCTTGGCCTGTAGTTTTAGCTGGGAAATACACATACCAGCTTTGATTCAGATCAAATAATCAAAACTGGAGTTATCGGTCGGAAAGAGAAATGTTATGAAATTGGTCAAATTCTAAGTCGAAAAAGGGCCGTAACTCATGTAAAAATAACTGGACGCAACCCATATTCGAATTTGGCCTGTATCTTTAGCTGGGAAATACACATACCAACTTTTGTTCAGATCAAATAATCCAAACTGGAGTTATCGGTCGGAAACCAAAAATGTTAACAGACGGTCAAATTCTAAGTCGAATAAAAGGTCGGTAGACCTCATGTCCACCTCTAAGCGTCGGCTTGATACGACCGTTGTTTGCGCATAAAAACCTGTCTTTAGTGCTAGTAAACCTACATACCAAATTTAATTTCATTCAGTACACATTTACTAAAGTTATCATCCGGAAACCTCAAATTGGCAAAAATTCTAAGTAAAAAAGGGACATAACTCTGGTGAAAATTGGCGGGCAGAACCCGAATTCGAACTTGACCTGTGTTTTGCTGGGAGAAAGACACATACCAACTTTGGTTCAGATCAAATAATTCAAACTGGAGTTATCGGTCGGAACCCAAAAATGTTAACAGACGGTCAAATTCTAAGTCGAAAAAGGGCCGTAACTCATGTAAAAATAATTGGACGGAACCCATATTCGAACTTGGCCTGTATCTTTAGCTGGGAGATACACATTCCAACTTTGGTTCAGATCAAATAATCCAAACTGGAGTTATCGGTCGGAACCAAAAATGTTAACAGACGGTCAAATTCTAAGTCGAAAAAGGGGCATAACTCTGGTGAAAATTGGCGGACGGAACCAGAATTCGAACTTGACCTGTCTTTTCTGCTAGTAAACCCACATACCAAATTTAATTTAATTTGGTTCACTCTAACTAAAGTTATCATCCGAAAACCTTGGGACGGACGCACGGACGCACGTGCTGATTATAATAGTCCTCCGAACCCGTTGGGTCGGCGGACAAAAAGGGCCGTAACTCATGTAAAAATAATTGGACAGAACCCATATTCGAACTTGGTCTGTATCTTTAGCTGGGAAATACACATACCAACTTTGGTTCAGATCAAATAATCCAAACTGGAGTTATCGATCAGAAACCAAAAATGTTAACGGAACGACAGTCAAATTCTAAGTCGAAAAAGGGCCGTAACTCGTGTAAAAATAATTGGACGAAACCCATATTCGAACTTGGCCTGTATCTTTAGCTGGGAAATACACATACCAACTTTGGTTCAGATCAAATAATCCAAACTGGAGTTATCGATCGGAAACCAAAAATGTTAACGGACGGACGGACGGACGGACAGACAGACTGATTTACATAAAACGACCTTTTTAAAAAAAGGGCGTATAAAAACCAAGTTAGCTGCCAGCGGCCATGTTTTTCATCGAAAAATTTTCAAATTCAATAGCTCCAATCTAGATGTGATCCCAAAACATTTCGCCAATTATTGTGGGCTGCATGGTGTGGATTCAAATGTGAAATCCAAGATGGCCACTTGTGGCCATGTTTTTAACATAATTTGAAAAAAAATGGTAAGCTCCAATCTAGAGGTCACCCCAGAAGATCCATATGAAGTTTGGTTACGATCAGATGAGAGCTGTGACCTATCGGTTGTACTAAAGGAAATTGTTGACAGATGGACAGATGCATGAGCAAACAAACAACCAACCCATGGCAATAGCTCAAACTTGACTTTGTCCAGTTGAGCTAAAAATGCCAAAACTCTAGTGAAAATTGGCGAGCAGAACCCAAATTAAACTTGGCCTGAATTTTAGGCTAGCAAACTCACATATCACATTTCATTCTATTCAGTTCAGTCTTACTAAAGTTATGAACCGGAAACAAAAATTGAGTGTAAATTCCAACAAAAAAGGTAGTAACTACATGGTGAAAATTGGCAGGCGGAACCCAAATTTTTAACTTGACCTGTAAACCTACATACCAAATTTCATTCCATTCAGTTGAGACTATCCAAAGTAGCATCTGGAAACCATAAGCTAAAGGACAGACAGGCAGACAGATGGATGGAAGGACAGACCAATAACATAATACATCCCGTTATTTTTAAAACTGGTGTATAAAAATTATATTAATAATTTTCATCTAAAAACATTTTGCAACTCTGAGATTTTCCCGAAGTCAGCCCACTTCTCCCTTGAGTCAGCCCACGTCTCCCTGAAGTCAGCCCACTTCTCCCTAGTATTGCTGCAGGGAAGAGTGACATTTCCATTATCACCAAATGTCAGAGGACCTCTCAATACAACTATAATTAACAGAAGTTTTGAACCCCAAGGTTAAAAAACAACTTGATTCACAAAAAGAAAGATACCTGAAAAGAAATAAGTGATCAGTGACATTTTTAATTCCCTTTCACATTTCATGTTCCGTTAACAAGTAACTTTGATCTTTATAGTACCAGATCAACCCTAATTTTTTTAAACTCCAGGGTTCTTATTCAATTTGAGCAAAGGTAAATTTTTCAAACTTCGACAGTGTGAGAAACCAATTATCAACCTTCTGCCTCAATTAGCAGACATATCTGGGAGTTTGCAGCAACAAAAGTAGCCCTGTGGTCAGATTGAAATTATTGCTGTAGCATTATTGCTATACTATCTTAGGGTTAATCTGGAGTGACCTGTTGCTAAGAATTTTTTATCCATAAATTATCACCTATCATTTTGTGATATTTTCGGTTTTTATATTTCTGATAATTTCTGTAATTTTCATATTGTTTCTGTTTGTCATGATATCATATTCTATTTGAAGAATAGAATATCCTTCTGATAGCTCCATCTGGTTTGGATTTCCTGATGGTGAAGCTGAAATATAGTAAAACTAAACATGGTTAGTAAGACATCGGTGGATTCCAATAACAAATGAATCCATTAGGTGAGTGTTCTTATTATAGGTACTTAGGCCCAAAAAAAGACATTTGTTTAAACATTTTATTGTGAGTTCAGAACAACAACAAAAAACATTCCATGATACGTGCATTCATTTGACTGCTAGCGAATACTTCCACTTTATAAAGGGCGATAACCATAAATAACGAACGCGAGTAGTCCCTGCCCAGAGACAACGATGTTGTTACCATCTCTCTGAACAAATGTGTACAAGGTGACAAATCAAAATGATAATAACAATATAAATACATGAAAATAGAGGATATTTTCCAAATGGTACACAAGGTCGTAGCAGCAGATTTCTCCGTGAATTATCAGAATTTGACTTCCAGATTCGCACATGATGCGCACGATCTTGATAAGGATGTGAAGCTCAAAGATCTGAAAGCTGGCCCCTTACCATAATAAATGTCCCCTAAGCTTATAAGCTTTTTGCTCAATGAGAAGGTCTGAACCCACATTGGGTCTTGAAGTTGGTATTAATTTCAAATGTTTTTGAAAACATCTGGTAAGCAGGCCATAACGAGACAGAGAAATCAATATTGAACAATATCGAGAACATGAGCCCAAGGGTCGTTTATTTCATACATGCCACTGGTGTGTGGAAATTTTCATTGTATGAACAGTATATACAGTAATGCCCAAAATAATCGACTCCTTAACCTCAGCAGAATTATGGGAAAATTTTCAGGATTTAGTTGGAAATATGGCTTGTCGGAAATATGGCATGAGAGCTTTCCAATGAATGGCAACAAGCCAAGTTTCTGACTAAATCCGGAAAAGTTACCCATAATTTTTCTGTGGTTAAGGAGTCGATTATTTAGGGCATTACTACCGGTATATGTCAAATCACATACTTGGGTTACCAATGTTAATCGAGACCTCAAGAGCATCTCTAAAGTTTCCGATAACCATCATTTGACGGCATTAGGCCAAAACAATAAGCTTCTCTGTTTCCGATAACATTGCGAAAATTTTCCAGACAAGCAGGGATTTTATGTTTTTCCTAATTTTTTTTTTTTTAAACCTTCGATAAAAACATGTCGTCCCTTGTTCATTCACTCTGCAGTAAGATCTCTATCAATGTTGAGCTTAATAACCCGACTTATTTTTGCTTTTGCGAAATGGAAAACAATAAATATTCACATTGACATTCTAACAGGTAACTAACTATATAGGCTATGTTTCTGGAGAAAATTGAAAAAAAAAAAAGAGGCAGTCAAGAAAATCTCAGCCAGGCAGTGCATCGGAAACAAAGATGTTTTTTTTTGGCCTTATGGAGAACCTTGTATGAATTATGAATTGAATCAAGCACTTTTATATGAGTGATCTTTCATCTATGGAAGGATAGTCATCTAGATATGAACCACAATTTTAATTAACTTTTGGAGGTATCAATCTCCAAATGTTCGGCTTTTGTGAGCCATTCAATTTATCAGACCACCAATTTCAGACATCATAGACGGATATTTCTTAATCACGCTTGGCTGCCTTGATAGGCTGCTTCTATCTACAGGACAGCAGCTTTAAAAATTGAAAGTGGAATCTTGTATGACTCTGTATCTCAGTTTTATATGAGCGAGAGCAATAAGTCTCGAAACTTGTTGTTTCACAATGATCATGAATTGGTTACAATATGGTATCTTTTTTTCCAAGGGAATGCTAATTCCTCACAGATGCCATTGCAGTGTATAACAGTGAACCATGAATATCAATTCAACAAGAATGGGATTAACTGGGATATACAGTATCCTAAATATAGTTCTTGATCTTGGAAATTTTCAGATATTGGTGAAACTGACTTGCAGTAATTTCTTTGATGACCACGTCACCAGATGACTGTCAGTATATTTAACAAAGACAGCGTCATCAGATGGACACCATTAAAATGGCAATAGTTCACAAATATTCATCATGATCCTCATAATGCATTTTCTGAGAGAGTGTCTGAGTAGGGAATGACACATCAGCGGTGAGATCTAAACAAACTACAAAGGATTTTATATGGGTTATCTCCCTTTTGAGGTCTAAGTACAGCACCCTGTTGTTTTTCTATTATAATCAATTGACCTTTTCTATGAGCTTCGAGTTTAGTCATATATTTTTATTGATGTGGAACTAAGTTTCAGATTATTTGGAATCTGCCGCTCACGTGGCACTGAAATTTTTTGAGGCATGCCATGCAAATTTTTAAATGGCAAGAACTTTCTACCAATGGCAATCTACTGTTGCTTTTGAAAGGAAAAGCTGTAAATTTGCTGGTATGTGCAAACTATCGATGGTATAATGTTAATGCATGACATCTTATCACACTACATGGGATAGTCACTAAATGCTACGGTCAACATTAAAACTTGTACAACTAGTACCATCTCAAATGCACAACTGAGGAGTTTACTCCCGCTGCACACCCTATGTAAGCTCAAATAATTTGATTGGATGGCGAAAAATAGTTTTAATACTTGCCAAAAATGTGTCAAATTAGTTTACCTTGTCATGTTTATTGTCAGGATAGTAGTGAGTACTAATGAATTGTATCATGTTCAAAATTCAAAAACCACAAGAAGTGTTCTAAATTACTTTTGACTATAGTATTTGACTATAGACATAATAATTTCAACTTGAATGAACTCAACTCAACTCAGTAACACGAACAAAAACATACCCGGGAGAGTGGCTGATAGCTGACTCTGAAAACTCACCACCATATAGATTCCAACATCCGTCAAAATTGTTGAGTCATCCATCATTAAGATTATTCTTTCATTCTGGTATAAGTAACAGTTCGGCACCAAATGGCTGTGAGAAGTCAGGCATGTGTCGTAATCATTTGGTCCTCCACTGCTAACAATTCTTTGATGCTTTGTGAAACGAGAAGAAATCACACAAACCTCGCCAACAAATCACACTTTCTTCGAAGAGCATGGACCATGATGTCTAATTCCAAAACAAAATCCTCTTTTTGAGTGGTATGCCAAATGTTAGGTACATTTGATTCAACAGTTTGTGTATTTTTTTTATGTGATTTTTTTTAATGTTCGTGGTCCATACTTTGTAGAATGATGGAGTGAACTAAGTATTTCGTACCTGCTCCAGCTACATGCCCAGCCCACAGGAGCTGCGCTCTGCTCGTATTGTTCCAGCTGTTTATCCACAAGTTGAAGCTTTGTGAGGAAGTAATCAGAATCAAGTTTCCCACACTGCCAATCTTGGTATCGTGTCTGAAATTCATTTCATTTGACAAACATTAATCATTTAAATAGTGTCAAATCAATTTAATTCATTGGGATCTATTATTCGATGGTTTCAAGGTTTGGCCTGACCACAACATCAACATTCGACCTTGTATCAGAAGACAATAACAGTATACCTATATAGGACAAAATATCGGGTGTTATGTACGTTTACAGCATACCATAAAATAGTTGTAATGATAACATATACATGGAAGGCGAGGTAAAATGTAATCAATCTGTAGAATAATGATTAAATATATGAAATATCCATGTCATCAAAGTTTTGCATTAGGTTTGAAATAGTGTTGAAATGATTAGTCGACTAACCAATGTTGACTCTTATTATTAAACAAGTTAACACTGAAATCTGCCAGTCGATTAGTCGAAACAAATCCCAACATGGCCTACCGATCACCATAAACAGAATATACTAGTAGTTGCAAAAATCACTTAAATAGACAAACGTCATTCAAATAAAAAGGTACTGTTATTATTCAGAGATCCAGTTATTAGTCCATGTAGTGACCCTTTGATGATCCCGAAATGCTGCCATGTGTTACCACATGTGTAACACGTGCAATTCGAGAGCCCAATTGATCATGCAGTGTGACATAGTTTATCTCAAAAGGTGCCAACAAATCTGTTCCGGCATGTTGTTTATTTAATTAGCTGTATATTGTAATATAATTCGCTACACTGATCCTTCTCAAGTTCTATGGATCTTTTTCAATTAGTTGTTACATAAGACATAGACCGGAACGTTTTTTCAAACGAAACTTCAAGCACGGGTCACCGGTTGCAGATGTTTTTTGGCATTACGTATATTGGAAATCCAGATTTCTTAAAAACATGTCTCGATGATTACCGTCTCCACTCTTTATTCACATAGATTAAATGCATTCACCGAGCCTATTATTTTTAATTTTGACTGAATTTCTTGTGACAAACACCAATAAATTGGCATTAACAACATGTTTGTGAAATAAATCTGCCAGACACTTACAAATAACAAGTTTTCAAAGTATCCAATACTTCTTAATAATCTCTCCTGACCTCAAATGTTTTTAAAACTGGGTAATATAATTGGATAATAAAATCACTATTTTGCAGTTTAAAATGGCTTTTCTTGGATCAACTAATTTCATACTCCAAAATGTAAATAAGAACATATCAAGGAATTATATTGTCATTGTAACTAATAATTAGACGAGGTGTCTTGTCATAAAACCCAACCTGTTTTGAAAAAAAAAAATGATTGTGTTAAAAAATTTAGGTTCCTCTGAACATGTATGTCAGATTGATTATTATTAGGATTCTCAACAGCTGCCATTTTTTTTTTAAGAAGAAAGGGATTTATGATAAATCTTAATGATGAGCATACCTCTATTTCTACAAGAATCAGCTGTAATTTGGACAACCCCTTCTTCGTAACTTCAAGGAATTCAAGCTTGCTCAAGGACAACTCTGCCATATCAAGAATATGAAGCTGAAAGGAAAAAACAGATTAAACATTATAAAATTTATGCTGCCAATAGCAGTATAATGACCTTCATCTCTTGTTGGAAGAATTTTACAAGACTATAAAACTCACACTGTTAAACTTTATATTCAAATAGTTCCAACAGATGTTTTCTGGGTTCCACAATTTATGGAAGCTATTTTGCTTGGATTTCAGTGCATATATCAATCTTGGAACGAGAAATATCACCTGAAAGACACTATCTTGTCAAGAGATTTTTTTATCAATTTATTTCAAGTAGTTTAAATGATTTAGAGGAACTTATGGAATTAACTTTTTGACAAAAGGACCTTATTTGGTTTGGTGGAACAAAGCCAGTACGATGTAAAACAAGATTATGTATGTTGTTGTAACAGAAGGCTGGGAATTGGTAGCCAATTTTCGCAAATTGGACAAGAACAGTTGGTTTTTGAGCATTTCGTGTACACTGAAAACACATGGTGAGATCATCAAATGACAATTTTATTACGGTAAAAAAAAGGGATAATATTTCTATTTGTCGTATCAAGACAATTAAATAAAGTAAAAATGATTGTCATTTGCATGTTTCTTTTTAATTTCAAAACCGGAAGCAAATAAAAACTCTCAGTTAGAAACATATTCAATGACACAAAGCTGGAACCGGATTAGTAAATAGCACAATGGTTTCTATATGGCACCCTATTATTGAACGTTACACACTTTTTAATAATTCCCTTAAGTCGGCACACAAAAAAGGAAAAAAGAGAATGAACTGTGAGTTCCTGTTATATAGCAAAATAACATATGATCAAGGCTAAGGCTTAGAGACCTAGAAGCGAACTTACGGTTATGAGTATGTACTTGCGCTAAAATCATACCAAAATAATAAAATTTAATAGGGTGTCTCATAGATCTGCCCTTTAGTGAATAGAAAGGGATATACAATGTAGTTCATTGTGCAATGTATCTTTCAGGGGAATATAAATCTGTTCAAATTTCTATGTGCAATATGCTGAGCTTTATTAAACGTTTGCTGTATATCCAGAGTATTGAATCGGTCGTTATTGTTATAATCAAATAGTCAGCTATCATTATAGTTGAGCATGTCAATGCGAATGTCAATCCGAAGTTGAATACAAAGTCATTGGTTCAATCTAACTCAGACTTTAAGAAAACTAATAACAGCTTGTACAGAGTTTGGTATCAAGCGTTTGATATCACCAGATATGTCAACTCTTATAATACCTTAGCACAATGAAGTATTGCAATGGCAATCAGAAACCATATTATATAACTTTAAAGTAGTCAATAATAACTCAAAATCTTTTTATACCGAAAGCACGCGCTTCACATGTGAGTGTAATGTTACTCAGGAGTCACGGCTCCCGTGGCGCCACCTGTTATCTCTTTGTCAAAATCAAATATCAAAGGCAATGGCTGCTGCCATCAGAGGAAACAGTTTTGTTTCTTTGATTTAAATGCCATAGCTCTCGTAATATGGAGTTTAAAGCATTCTAAAAGATTCAAACTGCCAAAAAATGTATATTGGATTTAGAATCAACCATCGCCCAATTGTGCCTCCAGATAATCGGTTCAGAGAGACATTTCACTAAAAGAAAATCAATCATGTATAGCACTACCTTGTCTGGCTTTTTGGAGGATTCAGATTTTTCTTCTTCCTCTTCATTTTTGTTTTCTTCTTTGGCATTCTCCTCATTGTTCTCTGGTGGGTCAGAGTCTGAATCACCTTAAAATGCATAGGAAACATAGGAAACATTATTTGACAGAAAAATAAATCTTTAAAAATATTAATGATGTATTCAGGTTTTTTTAAATGCAAAAACTGAAATAAAAAAATTGATCATAGTAAACCTGTGCTTATCAATCGCCAATCTACATTATTTACACCAGAAGTCAGTGTTTTAAGATGACCGCGCCCTTGTGTGTATGGCCCGGTTCAACCGGCAGTTGCTGACAGATTGTTTTCTTTTTATTAAAAATAGTACCAAGGCTTTAATATCCCTTACAATACCTACAGTACTGTGCTCATTGTGCCCTGTTATACCATATGTGTTGTCAGGACAATATATTCAGAATGAATGAATTCCAAATATGGTCTCATGAATGTTTAAAAAAAAATAAAAAAAATAAAATATTTCCACCACCTGCACCTACCCCCCCCCCCCCCCCCCCTATTTTATTTGGAAACATCACTATTTTTTTGTTAGATCAAATGCAATAAATAATAAGGTCAGAATATAAAATGGATACAATATTTTCCAAAAAAAAGTAAAATATATATCTCCTAGAAGTATCTTGCCCACTGAACTATATGGTATATCCCCAAAATATTAACAAGGAAGGGTTAACAAACCCTGTACGAAAATTCTATGGTACATTTTATCCTGTTTCCTGAACTGTAACCTCTGATGACGTCATCTCCAAATGTCCCTATATAAGCTCTGTAGCCAGATCGCTTTCCACTTTTTCCCCAGTAGGACATTCCTTGTGAGCGGGGTGGGTGCGAAGCCCTGGGAGGGATTTCAGAGTTCAGTGGGCAAGATACTTCTAGGAGATATATATTTAACTTTTTTTTGGAAAATATTGTATCTCCGTCAAAGTCATCTTGCCCACTGAACTATATGGTATAATATAGAATTTTCTGGCAGGAGGAGGCCACGAGGAAAAATAAACACCTCTATGCACCTCAATCAAAGAACTGGATTGCCCTGATAACCTACAAGATATACAATATCACCATAAGCCAATGTATGTAATTACACCAGAAGACTAATACATGTTGGGCAGCTACCAGAGGGCCCAAACTAAACAAATAGTGGTGACTTGGATTGAATATCCTGCAAATAAGTAGATACCGGTAGTTCCCGAAAGACATTGAGACTGAGATGACCTCCCTTTCGGAGCTTAGAGCTATCAACATATCAGCTGAGTACTTTGCTGGACAAAGGATGTGTAACCCTACACCTGTAACAACCACCCCCCCCCCCCCCCCCCCCCCCCCCCCCCCCCCCCGGAAGGGAAGAAATATCTATTTGCAATAATGTATTTCAGTCCCTCCCATGAGGAAAACACAGCGAGAGCATTTATTTGCTCCCGTAATGCAGAAGACGGGTGTATTATGGCACCCATACTATACTATAATTGTAAGTTGGGGTCTTGCTCAACCAAACAGTCATTGTAGAATAGACCTATGTCTAGTGACACTTTAATATGCCATACATATTGAACTGAGATGGTAAAGGATCTACATAAACCTTAAAATAGTTCAATATTGAACCAGCAATTACAGTCTCCATTAGTATTTTGAAAAGAGGGACGGGTGCGAATTTCAGCACCTGTGAATTGAAAATTACGAGTCAGTACGGGAGCGAGAGCAATCACTCCCGTCTCCTGGGAACGACTGGCATATATAGGCTACCCCATGTGTAGACAAATACAATAAGGAAAAAACCAGCCTTATAAGGGACATGAAGAAACAACCAGAGGCAAATGCCGCAAAGGATAAAGGAGACCCCAATAAACGGGCCCAGACACCCAGGAATCCGAGATATGCCATTATCGATAAGGATTGAGATATCATGGACCGAGAATCTATACTAGAGACCGGGAAGAGACTCTCGCCGAAATAGTCGATTGCACCCCCCTGTAAGATATCCAGAAGAATTTGAATTGATAGAATACTGACATAATCTGACCTATAGGGAACCATACATGCAATTGTAGGGAACCTAGATTCGTTTTGATGACCAGAGCACATGACAATGCTGTTTATAGAAAACACGAGAAGAAACATTTATGAGCCAAGATGACCCACTAATGTAGATCCCAATAGGGCCATGCAGTATAAGCGTGTACTAAAAAAGGAAACGTTGCATTGACCCTATAACCAGGAAGTAAAGGAATAAGCTATTACCCCATTGGCAGGTGACCGATCAAGGAAGTCCCCGCCTGCCTGCGTGAGGCCAACATTGAGCGAATTACAGGCTTACGGAGTCCGGATGACCGCCGTGAATACTAAAGGATACACCAGCGCGTGGACACTAGCTTGTGCATACAACCAATTACGGAACATCTGTAATAAACCAGTGAATACGTTAACAAGAGAATCCTAATGAATCAGCGATCATTATGGACCATAAGCCGTCAATCAACAATTGAAAGGTCTAAATGAAGCTCAAAATTGAAAGGTCTAAATGAAGCTCCACAAGACAATCGTCGCTGTCAATGTGTCTCATGTCATGGAGAAAATAATGGGAAGAGAAGAAAGCAGATAGACCGTTTCGAAAGAAAGGCTACTTCTAATCAACTGTCCGCTAAAGTAGTCAACAAGTGGTTGCAAGCCTTGAGATTCAATGAGAACCCCGAAACTATGTTCGTAATGATGCTCGCGAACTTTTCAAAGTTCAGTGCTGTATGACCAACCTGATTCCGCATTTTATGCTCACAAAAGGAAATGCGTTTGGAGCCTGGCATTTATATGTTGCACGATTTTGAGAAGGCTTCCATTTCCCAACCTGGCGATATTCAATATGTTGAAATACCGGCTAGCTCCAAAGTTAACCCAACTAAGAAATCACAGGAAACATGCACCGTGATTGTGTACCCCTTCTGAATCGTGAAGATAGGAAATCAGTTGCTTTCTGAAGATGAGCCTATGTCTAGGATGGATTCAGATAGTGACCCATTGTATCAGTACCGCTCTTCGTGATATGACTGACCCATCATCCCAAGATTATTCCTGAAGACTATCGACACAGGCGACACTCTATTCCAGCCATGACCACGACCTCTCAGGCGCCGGAGGGCATATGGAAAGAAGCCACCACATATAAAGCAGGAAGTCTTTTGAATACCTAGTCCGTTCCCATGTCGCCAGGTTTGCAGTCCGATGGTCTAACCACTCGGCTACAGCGAAACTTTTCTGCAACAGAGAACCCTGAACAACTATCTGAGCTCCCTCGTGAGCGCAGTTCTCTTCTTCATTTCTCTTTTGTATGGGTGACCCCAAAGGAATGTCCAAAGCCTTTTCACCTCGGGGATAGAGCTACAGCTCGTCCCGATCCCGATCTCCATCCGTCCGAACTGGCGATGGGTTGTTAGGTGGGGCAGGATCCTAAGCATGCCTCCTACTCGAATGGCATCGTGGAAAAAAAAGAAGAAAAAAAATTATTGTGCATTGGGATTCAAACCCGAAGGTACTGGCTGCTGTTAATCAAAAGGCGGCCAGTAACTGGAATTCCAGGACCACGGACATGCAGTTGGCCAACAAGGAGGAAGGATGCTTGGAAATTTTCGGCCCCAGCCCAAGCCCAGCAGGGACCGAAGGCATATAGGATTATAATAGGGACAGGGTGTTCTCACCCCCAGCGGTGCTGACCCCGAGATGGTGACTTGTAGCGATGTACGGCGTGGTGCGAATGTTAGGTGAGAAGCACACGGCCGTACCTGGGCACGCCAACCCGCCAACGGCCGACCCGAGGGAGCAGATTGACGCCCCGTACGATAGTCCACTTGGAATCTGACCAAGTTCTGACAATTGCTAACCATAAAAAACGACACCTGTTATTTTTATGCTGATAAGCACTTTGTCTGTGACAATGGACGGCAGTAAGCTAATCGATTGTTTTGCACGAAATCAATATTGTAACACCATTTTGTTAAGTTGAAACAACAATGAAAAAATAATTGACAAGTGTCAATTTACACTCGTAGTATAACTAAACCTTGTAGCGACGAAGCCGTCAGAAGCCGAAAGTAAGTCACCTAATTTCGTGATACCTGTATCGCACAGGCCAGAGCACGTGGCGCCTCGCTTGGACCCCGGAATACATTTCACATGTATGCAATAGATTCTTGCAATAAGGATGAGCGTCTTTAATCATATCCAAATGTGCATATATCATTCTGTCGTTCGTCGACGAATATATTTATTATTATGCCATTTTGAATTTATTAAAATTTGTAAAACAAATAACTATAAAACGGAACGAGTTTCCACACCAATCCGGGATATACTGCATATCCTGACTATCCGTTTCACAAGATTTTAATACTGCTTCCGTCAGTTGTACACCTGACTACGACTGCGTTCTCTTATAAATAAAATTGTAGCTACAGTTTTACCAAGCCGTCAGACGGTCGAAAGTAAGTCACCGAATTTCGTGATACTGTTACTATGCAACCGCCCACGTGGCTAATTTGCTTCGACCATAGAAAATCTCTCATGCGTGCAATCTATTCTTGCTATAAAGATTCTGAGCTCCTTATTCATATCCAAATGTGCATCTATTATTCGTCTGTCTTTCCGTGACAAATAATATAAAGAATATAAAAGATGCCTTCGACAAGTTTCGTTTCATGTGGACTTGTCTGTTGAAAAACATGGATTGGATGACAAAATTACGTATAGCAACGCGTTATTAAAGTTTGCACACAACAAATAATAATCAACGGAGATAATGTTTTTTGTATAACACAAAAAAATATATATTATCAAGACTTATCTTCGTGTCCTCCGTTAACAAGGGGAAAAAGTGAAAAGCGATCTGGCTACAGAGCTTATATAGGGACATTTGGAGATGACGTCATCAGAGGTTACAGTTCAGGAAACAGGATAAAATGTACCATAGAATTTTCGTACAGGGTTTGTTAACCCTTCCTTGTTAATATTTTGGGGATATACCATATAGTTCAGTGGGCAAGATGACTTTGACGGAGATATATTATTGTACAGCACCGTGTTTTAAATCATGCCCGCTATTAGGCTCACCCCCAAAGTTTGGAATTGTATTTTTTCGAGGGCCTTATCCCCATTTAGATCAACCCCAAATTTTCAGACATTGGAAAACTGTAAGTAACGCGCTGTGTCCGCCGACAATGTCATAGATGAAGATGATGATGGGAGAATGACGACACGATGACTGCTGATGTAACTGATATCAATTATTACCTACAGTAATATATACTATGTAGTGTGTTTATAAATCAATCAAATCACATACCAAATTTGGTTCCGATAAAATTAACCAAGCTTAAGTTATCATCTGGAAACCTCTAATATTGAAAATTCTAATTTGAAAAGAGCCACAAGTCTGTAAAAAATATTCGAATCAAACCCATAATCGAAATTGACTGTATTTTGGTCTGGAAAACTCACATACCAAATTTGGTTCAGATTAAATAAACCAAACTAAAGTTATAATCCGGAAACCTCAAATATTGAAAATTCTAAGTCGAAAAGAGCCATAAGTCAGTACAAAATAATCGGAAGGAACCTAAATTCGAACTTGACCTGTAATTTGGTCTGGAAAACTCACATACCAAATTTAGTTCCATTTATAACATAACCCAAACTAAAGTTATAATCCGGAAGCCAAAAATGCTAATGGAGGGATATCTAGATGAATGGACGGAAAGACAGACCAATCACATAATATGGCCGTTTTTTCAAACGGGCGTATAAAAATTGAACTTCCTGAGCTTAAAGCTGACAGAAAATATCGTCTCTTTACCCAAATGCTGGACTTTTGTTTTTGGAAGGCCTCATCCTCGTTTAGGCTCATAGACTTATAGTTTTTTAGGACTAAAACACGGCTCTATATGATATATGTTTACTAAGAATAAACTGGTGAACATGAATATACCCCCAAATACATATATATATTTTCTTGTCCCCACATCCGGTTGTAACAAGCAATCTGATTGGCTACAACATCACATTCAAATCACCATGTCTCCTGTCACACTTTGAATTTGGAAGTGAGCATCTTAATGTAGGGGTAACAGTTTACTGTTTCACTTGTTATCACTGATTAATTTATAAATTAATCCCACAAATTTGCGTTGATTGACCAGTCGATTCATCACTTCAACACTAATATTTACAACCATTACACTTACAAATCAATCATTTCCTTTTAAAAGTATTGAGGAATGGCTATACAATAGATAAAACCTACCAGCAGCATAATCGACCAGCTTAGCTTTCTTTTTGACTGGTTCCTTCTCCTTGTCTTCATTATCTTTGGGATGACAATGTTTGCTTCTTTTGTTTGGTTTCTGTTCATTCCTCGACATTTCTTCATTCTGTTTTTCATTGTCCTGGTCATCCTAAAGATTCAAGCCAATAATAAGGGTTGCGAATCAAAGATGACTATCATTGAATTTTTTTGCCGAAAAGAGTGCATCTATCAGAAAAGAATTCCAAATTGGTTGATATTTGTGGTGAGATATTGTTGTGGAAGAGAAATTGGTTGATTATCATTCAAGTTATCGTGCTGATGGTCTTAAAATTGTTAAAAATGAACAAAATAAGGGCCATAACTCAGGTAAGACAAATTGATTAGCCTGATTGTCTGTGTTTAGGTGTCGATTCTGGTAATAAACTAAAATTCCAAAAATTATAAAACACCCATCGGCCAACTGTCCCTCGTCAAATCAAAAGTCGAGTTTTGAAGAAAAAAACTTGACTAAAAAGCTTTAGATTGATTCACTTAAGTTAAGTGACAAGGCACTGTTTCTCCTCAATGAGGCAAATTCAGGCAATCATAAACTAGACAAGAAAATCGAGAAAAAATCATAAATTAGAGGTTGAATATTGGATTGTTAGAAATTTCAGTTTGAACATTATTCATGTTGATGTCCCATGGCAGTTTGGAGCCTAAAATTATACCTAGTGATTCCCACTTTTGTCATATTCCTGCCAGTTACAGGGATCAAAATGAGGCTGCACACAGGTGAAGTACTTTTATGCAAACTTTATGCCTCGGAATGGTTATTGAGGACATAGAAATTAGCATTTCATATAAAATAACAAGGTCTGAAGTGCTGTGCAATCAAATTTGAGACTAGAAATTATCTTCTATCTGAAGATTTACAATTCAGTGTGAAATACATACTTTTTTATCAAGTTTTTCTTCAAGGGCCATCTCTAATGCCATATCTATATCATCAACATCAATATCGACCTCGCCTTCACCTTCAGACTTCTTATCAGGGCTCTTGTGTTCTTGGCTTCCACTCCGTTCCTTACTACGGTCGTGCCTGCTGCGATGTTTCTCTCGTCTTCTCGAGTGCCGATGACTGTGTGAACTGCCTTCCGAGTCATATTTCTCATCACGTCGATGTTTTTTCTTTTTCTTCTTGTGACGATCTCTATCGCGATGAGATCTGTGTTTATCCGAAGGGCTATCTTCTTTGGGGTTCTCTAATTCTTCGTGGCCATTAACTTCAGGGGGGGTCTCCACCTTCTTTTCAGCTTTTTCAATCTTTGGTGTTGGTGGACCAGATGGGGGCTGTGGTTTTGACACTTTTTCTTTCTTTTGACTGGAATCTTTCTTTTTCTTTTCTTTTTTTCTGGAAATTAATTATTAACAAAATATCACACCACATAAATTGCTGAAAATATTTTGTCAAGATATCAGACCATTTAAACACCACTAACATATCTGATGTTCACCCTGGCAAATAACCCTAAAATTATGCTCCTTATTAACACATTGTTTATCCAATATCAATTTGTTGGGAATACATTTGGCCCCACATATCCATGGCACTGTATATCTAATATCTAATAAATAAGCATTGCAGTTGAGGTGCAGTTGCAGCTTTAGAACTTCAGCCTTTGTAACTCTGTCTGTACCAGTATCTACTTCAACTGGTTGGCAAAGACAAATACATTGTCTAACCTCTTAATGATAAAAAAAGTAGGACAAGCTTAAATTGCAAGTTCTAAAGGTTCTCAAATTACAAGAAGGTTACAAATGTAACAGGGTAATTTAAAAAAAACATCCATTACATTTGGAGTTAAGAATTTTAATACATTATAAAAAAGAACAAAGCTCATTTTCAGTAGTTTTTTTTCTTTTGGCCTTTATCAATAAGTATCCTATATTGTTTTAACTTGTGGACCAGTTTTAAGACTCATACATAAAGCAATATACACACTGCCCAAACAATTTGCGGCCAATCATATCAGTGCGAACAGATGCCTATCAGTATCGAACATAGGCCTATCAGTGTTGTGTCCATTTTGAGGAATCAGGCCTCAGCCTAGGGGTTCAGAACAGGGAGACTTCAAGTCTCCCTCCAGGAAATTTAGGGAGACTTCAGGAAATTTAGGGAGACTTCAGGGAGAAGTGGAGACTACGGACAATTTTCAACTATCGCTTTATTTTATAACATCAATAAAAAATTTAAAAACATAAAATAAGAAATAAAACTAAAAAAATTTGACTTTATCTGAAATTAGCCTAATTAATTGTTATTTTACATTTAAATTTTTTGGAAATGTTTTGTGTAGCTATCATTTAACTCTTTCGCTGCCACCCCCGCCACACGGACATACTCCCCAGTGCCAAGCATTCTGGGTGTAAATACAAGTATTTTATGTATAGGCCTATGTGGGTAATGCAATGACTATCGGGTAATTATCGGTGTATTTAGTTGAAACTTCACATGTGGGTATATATGACAATGACCTATCACCTGCCCCGACGTGGAGACCCATTCAAGGTCAAAGCCTTTGGGTCACGTGCCATTGGCAGCCATCTTGGATTTGCTTTAATTTATGTTTTTCGGTAATTTTTTTCAATTCATATATGATTAAATGTTAGTTTTTTGTTCTATTGTTCTATCCCATTAATTAATGCTTCACCAGTTAATCATATTCAGGCTACTATTCCGTATTTTTCACCGACCTCATTCCGACAGAATTTTTGGACGCTAGACTGATCAGCAGAAAGGAGGCCGCCAAGTCAATTATGATGTTTATTTTCCACTCATATATCGCATCCCATGCACCAAAAGTTAATTTGTCAATGGTATATTCTGGCTCGGACTGTACTCATAGAACTTCAGGAGTAGCATGACCTTGACTGACCTTTCTTCTAAATTGTCAGCGCACACCAGCACTCTACATAAAATAAATGAACCCCCGTTGTAATGCAACAAAACAATATAATTACGACCGTAAACCAGGTGCACCCCCGAACTCGCATAAATGCGTATTTGGCAGCGACTGGGTAACTCGCATTTATGCGAGCTTGGCATCGAAAGAGTTAAGCAAGACAATTATCAAGTTACAGTAGTAGTTAATTTTTTAACTAAATGGAAGAAGTATTATTTCCTAGACTGCAGCCTGGAAGATACGTTTGTAGTATTGACTATTGTCAGATTGTACAGTCTGAATCATGATGCATGTAAATTGTAAGTTGTAACTTTGAAAGTTTAATTTGGTCACGGCTGTAATGTGGGTGTCCGCTAAAATAAACAATAAGGATTAACTAACAAAGGAGTTGCAAAAGCTTTTAGTTTTATTGCTAAAGCTTTTATTAATTAATGGCCTCCCTTAATTAATGCCAACATCACTGGTATAATCCGATTAAAGCAATAAACTTGACATTTATTTATTTACGGAAGCGGTCTCTTCCGTCAAAAAGTGTGACGCGGTCTCTTCAAAAAGTGCAACGCGTTACCGAAACGAACTTCCGAAGCGCCTGGTACATACTCTAATAATGTCGTATTTGTTTTATATCTGAAATGCGGGACAGCGGTCTTTTAAGTTAATTAAAACATTATTTGTGACACTCACGATGGTCAATAACAACACAGATGCTAAGTTGCTAACATCTCATCGTGTTTTCAGCGTGTCAAAACATTCGTGATTAACATTCATTGCCGCAAAGGGAACAACGGCGACTGAATAACAACACAAAATAATAGGTCATATTTTATTTTAAACACTTGGGACTTTGTCTCTGCATCGTCCATTTCTTTTTGGGATGGCCGCCACAATTCATCTATATACGGACATGTCTGGGAAAAAAACTAGAAAAAAAAAGAAAGAAAAAAAAAAAAAAAAAAAAATTAAAATTGAAGGCGACTTCGATTTCGCCTTAGAGCGACGATAGGGCGAAGTCAGCGACAGTAAGGCGAAAATCTCGCCTGAGTCGCCTTGTGAGCTGAGGCCTGTGAGGAATCGACCAAATATTGTTGAAATAAAATCATGATGTCAAGGTTTATACAACCAGTTACTAGGAGATATTTTCCAGGTCTTAACCTGGCGATGTCCAGTTCGACTGGGGGCAATGTGACACATGTCTAAGGCAGAAAAATAGGTTGCACCAAGTCCAGGGGGTAGGTCAAATTTTGCCATTATGATATCGGCATTCTATATTTCTAGTCCATTTTAAGTAATTCTTGGGCATAAATTGTACAAATCGTGCCAGCAGAATATAACGCCAACATATGCAAATCAAAAATACAGGTATATAACAGTTGAAAATGGCTGCTGGAGGCAAGTTTTTCATCAAATGTGAATTCCAAGATGGCTGCTGGCAGCCATGTTTTTTTTAACAAATTACTGAATAAATTGTTAGTCCCATCTAGAGGTCACCTTGAAGATTGGTGATGATCGGATGAGAGATGTGGACTGTAGGGTGTGCTGAGGAAATTGTTGATGATGTATGCACAGACACGTGTATGCATGGACTAATGCCAACCCATGATAATAGACTTTGACAGGACACTGATAGGCCTCTGTTTGCATTGATAATCGAATCGGTTGGGCAGTGTGATACATGCTGAAGAAAGCGGAGGACCGAAATTACTGTGTAGACTTCTTAACCACAGCAGAATTATGGGTAACTTTTCAGGATTTAGTTGGAAATATGGCTTGTTGCCATTCATCGGAAAGCTCTTGGGGAGAGCTTTCCGATGAATGGCAACAAGCCATATTTCTGACTAAATCCTGAAAAGTTGCCCATAATTCTGCTGTGGTTAAGAAGTCGATTACTTAGAGCATTACTGCATTTAGAGACTGTTGTCTAAATTTCTCACCCCTCAGATTTGTCTTCGCCTTCTTTAATTACATGGTACTTCTTTCCTTCCTTTTTGTATCGTTCCACTTTTTCTTCGAACTCTCTGACAAGAAGCAGGTATTGGGTGTATTCTGCTGGAATTTCCCATGTAACTTTATTTGTCAATGTGTGCCAGTAGTAATGATAGGTTGAGCCTTCATCCAAACACCGCTCCCAAACAGATTGAGGCTCTGAAAACAAATGTAAAAAGTGTACTAATTTATATGTTTACAGAAATATAGGTGTAAACTATTTATTTTATATATTTACACTCACATATGCATTCGTGGTGCTATGGAACATGAATGCAGGATTTTGGTTGGTCCAAATCATGTCATGTGACATCACACGCATAGCCTACTTGCTTTCATATTGTGTAGATGCAACGAGAAACGAGATTAACACATTGGAAATGGGTGCTAAATGCTCTATTTATCTGCCAGTTGACTCGGTTGTGTGTAAAAACAAGTATTGTATATTGGATTTTGTTCCGTTCCATGTAAGTTGGTCTGACATTTTTATGTATGGAACACTTTCAAATTTCAGATTAAAGTTTTACTGAAAGAGTGAAGTCGCATAGGTCAAACTTTTATGACTGGTCACTCCCATTTGAGCAAATCTGAGACCCAATTAGCTAATATCACAATGCGAGGCATGAAATGAGCTCAATGAGCTACCATGTGATTTTTGTTGAGAGGTTCCATCTTGTCAATGACCTTAATTAAAGGCCAGTTATTTCAATATTTTAAGCAAGTATTATGTTTATATATTATATCACGAGACTTTCTCGCAATCTGATTGGCTGCATACAGTTACACTATTTCTGAGAGAATCAAAGAGAAACAAGGACATCTATTCGGGTTATTTTGATAGAACAGGACCCATAACTGCAAGTAATGCAGCAAATACTGTCTGCATTCATTAAGCAAAGTGAGCGAATCGGGTTCGTAATGAAGAAAGTGGCATGAAAGTGTGTGAATTGAATTTTCTGAGTGTAGGTCACTTATTTAAATCACACTTACAACCTTTTTGACAAGAAATATGTTTGTGTAACCTTTGTTTATTTATTTAATAGCTATTTCTTAAATTATATATATCAGAATCAGTATGCTTAAAGGACTCCTCAGCATAGCCTTTCAAGGCAAGCATGCAGTGATGACATACATTGAATGTCCACCAACTTGAAGGATAATGAAAGAAAGTGAATTATTCTACTGAGCCCGTGCCACATATCTTTAAATATATATATATATCTCCTATATTATACTTTCTGCTAAATGGTATTCAGTTTTGTCCAGTTTGCTTGGCGAGGAGCTTTCCCAGTTTTCAAAAAGGTTGAGTCTGATTTTCGCATTTAATTTCCAAAAAATTTGCAGTAGTAAAATTTCTTTATCTCTCACATAATGTGAGTGTGGACCAGAGGTTTAGCCATATCTCAACCAATTTTCTGTGTAATCACATCTTCCTGATGAGTTTTCGTACCCAGAATTAACTGGATTCATGTTTGTGTACTCCCCTGAATGTCTGGTGATCCAAATGTTCGAAATAAAATAATATTAAAATAATGTATTACTTGTCATTTACTATGCTATCACTGGACTAATTGTTGTCTAGCATTTCTACCAGACCTAAACTAATTGTACCTTTTAACACCATTTCTTTCTCTTCTTCTGCCTTCTTTTCAGTTTCAGGATTATTTGTCTTCTCTGTAACCTGAGGTGTTCCTTTAACAAACTGTTTGTATGACGATATCTCCTTTGTTTTTTCCGATGTATCCATGGGAGGGGTGACATCACCACCAATGGGTGGGGTTACTCTGTCATCGCTACCAGTCGGCTCTGATATTGCTTGTATTTCCTGTTGAAAAAAAATAAATATTAAGGCCAAAAAAAAAAAGTTTTGGTTCTCAGGCCCCGCCGCATTGAATAAAAAGGGCCGCATTAGGCCTTTTTATTGCAATGCCTGATGTTATGACAAAAAAACTTGTCAACATGTCCATAGCAGATATGTGTTGAATATTAGCTCTAACATGTAATGTGTTAAAAAGTGACTTGCAGGCTTACAACATGAAGTAGATGACTACATTACAATTAAGAAAATGATTAGCTGATCCTCATGCTCTTCATTGTGAACAACTTACACTAATTGTAACTTTATACAATTGAAAGGCACAGGACTAAATTCAGGATCACATATTAGAATGGGGAGGTATCAGTTTTTAGACAACAATAACAGTAGTTAATGTCAGGGGCATTATATATTGTTAGGTAATCCCAGTCAGACACTGGTAGTACAATGTCATTTTTATATAAGACTAAATGAGTTTATATGCATAACAGTTCCCTCTACCTTTCTGGTTATTACTAGACAGAGGAAGGTATCTTTGTCCATGCTTACTATGCGCAGAAAAAAATAAAAAATAAAAATAAAACCCTCCCTCCCTCATTGATTTGAAGAAAAAAATTGCCCGAGAACCAAAACACTTTTTTTTTTTGGCCTAAGATATTGCACTAATAAATAATTAAATATTAACCCTTCCATGACTGGAGCTTACGGATTTTTTTTTAAAACACTGTGGCAATGCATTCTCTGATATCTGCAAGTCTCCCATCGGGAGCCTGGCATATATAAGAGAATACATTGGCCTAACAATATTTACCATAGACCTTCTAAGCCAGTGCATTCTTTTATATATGAAAGGCTCTCTATGGAAGACTTGCATGTATAAGAGAATGCACTGGCATAGGATCTGTAATGACGCACAAGTGCAGCTCCCATCATGAAAGGGTTAAATCAATTAAAATTATCCATGTTTCTGCTAACAGGACCCCTCCAGAGTAAGGTAGGTAGGTAAAAAAAAAATTCACACCCCCTCGTCTGGTGCCCCCACAATTTAGAGCTGATTATGAATTTATTTCACATATTTCCTGGCAATACTTTTTGATCATGTGTTTTTTTTGTTACCTACCTTACTCCCCCACTCCTTTCTGGCTTGCAGGATTCAGGTACCGGTACCATGGTAAGCAGTGCACAGGCTATATCTCCTGCTAGCAGATACTCAAAATTCAAACACCCAAATTAACCGCTATTCAGGATTTTACAAAAAGTTAGCTTTAATAGTATGCAGTCTCAGAAAACTTCAGACGCACATAATATGTCAGTATGACTGTTGAGTGTATAAAATGTATATACAGACTGGTTAGTATGAGCTTTATGGCACCATATTGTTCAGTTTTTATAATTTCTCAGCCAGTTGTCAAAATTTTATAAAATTCAAACTGAATCTTCTTGATTTGTTCAATGTTGTCGACACTATACTAAAGAAAAGGTGTTAAAACTAGCATCTATAGTTTACCAGTAAATCTGTTTTTATTCCATTTTTCTTAAATGGTATGCGCGATTCACCCCTCTGTATTATAAATTGGTATTCAGGATAAGAAAGGGGTATGGGGCACAATCTACATGTACACATTATGCCACTGAACTAATTGTATATTCCATTTTTTATAGGCTGTGTGTTACCCTTTTAATTAAATGTAGCATGCCCACTAGATGGTCTCAGTTGGAAGGGTGTCCACTTTGAAATTTCCAACCCCCCACTAATGCTGAAATGGTCACTGTCACCCCCTTTTGTTCAGTTGGGTACCCAGCTTTTAAAAAATGTTTAGTTGCATGGTACCCAGCTTTTACAAAAATTACATTTGGGTACCCAGCTTATGAAATCTCACACAGAATGTGAACTAATTAGTGAATGCTGTCAGTTGTTTTCGAAATGAACCTGTTAAATTTGTGAATACTTGTTTATATATGATATATATTCATCACAATGCTTGAAAATCATAGCAGAGAAGAATTGTAGGCATGGAACATAGGTCCATGCAGACTGATTTCATAAAGTTGGGTACCCAAATGTAAATTTGATAAAAGCTGGGTGCCCAACAGAAAATAAAAAAAAAGCTGGATACCCAACTGAATGAAAGGGGTGACAGTGGCATTTCAGCCCCACAAACCAGACATTACACCAGGTTCACGAAACTCCACTTGCACACATACCCTTCGGGTTGCAACTTTTCAACTGGTACCTCAAGCTTCCCAACTATTTGAAATTTCCAACTTGACATCCCCCTTTAATAGGTTGGATAATTTAACCAAAAGCATAAAAATATGCTACTATTCCCAGTATTGGTATAAAAATAAACAAAGCTTGGAACCTTGTGTAAAAATATGCTCAGCTGCACTGTTAGTTATAATAACTCATTAATAAATAACTGCTTATGCTTGTGGATTATCTGTGTCGACTGCATGTCACATGACAGGAACTAATTAGTTAAACAGTTCATGCAAAGTTCACAGTGGTAACTAAAAATAGTCAAGGTTTACGTTTCCATGGGGGAGGATGGGGTGCACTGAACACATAGAATAATATAGAACTATTAATGGCCTATTCGCAAAGTCACCAGTGCCTTGTCACCAGAGATATTCAGACTTTATATATATTGCAAAAAAAAGAAGTCATATTTTGTTTACAGCCATCAGTAGTCCCACACAAAGCCAAGTCTTAGTTTTTGCTCTCAAAACAAACATAGGGTGGTCCTCAAAGATAAGCCCACCCCATTACAACATGGTAGCAGTGCATATTAGTCAGCAATAAAAATGTTGGATCTGTTATGCCTTATCTCATTGGAAGATAAATATACTTTCTGAAAAGTCTTCCTCTCGGGAATTAAAAGCAAACATACTCGAGTGTACTCACGTTCAGCTGACTGAACAATAAATGAATTGAAAGACAGCCAAATTGGGTCTTAAATTAAACAAATCATGTAGCAATTTCTTGTTCAGTTTATCCGATGAACTTCCGATTTACATCTCAGCGTACACACAGAGAGGGATAGGCCTACTCTGTCCTCGGGTAATCCGAATATATGCACAGTTAATTTACGGCTCGGGAGGCTTGGTGTGTATGTACACAATAATACTGGTTTAATGTAAAATAGAGTTCTCACAATGGTCTTGTGTTTAAAATTGTTTTTTAAGTAACAGGAAGATGCAAAACAAAGCGTGAAACAGTCAAGTTTGGAAAACAAATATTGTCGGTCAGGGAAAAATTAGGGTCGGGTATTCTGACAATTAGTCGGGCGGGTTAGCAAAAAAAATGGATAATTTTTTAGGCCTGATATTCAGACTTTATATATATTGCAACAAAAAAGAAGTCATATTTTGTTTACAGCCATCAGTAGTCCCACACAAAGCCAAGTCTTAGTTTTTGCTCTCACAACAAACATAGGGTGGTCCTCAAAGATAAGCCCACCCCATTCCTTTACACCTCCAATCAGGTGTGTTATTACAAGAGCCGTCATAATTAGATTTTAATTATAAAGCATTGCTTCTGCTAATTCCTCTGGAAAACTCATTTATTCAACCTGTTATACTACAAAATCATACAATAACAAAATACCAACTTTATCTGATGTTCTCAGATGTCAACTACAGTATACCAAATCCCATGGAATTCTGAGTAATATTCTTGAAATTATGATCCAGACAGCCCAGACGGATACACGCATATGACTCATGAACATGCTGATTATAACAGTCTTCTTAAAATGTTTCATGATAAAATAGGAAACTCACAGCTAAAAATGAGGCAACTTCTGTGTCTATACTGTCTCTTGGTGGTTTGCTGACAGGTTCTTTAACTTCCTCTGGTGGGGTGGGAACTTCTTTGGTTTGAGGAACATCTTTGGTTTCAGGTGCCGTCTCTGGAAGTGGTTTTCCATCAATAGATTCCTCTTCATTTCCTTCACCATCTGCTTTCTCTGCCTTTTCACTTTCTTTTACTGTAAGTCAAATTTACAGGTGGGTATATAAAGGTTAGATGTGTGGCTATTAAATATCAACTAATGATGCTAAATAAAACAAATGTACAAACTACTAGTACCCCACAAAATAGTTATAAAATCAATAGATACCAGTTTATGTCAGAATATATTTGGAACTTAGCAATACATATGTAAATATAAAATGGAAGCAAAGGCAATGTGGCCTATATGGGGCTGGCCACTGGTTGCATATAGCTCATACCTATGACAAATCACATGTCAAGTTTGAATAAAAGGTCGGCCGACCACAGTGTCCCCCGACAACGTGGCAAGTCAATGCCGCTTTGTTAAAGAAATAAAAAAATATAAGGAAATGTTCTAATTCGAAACGGTTATTAATTCCGTAAAAAATAAGTTTTCCGTCATCTATATACATGTTGCACATCTCCTATATGTGGGTAACAATACTCTGAAGTTTCAAATATCTATGATCAAAACTGTAGGAGGAGTTGATTACACCATGAAGGTACCTTCATACAGAAAATTAAAAAAAATGTTTTTCAAAGTCGAAAGGCCCATAACTCTGGGAAAAATCATTGGATCAAACTCAAATTCGAACTTGACCTGTATTTTGATATGAACGACCCACAAAAAAACAGAAATTTCAATTGAACAGTCCAAACTTGAGTTATCATCTGGAAACCAAAGAAAAAAGAAATTGAATTTTCTAAGTTGAAACCATAACTCTAGGAAAAATCATCGGATCAAACTCAAATTCAAACTCAACCTGTATCTTGATATGACTGATCCACATCAAAACAGTATTTGCAATTAAAGGATCCAAACTTGAGATATCATCCGGAAACCGAAAAAGTGAGAAATGTTCTAAGTAAAAAACAAAGTTGAAAAAAAGGGAAATAACTCCATAAAAGAACATCGGATCAAACCCAGAATTGCAGAGCACATGTGTTCTTGGTTGAGACACCTACATACCAAGTTTCAATCAAATCGGATGATCATTACTGGAGTTATAACTCCGGACGGATGGACGGGACGCACAGACGCACGGACGGAGCCGATTACAATAGTCCCCCAAAAATATATTTTTCGGGGGACAACAAATGAAAGTGTCAATACCACTGCAGCTCAACTTTTAGAGGGGATAATTTGGGAAATGTTGTGCATTGCAGTTAGTGAGATGATTAAGAATTTGGAAAGTTCAATAAAATGGCAGCTGATGGCCTAGTTTTGTTTACCTCCCATCTGGACCTCACTCAAATGGCTGCCCACTGCCCCCCCCCCCCCCACCCCAATGTGAAGTTTTGGATCAATCAATGAAAAATATTAGATTTAATTACATTATGTATACATAGTGGCAGTGGTCAACCAGGGTTGCATAGGGACTGAATTATGCTTTGCAGTTTTTCAGATGCAAAGTTTTACATAGGTTGCAATAAATTCCTATCACAAAACATTATATTTATGAATAAGATATAACAATATTATAAAACAGGTTATCTGTTCTATTATGGAGCATGGGCTACTCCTGTGATGTGGCGTCATCTTGCATGCACATTCAAACGTGGGAATTGCCATGCCATCAGCTGAGAGGGACCTCTGCAATTCTCTCCTCCGTAAGATCAGTCATTCTAATAATTGTTAAAGTACATCAGCAAAAGAGCCTGATGGACAAAAATCTTGAAAATTTGACAAACAAAGGGCTGTAACGCAGCCAAAAAAAAAAACATATTAAATTTCATTCAGATCTGAGATATCTGCATGGATGGACAAAAAACCCATATTTCCAGATAAACAAAGAATGTTAACTCTAGAACAGAAAATGCAAACAAAGATGTTTGCCCCTCTTTTGAAAGCAGTCATGATGACAAACCACCATAGAAAATTTCATCAGATGGACAGATGGGTGGATTGACAGATGGACAAGTCAATCCATTATACTCCCCATTCTAATCGAGAGTGGGGGTATAATTAGATCACGTGTCATTTATATATATATACCGTACCGGCCGGAGGATAAATCGCATCGTTGGATAAGTCGCATTGAATTTTGAAGCTTAAAATGTTGCCTTTTGGCTCTTTCTGTTGTATACGTCGCACCTATTTCAGTGGCTTGTAAGGGAACATCAAAATGACACATTGACCTGGATTTAGAGTTATTTAGAGCAGAGGAAGCATTTTTTTTAAATAGAATTTATCACAGACGTAAAAATGAACGAACATTCCACCAATGCTTCCGGTATTCCCGATGTGATTTGGGGGAATTCCCAAGCAGGGGAGATAACATTGATTCATTTTTATTAGGAGTGTGTGGGAACATGGATTATAAACCTTATTATTTTGACTTGAATGATGTTTGGACTAACTCTGGGTGCAGCTTTGCCACGATTTGCTCGTTTGCCTCTACGCATGACAAAAATCATATCTTTCTTTTTGCGCCAGTCCCTGATTATTTTCTCGCTAACACCAAACTCTCGTTCTGCGGGCCGATTACCATGTTCATTTGCGAATTTTATCACTTTCAACTTGTATGAACTTTCGTAACTTAGACGTTTCCTTTTGATGCCACGTTTATCCATTTTGAATTCGAAGAAAACTGATAGGTATAATGAAGCACGATGTCGTTTGAATAGTTTTAAGGTATGAGGAAAGACACAAAATTTTGAATCATTTATAGGAATATAAAACTGAGACTCGGCTTACTGTTGTTTTAGGATAATGGCCTCGTTAATTTAGTTGTCGCCTAATTGTCGTGAAGCATGAATGAAAACACTTTGGGCTAATAGTGATGCAATGCACTCTTCAGTATTAAGTGTCAACTACTCAACGTGGGGATTAAATGTTATGAGTACACGGTACAGCATAAAATAATGTTTATGTAATATAAACAGGCGTTCGCGGCTTCGCACATAAGCCTCATTAAAATATGAGAACACGCTGACCAGACATGCATTTAGAGTCTTTAGGGCTTTTATTATGCTCATTCCAGGGGTTTAAATAAACATTCCGATGTGATGTCATCTGCTAGAAGTTTGCAGACATCAAAGAGATCATAACGCAGTCATTGAATGTGGGTCACTCATGCACATGTTACACAGTCAGGTCAAGGACGCCCACTGTTTTGAATTTGCTGATGTTTGCGGTTGAATTCTTAGATATTAATACATATAATACGATATATGTTTTAAATGTCGGACAGGGAATAAAATAAAGACAAAGTACATATGAGGATGGGGTATTTATTTATTTTTTTGTATACCGAATTGTATTATTTTATCGCGTTGCAGTTAGTTTGCGTCGGCATTTTGTCCCGTTATTTACCTGTGATCGCAGTTGATTCCTCAAAATTCGGCTGAAAATATGCCCCTCATTGACTTACCGATCTATAAGTCGCAGGAGGATTTTAATAGGGCAAATTGGGTTAAAAAGATGCGACTTATACACCGACCGGAACGGTAGATGTCCTTAAATGTCCCAAATATTAACAGTCCAGCAAACATTCCTATAAAACTAGTGACAATCATGTTAACAGAATAATATGGATACCAACTTTTAATGCATTTAATTGCCAAATTATGAAGGCATATATTGCATTAACCATATTATAGTCAGCCGTACAAAACTCGATTGTAACCAAAAAAACGTGATCCGAATTTCCTCATGAAAAGTCCTAATTTCACTTTGCGAAAACCCAGAGAAAATGTCTCCAGCCCACATTTTTACCTAGTTATTCTCACTCACTACAAAACAAAACCTACACCCTGTCTTACAGACAAGTTGAACAAAGATAAAAGGCCGCTCGGCCACAGTGTCCCCCTAACCGGTGGCTTCATTTGCAGCGGAGGCTTTGTAGAAGTATACTATATGGATAAAACACTTGTGCATTGTCTCATTACTGACATGCATACAAATAACCAAATCTTAAAAAAACTCTTAAAGTCAAAATATAACCTCAAATTGGCACAAAATGAAGAAAATTACAAGAAAAATTGAATTTTCTAAGTCGAAAAGCCAATAACTCTGAGAAAATCATCGGTTCAATCTCAAATTCAAACTTGACCTGTATCGTGATATGACTGATCCACATAAAAACGGTATTTGCAATTGAAGGATCTAAACTTGAGAAATTTTCTAAGTAAAACAAGTCGAAAAAGGGCCACATCTCTCGCAAAAATGGGCGGAGCATACCCATATTCGAACTTGACCTGTACATAGGGCTGATAAACTCACATACCAAATTTGGTTCAGATATGATCACACAAACTGAAGTTATCATCCAGAAACCAGAAAATTACAAGATTCTAAGTAAAATAAAAGGTCGGTAGACCTCATGTCCGCCTCTAAGTGTCGGCTTGATACGACCGTTGTTTGCGCATAAAAACCTGTCTTTAGTGCTAGTAAACCTACATACCAAATTTAATTTCATTCAGTACACATTTACTAAAGTTATCATCTGGAAACCTCAAATTGGCAAAAATTCTAAGTCAAAAAGGGACATAACTCCGGTGAAAATTGGCGGGCAGAACCCGAATTCGAACTTGACCTGTGTTTTGCTGGGAGAAAGACACATACCAAATTTGGTTGAAATCTGATTAACTCTACTAAGGTTATCATCCGGACACCAACTTTTGGGGTTTTATATGTCGGGTCGGCGGACAAAAAAGGGCCATAACTCTCGCAAAAATTATCGGATTAAACCGAAATTCGAACTTGAGCTGTATTTTGATATAAGTAATCCACAAAAAACATATAAACAATCCAAAATCAAGTTATCATCCGGAAACTAAATGAAAGTGTCAATGACACTGTAGCTCAACTTAGGTAGGGGAATAATTTAATGGTCGACAGTAAATGGAGGAATAGGAAAAGTGCTAATTGAAATGTCTAAGTAAGACTAGATGTTCATGTCAATATCAACATTCATTAAAGGTTTCATAATGATCGGATCAGGGATGTGGTGATTATGGTGTGACAAAGGATTTATTGATGCAAAGAGTAAATTCTAAAATGGCCACCGGCAGCCATGTTTTTTTCCGAATTACCCCAAAATGACTTGTTCCCATCTACAGCCTTTACAAATCTCATAATGATCTGATCAAAGGTATGACCTGTAGCCTGTGCCAATGGATTTAGTCATGCAAAGAGTAAAATCCAAGATGGCTGCTGTCGTCCATGTTTTTCGGCCGAAAGACCCCAAAATGACTCGTTTCCCATCTACATGTCATTGTTAACATACAGTGTACATGACAAATTTCTTGAAGTTCCGACCAAAGCTACGACCTGTAGCCTGCACCAAAGGATTTATTCATGCAAAGAGTAAAATCCAATATGGCTGCTGGCGGACATGTTTTTTAGCCAAACGACCCCAAAATGACTCGTTCCCATCTACATGTTAATATTAACATCCATGATAAATATCATGATGTTCAGACAAACAGTACGACCTGTAGCCCGTGCCATGAATTGAATTTTGAAATCTAAGATGGCTGCCAGCGGCCATGTTTTTTGGCCGTATGACCCCAAAATGACTCGTTCCCATCTACATGTCATTGTTAACATCCATGACAAATTTCATGTCAATATCAATATTCATGACAAATTTCATAAAGGTCAGACCAAAGGTACGACCTGTAACCCGCGCCAAAGGATTTAGTCATTGAAAGAGTAAAATCCAAGATGGCTGCTGGCGGCCATGTTTTTTGGCCGAACGACACCAAAATCACTCGTTCCCATCTACATGTCATTGTTAACATCCATGACAAATTTCATGAAGTTCTGACCAAAGCTACAACCTGTAGCCCTCGCCAAAGAATTTAGTCATGCAAAGAGTAAAATCCAAGATGGCTGCTGGTGGCCATGTTTTTTGGCTGAACGACCCCAAAATCACTCGTTCCCATCTACATGTCAATATTAACATCCATGACAAATTTCATGATGATCAGACGAACAGCACGACCTGTAGCCCGTGCCAATGGATTGAATTTTGAAATCCAAAATGGCCACAAGCGGCCATGTTTTTTGGCCGAATGACCCCAAAATGACTCGTTCCCATCTACATGTCAATGTCAACATTCATGACAAAATTCATAAAGATCAGACCATAGGTACGACCTGTAGCCCGCACCAAAGGATTTAGTCATGCAAAGAGTAAAATCCATGATGGCTGCTGGCGGCCATGTTTTTTGGCCGAACAACCCCAAAATCACTCATTCCCATCTACATGTCATTGTTAACATCCATAACAATTTTCATGAAGTTCTGATTAAAACTACGACCTGTAGCCTGCGCCAAAGGATTTAGTCATGCAAAGAGTAAAATCCAAGATGGCTGCCAGCGGCCATGTTTTTTGGCCGTATGACCCCAAAATGACTCGTTCCCATATACATGTCAATATCAATATTCATGACAAATTTCATGAAGTTCTGACCAAAGCTACAACCTGTAGCCCGCGCCAAAGAATTTAGTCATGCAAAGAGTAAAATCCAAGATGGCTGCTGGCGGCCATGTTTTTTGGCTGAACGACCCCAAAATCACTCGTTCCCATCTACATGTCAATATTAACATCCATGACAAATTTCATGATGATCAGACGAACAGCACGACATGTAGCCCGCGCCAATGGATTGAATTTTGAAATCCAAAATGGCCACCAGCGGCCATGTTTTTTGGCCGAATGACCCCAAAATGACTCGTTTCCCATCTACATGTCAATGTCAACATTCATGACAAATTTCATAAAGATCAGACCACAGGTACGACCTGTAGCCCGCGCCAAAGGATTTAGTCATGCAAAGAGTAAAATCCAAGATGGCTGCTGGCGGCCATGTTTTTTGGCTGAACAACCCCAAAATGACTCGTTCCCATCTACATGTCAATATTAACATCCATGACAAATTTCATGATGATCAAACGAACAGTACAACCTGTAGCCCGCGCCAATGGATTGAATTTTGAAATCCAAGATGGCCACCAGCGGCCATGTTTTTTGGCCGAATGACCCCAAAATGACTCGTTCCCATCTACATGTCAACATTCATGCAAAATTTCATAAAGATCAGACCAAAGGTACGACCTGTAGCCCGCGCCAAAGGAAATTGTTGACGGACACACGCACACACGGACGACGGACGCCAAGCCATGGCAATAGCTCAAACTTACAAAAGTAAGTTGAGCTAAAAACAGAAGAAAAACTGAATTTTCTATGTTAAAAAAGGGGCATAACTCTGCCAAAAATGGTCGGGCAGAACCCAAGTTCGAACTTGACCTGTGTTTTGCTGGGAGAAAGTAATATACCAATTTTGGTTTGAATCCGATTAACTCTACTAAAGTTATCATCCGGAAACCAACTTTCAGGGGTTTTCTAAGTAAAAAAGGCCATAACTCTGGTGAAAATTGGCGGACGGAAGAACCAGAATTCGAACTTGACCTGTCTTTTCTGCTAGTAAACCCACATACCAAATTTAATTTAATTTGGTTCACTCTAACTAAAGTTATCATCCGGAAACCGCGGACGCACGGACACACAGACGCATGGATGGACGCACGGACGGACGGACACCGGCTATTTTAATAGTCCCCCGAAATATTTTTTTCGGGGTGACAAAAATACCTGAGATACAACATACTACCAATATATACACAAAATAATTACATATGTACAGAAAGATAGCCCTGGGAAGTCCATTTGTGATGCTGCATGACATCAAAAAAAGTTAACAATATCCTATATCAGATACTTTTATAACATTTAATATGTAAAACTTACTATTATCGTCTTCACTCGATTCATCGTCAGAATCTTTGTACTGATTCAGTAAACTCAGTCCCCTCTGTGTGAGTTTGTCGTCTTCCTCTACAGGTTCTGCTACAAAGATATTTCAAAGATTTTATTAAAGCAAACCAGTGAGTCAGTGTCAGCAATAATGTTATTTGTTGAACTTATTGTCTGAACATTTCATACCAATCAATGGGAACCTTCTGCAATTTTATTATCTGTTTTTATATCATCCGTTAGCTTATATTTCCTGATCATCCCTCCAGATGAACTACCGTTCCAATGTATTCTTTTATAACTGAATGGGAGAAATTCAGAAAAATAAAGGGTTAAAGTTCACATGGCTGTTTCTCTCATATGATTACCCTACTGACCAGAAATAAGAAATATAGTGTGGACATGAGAAATAGGTAGAACATGTATTGGGAACATTCTGATGGGGAGAGAATCAAGTATTATGCAGTCTTCATTCTCGATAGAGTAAGTATGAAATTCATATATTGGTATCATTCAATTACATGTAGTTAGTTCATGGTTCTTCTTTTGGCCGACATTTTTTTGTTCAACAATAATACATTTTTGTTTAACCCTTTACCCAACAAACCGGCCAAAACCGGCCAAATAAAGCTTCAACAGCCTAAAATATCTTCGGTCTGTCTCAATAGAACCATACAAATATGGATATCATTGGAACCGGCTCCTTGACTACATTGTGATAGTTACAGTTAGCCCTGTGCCAATGCATTCTCTTATATATGCGAGTCGACCATAGGTCGCCTCGCATATATAAGAGAATGCATTGGCCTAAAAAAAATCTTTTTTTAACACTTTTTACCATTTTTTCTTACATTCTTTAACAATTTTATAATTTTTAATGTGTTAAGCCAATGCATTCTCTTATATATGCGAGGCGACCTATGGTCGACTCGCATATATAAGAGAATGCATTGGCACAGGGCCCTTCTGTTGGGTAAAGGGTTAAGCCAAACTATAAAATGGTTAAGATTTTCCATGCCTTGTCAAAGAATAGATACACTCCTGTCCGAATTGGTTGGGATACCAAACAGAACTCATAACAGAACCATTTAGTTAGCAGCACCAACAAATTAAATTTAATATATACTAATGAGCACACAAATAATTGGCATTCCATAGATCAGATCGTACATAGTTGGTTTATTGACAAAGTTCATACAGTGAAATGGTAAAATAACCCTTTCATGACGTGATATACCACTTCAGTTAACAAACCTTTTTTCAGCCTTCTACTACCCATTATGTCTCATGAAGGGAGTAATGTTTCCAGAGGCATGTCTAACATCACTTCAAACCAAACTGCTGATGCAGCTTTAAATATCCTGTTCTAGTGCATTCCCTTATATATATATGAGACTTTGGGAGCCTCGCGTATATAGGAGAATGCACTGGCTTACATGGTCAAGTTATATATTGTTAGGTCATGTATTCTTTTATAACTGAATGGGAGAAATTCAGAAAATAAAGGGTTACAGTTCACATGGCTGTTTCTCTCATATGATTATCCTACTGACCAGAAATAAGAAATATAGTGTGGA
The DNA here is from genome assembly GCA_032622095.1 of Siphonodentalium dalli. NCBI lineage: Eukaryota > Metazoa > Mollusca > Scaphopoda > Gadilida > Siphonodentaliidae > Siphonodentalium > Siphonodentalium dalli. The sequence continues at coordinate 79,740,680 of CP136067.1, read as the reverse complement.
CATGAGAAATAGGTAGAACATGTATTGGGAACATTCTGATGGGGAGAGAATCAAGTATTATGCAGTCTTCATTCTCGATAGAGTAAGTATGAAATTCATATATTGGTATCATTCAATTACATGGTTCTTCTTTTGGCCACATTTTTTTGTTCAACAATAATACATTTTTGTTTAAGCCAAACTATAAAATGGTTAAGATTTTCCATGCCTTGTCAAAGAATAGATACACTCCTGTCCGAATTGGTTGGGATACCAAACAGAACTCATAACAGAACCATTTAGTTAGCAGCACCAACAAATTAAATTTAATATATACTAATGAGCACACAAATAATTGGCATTCCATAGATCAGATCGTAGATAGTTGGTTTATTGACAAAGTTCATACAGTGAAATGGTAAAATAACCCTTTCATGACGTGATATACAACTTCAGTTAACAAACCTTTTTTCAGCCTTCTACTACCCATTATGTCTCATGAAGGGAGTAATGTTTCCAGAGGCATGTCTAACATCACTTCAAACCAAACTGCTAATGCATCTTTAAATATCCTGTTCTAGTGCATTCCCTTATATATATATGAGACTTTGGGAGCCTCGCGTATATAGGAGAATGCACTGGCTTACATGGTCAAGTTATATATTGTTAGGTCATGTATTCTTTTATATATATATGTGAGGCTCCCTATGGCAGACTTGCATATATAAGGAAAAGCATTGGCACAGTGTTTTTGCAAAATTTCAGGAAGCTCCAGCATGGAAGGGTTAAAGATATCAATAATAAAAGTCATACAATATATATATTTTGTATTTGTCCAGATCAGGATCTGTGTTGTTTATATGTATGGTTATACAGCTCACTAACACTGAGCTGGATGTACTTTACCCATCCACCCCATCTAGTGAATCAGATTAACCACAGTTGTGAAGTTCTGGGTATATACACATATATGATACATGTATATATGTTTGTGTATATTTGTATTTACGAATACAGACATATGTGCTGAGTCAGTAAGGTGCAAAGAACTTCAGGCATTCATTTAGACGGCACGCATCGCTTTCAAGTCTCACATTTTCTGTGATTTTTGCATTGTCAGTGTCCACATTTCAATTGAAACAGGTCTTCGAAGATGAGTCAGATAACATCGGGAAAATTAAATAATTGACAGTGAAAATGACAGAGCAAAAACAGAACCATTGTTCGCCCCAATACTGTTGGCTTGCACTACCTTGGTGAAACTTGGAAACAAAACTTGCAAGTTATGAATATCCATTACCTTGGCCTGATATGGAATTCAATTTGATGGCTATCACAGATTCCTTTCATTAGCTTGGCTTATTTCTCTTTGAAATATGGGACTACATTTTCATGGACCGGGACACATTTTCCAGGAGGATTTGACATGGACTATTTTGAAAACAGTTAGCTATGGGTTTCGATAACTATTTTGCAGACTCTTGTGCTTAAGGTATCATTATTCGGCCCATGTGAATTAGAATGGGGATAACATGCTGTCTGGTGCGATTTTGGGACATTTATTACTCTGTTTTTCTATAAAAATATCCATTTTATGATTTTGATCGGCTCCTCATTATGGACGATAAAATTGTATTTTCCATCGTAAAGCCTACCGATAAACTTCAGATCTGACAGCAGCCCGTAATTAACTCCATGGGTAAGGCATTGAGCTAAATAAAGAACCGTAAATATACAGTCCCATTAAAAAACTAACATAAACAACCACAAGTCAAAATTATTTGAAACATACTAGAAGCATACATGTTAACATCTGGCACGCTAATCTCAGAAAATCGATCTTCAGAATTTGGGAGATGTTGCCCAAATTCCGAAGACTTTTTAAAACTAAAAACTTTCTATTTTTACTCAATTTAGAGCTAAATAATACCAGATGAATAACAGCATTATAAACATTAAAGTAATATATGACTTTAAAACATAACATAAAGCTTAATTCCAGGCAAAATTAGTTCATTTGTTTGTTAGGGTTTACTCAGGCAAACTGATTGTTAACTTTGGTCCATGCTCATTTTGAATATGGCATATATTAATAAAAGACAATTTTTTTATTCATTAACTTCAAATCACAAACACATTGTCTTGTCTTGCAACATCTTAGCAGTAGGACTGCCATACATCCAGGAAGAAATGAACTTTGACACCACAGCATTCTTCACGAAAGTATGTGGAATTAAACCAACTGTGATGATGTCATATATTCCAGTTTATTCTGCTCTGCTATTATGCAGGTTTTTGTAACTTTGGGTAAAATTATATGTTTCTCGCTGAGTGAATATGATACAGGCTCGGACAAAATATTGGATGTACGAATCTGTTGAAAAAGGGCATTAACTCCGCCAAAATGAGTCTGACCGAACGCAAAATCACAGGTGTGCAGATTCCCATGCTGGTTGATATATCTGCAAAGTTTAAAAAAAAATTAACAGAAAATGACAAAATACAGGCATGGACAAAGTTCCCGACGCATGGACGAGGGTCATTACTATAGTCCTCCAACGGAATGTCAGGTGGGCAACAATAGCTGTGTTGAGATATGCTATGTTTGGATAGTTGGATGGCTAGGCTAATTATGCAGCTCGTTTTCATTGAGAGAATATTATGACAGTCACATTTATGTGACTTTTATTGTATACAGTGAGCTGCATGCATACAGGAAGTTTGGTCTTCAATGGCTTACTGAATTCCATAGAAACTGTTTCCCGATCAGGAGGGGGCTAGATAGAGCTGAAATTCGGGAGACTAAAAAATGTCTTATAAGAAGAAATGAAAGTGGCAATGACACTGTAGCTCAACTTGGAAAGGGAATAATTTCATGTGTTACAGTCAATAGAGTGATTAGTAATGTGGAAAGTTGAAAGGCCTAGTTATGCAAAGAGTAAAATCCAAGATGGCCGCTTACAGCCATGTTTTTTTGCTGAATGACCCCAAAAAGATTCGTTCCAATTTACATGTCATTGTTAACATACATCCCAAATTTCATGATGATACGACCTGTAGCCTGTGTCAAAGGATTTAGTCATGTAAAGAGTAAAATCCAAGATGGCTGCTGGCGTTTTTTGGCCGAATGACCCCAAAATGACTCGTTCCCATCTACATGTCATTGTTAACATCCATCCCAAATTTCATGATGATCCGACAAAAGCTACGACCTGTAGCTCATGCCAAAGGATTTAGTCATGCAAAGAGTAAAATCCAATATGACTGCTGGCGGCCATGTTTTTTGGCCAAATGACTCGTTCCCATCTACATGTCAATATTAATATCCATGACAAATTTCATGATGATCAGATGAACAGTACGACCTGTAGCCCGTGCTAATGGTTTGAATTTTGAAATCCAAGATGGCCACTGGTGGCCATGTTTTTTTGCTGAATGACCCCAAAATGACTCGTTCCCATATACATGTCAATGTCAACAGCCGTGACAAATTTCATAATGATCCGACCAAAGGTACGACCTGTAGCCCGTGCTAAAGGAAATTGTTGACGGATCACGCACACACGGACGACGGATGGCAAAGCCATGGCAATAGCTCAAACTTTACAAAGTAAAGTTGAGCTAAAAATGGATGTATGGTGATAATGTTAACATCAATATTTAGTCACAATCTGGATCTTTTTCAAAGAAAATAATTACCTGGAGCAGCTGCAGGAACAGTAGCATCATTTTCTGCATCCTCACTTCTGTTATATCCATATTTTGCTGAAAATGGACAATGAGAATAATAAAAATAAAATAAAATTACTCATAAATCATGTTGTGAAGAGAAAGTTAAGAATTGCACCCTGACTTCTCAAGCAAACAGAAGCATCACGACAGATCTATAACTGACAGAATGCAAAATTGAAGAACAAATGCTTCTACATTATGATATACAGTAACTTTTATTGGCGGACTATTTCTCAAAAATATATTGAGTAGTAAGTTAGGACTGAATGAACTGAACAATATTTAAAAATGCACTTTAGTTTAAACATATTTCTGAAAAAAATAGAGTGGATCTGGTTGAAATTGTTGCAGAAATTATATTTGAATGGTTTGACAGACTCGATGATATACGGCTCAGAGAAGGTAGCTGGTCTTGAATACAGAAATGAGAATTTGTTCACACACAAGCAAGCACGTTTGAAGTAATAAACACAAATACTGAGTCCGTGCCACCTTAAATCTGATATCTATAGTTTAATGCCTTTAAATGAGTATTCAAAATTCCAATAAGTAAATTATGAACAGGTGACAATAAAGCCTTAACCCTTCCATAACTAAAGCTTCCTGACATTTTGCGAAAAACCCTGTGCCAATACATTCTCTTATATATGCAAATCTCACATAGGGAGCCTCGCATATATAATCAAATACATTAGCCTAGAAATATTTACCATGACCTTGTAAGCCAGTGCATTCTCTAATATATGAGACTCCCTATGGGAGACACGCATAAGATAATACACTGGCACAGTAGGGTCTTTAGTGTTGCACCAGCGCAGCTCCCGTCATGAAAGGGTTAATATAAAGTCAATCTTATACACTAGGTTCTAGATTGATAAATTTTATATCCAACATACACAAGTAACTTTTTTTCTTGGTGTCACTTCCAAGTTGAAGAACAGTACGACGATTCCTTCCCTTTCCTGAGCTAAAACCACTGAAAAGAAAGAAAACTAAATAAACTGGTTTTGCCTCCCCTGGTGAGGGACGATAACATAGTTTTCCTTTATAACAGCTAATGGTCAGTTCCTCTCATCTTATCATTCAAAATGGCTATCTATCTCTATATCTGTATGTACATACTCTCACATGCCCGGCTTATGAGCATTACAGAAAGAGATCGATTAGATCCATATTTTGAATTTGGCAGGAATATTTTGCCGAACCTGTGACTTCGCCATGGTAGGGATCTTTAATGTGTGCACATTGTTGCGCACAGGACAGCCATTAGCACCGGCTCCTGATCCAACGGGGTGCCAAGTATAGTGTCATCCCTGATCATGACATTACGAGATATTACAAGACATTACCTATCTTTAAAATTTTGTCTGAGATTCTTTTGCTTCTAGAATCGTTCTCAGAGCACTGATTGTGGCATCGATATTTGATTTGTGATGCCCAATTTTGCCCATGGTACTGATATTTAACCCTTTCAGTAAGAGCTCTTTCCATCAATGTATCACAAGGAAATATAGGTTGATACAAAATTCGGACTTGGCACTGAAAGGGTTAAAAGTAGATGGCAACACAAAGTCCAACCGATACTAAGTTTCAGGTACACTGACTGATACAAAGTTTCAGGTACACTGACTGATACAAAGTTTCAGATACACTGACAGATACAAAGTTTCAGGTACACTGACAGATACAAAGTTTCAGGTGCATTAAGTAACCAGAACCAAACCATTAATTTTTCTTGGCCTTATGGTGATGTCAGGAGAGTATAACTAATATTAGTTGCAACTAACACCATCCCTTCATGATGCATGTATTTATGTCAATAAATCCATGGCAAAGAGAGTTCAGTCAGAACTTGAGAATTGTTTATCATCAATGAAATGGAATTTAAGGAAGTCATTCAGTTTGAACATTCAAAAATCATGACTGTTCGCTTACCAACTAAACAGACAGAAACTATTGTACAGCAAGGTGAAGTAAATTGTGTGACCTTTACCTTTAAAAAGATCTGGCGATGATCGACAAAACTGTTTTTTTTATTTACACATTAAATTTATTTAGGCCTATTGGCACAAATATGCCTTTTTAATTTGTATTATCATGACGACACATTCGCTCATTCGTAATTTTTTTTAGACCAATCATAATTGTCAAATTGAGACACGTGTTTATGTTATGTTATATCGCCACAAAAAAAACCATGGCATGTGAGTGAGTGAGTGAGTATATTCGGCCCAATGCCCGGGATAGCACAGTGAAGGCATTGCCTTATTTCCACTGTTGATCAGGTAATTTAGCCATTTACCCATGACTTCATCGCCATGGTAGGGTTCTTTAACGTGTGCAAATTGTTGCACACTGGACAGCCATTAATGTCAGCTTCCGATCTGACAGTGTGCCTATCACTGTGTCATCCCTGGACATGACATCGTAGACAGATTGAGGTAAGAAATTCGTCCAGTACATGTTTTTCAAATTTTGTCTGAGATAATTCTATCAAACAATCACCTGAAATGTCTATTTGATCAATTTACATGTACACCCCAAAGCCGGAAGGGAGGAATTTTGACAGGAAATTTTGCCACTAACCCATGGATCGTTACGCAAGGTAGAGTTCTTTATTAAATGACTGTCACTATTTTCACTAAATACCACTATCGTTTGGTGATGGTTTTCCGATAAATCGGATCACGATAGTATGTGATCAAATTTCAGTTCATGCGTGTCTGAATCAGAACGAGGCTCCTGAACTATTTTCAATTGAGAAATTTAATATTAATATTGTTATTGATAAAATTGTTCGTTCGTCAATTTGAATTCAACTGATCCCCTTTTTAAAAATAAATTTCATAGGTTGTTTGTAATAATTTAGTTCAAATTGGTCATATAATAAACATATTATTACTACAGTGAAATTAAGCCATCTTGATCCGGGATCTCACCTTCTCAACTCAGCCTGAAGTGATCTGAGTCTCTACATCACGTCTCGTTGAGTTTGGCAGCTCGTCTTATCCAGGATCTCACCATCTCAAATCGGTGTGATATAGAGACTCAGATCATTTCACTGTAGTGATAATCTCTATTTATCGGGCACATATGGTAGTAAAGGGAGCGGGAAGATTCGGTCGCGGGAAGATTTGGCTCAGTATTTTTCGGTCGTGGGTAGATTCGCCTGGGAATATTCAGCTAGGAATATTCGGCGATTGTGGGATTATTTACAAGGGTCTTGATAAACTAAGTTGTATTAATAACGACTTTATTAGATGAATAATATAATGAAAATAATGAAACATATTTACGCAAGCTGATATGTGTAACAGACAATACAAACATAGCAATATTGACATTTTTAACTGAACGAAATTGATATTTATTCTTTATTTGAAAACACATAATTAAACATTATAATCATGGATTACATTCATAGAAACAGTCCCACTATATACCAAGCAATACCAAGCAGTAGAAAAATAATAAAAATAGGTCCTTGACGGTCATATTATATGTAGTTTTGACTTACTAAATGCCAAAACGTTAGCCGCCAGAAATTACTGCTTGGTAAGTTAGTGCTTGGTACATAGCGAATATACACCGCCAGTGATAAAATCCAATTAATCACAATGTCGCTGTACTCCATTGTGTGCTGTTTGATGGCTTCGCCATGTTATTAAAATAAGCAGTTTATAATGAGAAGACACCTGTCGTTGGCTTTCGCTGTGGTAATACGGTACATATTAGTTGGTTTCCCTGTGGTATTACAGTAAGCATTGTATAATGAAACGACACATTAGAGTAGTAATGAGTGTCAAAAAAGGTATAAATGTTGTAAGAGATCTAGTTTCCTCAGTCTGATCATCGATCCGATTATATTCAAACTTTCAGTATGTCTTCAAAACCGTGCTACCCATGTGGAGTTTGTGGTGATGAATGTCACGAGATCAAAAGCATCGCTTGCGATCTCTGCGACAAGTTGTTCCACCTTCCGTGTGAGAACTTAAAAGGGAAGGAATTCAATTTCTTTGGAAAATCTTCCTTGGGCTACAGTAATGCCCTAATTAATCGACTCCATAACCACAGCAGAATTATGGGTAACTTTTCAGGATTTAGTCGGAAATATGGCTTGTTGCCATTCATCAGAAAGCTCTCGCTGAGAGCTTTCGGATGAATGGCAAGCCATATTTCCGACTAAATCCTGAAAAGTTACCCATAATTCTGCTGTGGTTATGGAGTCGATTAATTAGGGCATTACTGTATTTGTGAGTGAAGTGCATTTCCAGGTCTGGTTCCATCGATTGGGATGAATCCCATCTGAGATTGATAGCTGGAAGGACAACTGGTAGTGTAGTTAAATATGCTTTGAGGAAAGATATATTTTGAGGTTGGAAAAGCGAGTTTGGGTGAAAGAGGTCCACCAGTATCGCAGGTATGTTCGGGATGCCCAGGCTTCCAAACTTCTTGGACCGCAGTGGTTGGGTTCAATCCCGATTAGTGTGAAAGACAACGGAAGTTGTTTATTCAATGCAGATTCAGTTTGTCTGTTCGGTGAAGAGACACATTCCATGGAACTTCGTGTTAGAACTTGTTTAGAAATGTTCGAACATTTCTGATGTCCGTCCACCTCTTGGTGATGACATCCTGGCCTGTGCCGATGGTGGTACAGGTTCTAGTGTGTATTCGTCGGCATGGCTACAGTGACAGGATGACCATTCAAGTTAGAAGTGCTTTGGATTGTACTGGCAGCTTCATGCTTGCAACCACTGCAAAGTCACTTTGTGAGACATGGGTAAAAAAAATTCAACTGACCAAAGTTTGCGCCGACAACTAAACTTCGTGTTTGAAAGTATGTCAACACAAACTTTGACGATGGTTGACTATACCTAAGAGAGCCACTATGGCCAGAAAACCTCAAAAATCTCAAAAACAAGAACGATTTCAAATAAACGTCAGAAAGTGACGTACATGTAAGTGCAGTAGCCATGGGTGTACCTTTATTTATTTAATGGCAATTTCTTAATTTATTTACAAGCATTGGTATGCTTAAATGACTCCTAAGATTAGCATTTCAATCAGCCCTCAAGGCAAGCATGCAGGGGTGACTCAAATTTAATGTTCACCAACTTGAATCCGCATAGTATAACGTATAACTTTTTACAAGGTGTTTGTGTTTGGTGGTGTTTTGGCTCGGATTGTCAGTGGCTTCAAAGCACTGTGCATGGAGTTATGGATCTAGTATCGAGAGTAACTTCTGTACACATACCACCTTTTTGAAAGAAATGTTTGTTTAACCTTTGTTTATTTATTTAATGGCAATTTCTTAATTTATTTACCAGCATCGGTATGCTTATATGACTCCTCAGCATAGTATTTCAATCAGCCCTCAAGGAAATGTTAAATACTTATGACCCATAGTGTCCTTAAATTTACTGTCTAAATCGCTGGTAAATAATTTGATGATATGTCTTTATTTGATAGCCAACTAAATGGCAAAAATAAATAACTCTAAATCCGCCTGACTTATAGTCTGCTGGTCCAACGCCCAGATAAAGGATGATGGCAGTTAGTGTTTACGAAAACGATCACAAATCATAAAATAAATAGAAAATAAACATATTATTACTTTATTATAAAAAAATCGCAGTTTCTTCTTGCTGTCCTGGTGTTATTGCATGGCATTACTATTTCTTTGCTTGCCAATTCTGTATTATATACATATATCTTGGTTAAAGATGCAATATCCGAATTAACGCTCCCAAATTACTATTGCTTTGGATGCGGAATTAAACAAATTTTGATTCGAGTCGAGGAACCCACCCATCAAAGCTCAGATTTGTGAAGTTTGTTATTTCTCAAGATGTACAATTATTTGTGGCGCAGAAAACAGTTGTCAACCCGACGGATGAAGATGGATAACCCTACAATCAGGTGATAATACGACCAAATTTCGATATACACGAAGTGATAATTTGGCCATATTTCGTTGAACAAAATGTTGATAAATAACAAGTTTTGGGAAATTAGATACCATAGTTGACAGTGGTTAGGCCTAAAAAAAAAACTTATTTGTTTCCTATTACGGTGCCAAAAAATTCCAGGTAGGTAGCTAGGGATTTGTTTTTTTTTGGTAATATTTTCTTATTTCCCCGAACAGTTAAGAAGTACATTAATGCTTACTCTTTATACTTGTGTTAAGAATGTCCATGTATATTGCAAGTAATCAGTTAATGTAACACAATAATATGATAAGTTTTGTCAATGTGAACAAACAAATGCCTCCCAGGCACTCAGTTATGCAGCTCTCTTGTAATTATTCTCTCAGTTTAGATTGTGGTGGCACATCTTCCTCAGAGCACAATATTGACATATCAACAGGCCCAAGACATACACCATAATAGGGCTATTCTATTACAGTAGATAATTTCATGTGCCCTTTTAGTGCCCATCCCAGAAGGGTGTTTGATATGGTAGACATGCAGTCATCTTTATACTGTCTGTATACATACTAGTAACTATGCATGAACACTATGAATCCTTGATTGACTGGGGAGAGGAACTTTAAATTCTGATATAGAATGTCTTCTACATGTATATTGCTCTCTAATAGATAAGACTTCTTCCCACAAGACATGGGAGTTGAACAAACAAGATTACCACAGGCAGGTTTTAAAGACTGCAGATTTATTGGTGAGATTGGGATTCATCTGCAACCACAAATGGACATGTATTTTAATAGAAGTAAATTGTTTTTGAAAATTCCATCTCAAATTATTGCTGCTTAATGTAAACATAGTATCTCACATATATTTTGAAGACCTCTGTCTGTCTGTCTGTTTGTCATTAATACAAATCTACGATTCTCGACCGATCGGGACGAAACTTGGTACGTGTGTGTAGTTTAACCAGGCGGTGGTCGTTGTCGTATTGGCGAGCCCGTGTGACGCCCGTGCAGTGCATGCGCAGACGAGATCTCGGAAACGGGTGGAGCTATCGACTTGAAATTTGGTATGTGAATGTATCTTGCCCCGAATACGAATTTTATCGGGTCGTCGAGCCCATGCGACGCCAGCTTCGCGCATGCGCAGACGAGATCTCGGAAACGGGTGGAGCTATCGACTTGAAATTTGCTATGTGAATGTATCTTGCCCCGGATACGAATTTTATCGGGTCGCCGAGCCCGTGTGACGCCAGCTTCGCACATGCGCAGACCAGATCTCGGAAATGGGTGGAGCTATCGACTTGAAATTTGGTTTTTGAATAGCCCGGACAACGTCGGGCTCATCAGCTAGTATTATATATTTAACAATATAGATGTGTTTACATGCCAATTACATGCATTAAAAAAAAAAACACACATTTAAAAAAAAAAAAAATTTGGGTTGAAATTAAAAAAAAAAGTCCAGGTTGGCCCAATTTCGGCAGGTCGGTCGGGTAACCGGAAACACAGATGTTTTATTTTTTGGCCTTAGCACCATTTTGTTGCAATTAATCGATTCTGATAACTAAAGCGTATTTTGAAGTAATGTTGTCATTGTTGTATCTTGATTATATGGGGACCGTCTAATCGGATTGAGTACCTTTAATACCTCTTGAAGGATTCCGACAAAACATGATTAACATCATAAAAAGTAATAACCTGGATTTATTCATGTGAAATATTGTTCACAAATATGGCCACATACTCTTGGGATCCAAATAAGCATACCCATATGCTTATTAATTTTTGGAAAAGTTGCCACCCTGCATGGTTCTTATTTGGGTCTGTATGTTTATTTTAAAAGCAGGATTATCAAGAAATTTATACTATAGGCCTATCAGAATTGCAGGAGCCTTTAATCAGACCAGGAAAATATAGAAAAAACATGTTGCTGGAAGTCTGTTTGGTAACTCCTATGACAACACACAGTGTACAATATGAGAAATATATATGAATAACCTTATAGCATTTCAGATAGACTTGCTTCCATGTTGTATATTGCCACCATGTACTCTTATTCCGCACTGTACTCTACTGGATTTAGCAGAATTGTCGACCCTGTAGTCTTATTCCGCACCCTATGCTTATTTGGACCCCAAGAGTAATTCATAAAAAACATACAAATAAACTTTCTTTATTATTTTATAATAAGTTCAATGTAAACATAAAATAATCTAATAAAATAACAACATCTAAAAAATCAACAACAAAACATCATAAAACTGTTATAATTTCGCCCTAAAATAGGTCTAAACCTAGGAAGATATTCGGCTGATAAAACCAGGCGAATCTTCTCAACCGAATCATCCCAGCCGAATCTTCCCTTGGCCGAAACTTCACGGACCTGTTGTAAATGGGACAGCCATTTACGTCCGCACCTGATGGGACAGCGTGATAAAACCAGACTGTACAAGGCAGAGTCTCTGTACATGACACCGGGCGAGAGCGAGAAATGATTATCGCTTAACGACACCTCAGCAAGCATTGCTGCATTGGCTATTGTTTATATAGGCATGCTCGGAGTTCCCAACTTTTGTTTTTTTTTAGAATTGAGTGAATCGATCCGGGGTCCAAGCGAAACCTCTGGTCAGTTGTCGAACACCCTAACCACTCGGCCATCATTACTTCATCTTTACGCCCACATTTGAGCAACCTCCTTTAGAAGTAACCAGGTAATTCCGTGTATTTTATGTATTCCACCACCGCATAACGCCAATATCTGAAATGTCCTTTTCAACCTCACCACCGCATATATACACCATATACATACCACAGCTGAGTGCGTTGCACCACCACCACTGAAGAGAGATAACACTATTACACCAGCACCTGAAATGTCTATCAACTTACGCCCAGAAGGGAGGAATTTTGACAAGAAATTTTTGCCATTAAGTTGATTAACCCGTGGATCATTGCCCACAGTAGGGTACTTTTATATCATGCACATATGGTTGCACACGGGACAGCCATTTACGTCCCCACCCGATGGGATGGCATTATGATCAAACCAGTGTCATCCCTGATCATGACTCCGGGCGGGAGAGGATTACCGCTTAACGACACCTCAGTACTTTATATAGCCTTATAGGCACACTCGGGAGCTCCCAACTTTTGTTTTGTCAAGGATCAAGGTGAATTGATCTGGGGTCCAAGCGAAACCTCTGGCCAGTAGTAGAGCATGCTAACCACTTGGCCAATGGCCATCCAACTCCCCATCATCATCGTAGCTCCCACATAGGGTTGGCGATTAGGCCAACAAAAAAAAGATGCTATGTTTCCGTACATCGACCGACCCTAAAAATAACCCGCCGACCCTAATCTTTTTATTGATATTTTGAGAAAAAGTCATTTTTTTTTTTTTTTACTGTTTTTACTAAAAAATGCTCATAAATATTGATGATCATTTGTGTGCAAAACACATGGTTTCTAACATATGCCTGTGAAAAGTGACCATGAAGTGACTGTTGTCTCAAAAGCCCCAGGTGTGTGATGGGTTTTGGATTGATGGGCATGAATTTGGCAATTTTAATTTCATGAGAGTGGATCTTATGCCTGCTTTACCTGTATGCCTTGTTTGGGACTTATGGAACATACCAAATAAACATGCATGCACATTTATTATTTTCTTGGGAAATTTCCCCCATGCACAGTGCTTATTTCTTAAGAATAAAATTGATAATAAGTTGTTATCCGAGTACATTATACTTGTGATAGTTACGTTACGCACACGGTGTTCCCCTGTCGCTCTATAAGTTGGATCATGCCATACTACTGTGCCAACGACCTTGGCCTTTATGTAGGGTGCCAACATTCCCCTTCTGATCTCACTTGAGCATTGCTGAATGCGCCAAAGCAGTACGAACGGTTACTAAAACGACAATAGCAACAGCTTCAGTTGAAATAAAAATGGTCAGCATTCGTATTTGTTTTATATAATTTATTTTGAATATAATATAAGTTGTAATCCAAATCGAGCAATTAGATTACATAATTAAGTATTGAGTTAACTTGATATTAATTAGTTATTGAAATAAATATTGAAGTTGGCATATATTTTTTTTTTGGGTTTTTTTTTTTTTGCATGATAAAGAGCGAAATAACTTTCTATCAATTTTCTTTGTGGAATATACACCTATTTCGTGCTATTTATTTTAGTAAATCTCATTGTCATATTTACTTAAAGAGCGTCCCAGTACTAGCTAGCATATATATTTATGTGTATGCCATCATCAACACTGATGTGTGCAATAAAGAGCGTTTACTGTTGTATAATTTCTTTGTGAATCATACGCCTTTTCGGTTATTTTATTCCGATGGGCCTATATTTAGCTTTAATTAATGATGTATTTAAAAGTAATTAATAAACTAGAGTGCATTTTTTACTAAAAACTTTGGTAGGCCTACCTCTTTCATCCTAGATGCCAACCTACAACATTCCATAGGTATATTTTTCCAGTTCTTCAAAAATCTCACTGTATTTCGGTAATTTATTTTAAATTCACCAACGAAGACAAATGTGCCGCATCTCCATCACCCGATGATGAATCAAAAATGACAAACGGCGCAAAACCATTTTTCCCAGGTGCTGGTTCCGCCAATGAAAGAGGGTTTTTAACCAAATTCCAGGCTCCTGTGGTCTAATTTTAATACACGTACGCTCTTTCAAATATTCTGATTCTATTGCATTAGCATAACATACACGTAATGCATATTATATTTAATGTTTGCAAACAGTATTACCAAATATACATTCATATACCATGCTTCAAACGCACAGACAAACATTGAAAACAAACCAATAGTAGCAATAGATTAGTATAATAGATGGGCATTCGATCTTTCGATCATCATACCGTACCAAAGGGGGAAACTCTATCTTGCATGTTTGAAAGTTGGCACAGTAGTGTGGCACCCTATATCAAGGTCAAGGTCGTTGGCACAGTAGTATTGCATGAACCGACTTATCACAACCCAAAAGGGTTGTTTTACGGTATTGCGTAAGCGACGCAAGTATAGTTGTGACGTCACTAATTTCTATACTCTATCAACCTCAAAATTAGTTTTTTTTACATCCGGGCGATTCGGACCTATGGGGCTTTATGGTGGCCGCCATGTTGGAATAACCTTGACAAATTAACAAAACGAATTTATTTATCTTCTTCGATCAGCCTCCCTGTTAAATTTGAAAAACAAAATCAACCTTATTCAAATTAAATGATTGAAGTGGATTTAGTTGACATAGGCACATAGCATTTGGCAAACTTCGTCAGATTCCGAACCGTTGCAGTTTGAGATTACGTCCCCTGGCCCATAGCAACGTTGCGATTGGTGACGTAATTTTCGTTACAAAATGGGTGCGCCTAGGTGCAAGAAGTTATCGGCGAGTGCATATTCAAAATTCTCCGTTGTTGTTCTCGGGCTGAATGTTATTGGTATAAGCCAATCGATTGGGCATACATTGTGTGTGAAGTCTCCGGACTTGGTTGAACAGCGGAAGTGAAACTCAGTCAGTCGGAAAGAAACTGAATGATGAATCTGTGACTGAAAAAATATGAAAATCAAGAACAACGAAATGCAAAATGATGGTCAGTGGAGACAGTGGGGTGGACTGTGGACGTTGGACTGTGGATTGACTGTGGACGTTGGACTAGTTTGTGGTCAACACGGTGATTTGACTTGTTCTGTTAAATTTTAAGTATGTTTTCACCTGGACTGGTTAGTGTTGCAAGCACGTTGAAGCGGTAAATTGTTCCATCTACTTCTCTAAATTTAATTGTTAATAGCTGACAGTGTCAGGTCAAGGAAATCAGAAAATGGACATTTTAGAGCTGACTGATTTACTGAAATTACTCATTTACTACTAGTACTACACTATTAGGATTGTATTAGTCACTAATTTAGTGATTACAGATTAATAAATTTAGTTTTCAACGACTTCTGGCTCAGTCTCACCCACTCACTGTGAGTGTGACTCGGGTCAAAATACAATTCTAGCCAGTTACAGACTACAGAGCAGTCGACACACAGATGTGACAAGCACGTGAAGCCCAGTGAATTGGTGACTGACAAAGTGAGTCAATTAACTTGGTGAGTGAAGGAAAAGAAGAACATCTCCCATTTGGTCTCGGCACACTGCAGAGTGCAGTGACTGGTGAGAGGATATGCTTTCAACTTTCCATCTAAGAATTATGTTTCCTGTGATGGACAGATCAAGTTAAATATAATAATTATAATAACAATGCACCGTTAATAACGCCATTAAGTTAAAGGTGATTTGTTTCAGCATTCTCATATATTAAATATTTCATGATTTTAACACTGTGTTCTCGGTTTAAAGGCACGTGAGGCCTTAGTTGTCGAAAATATTCATATTTGTTCCAATCACCGTAAACAGAAAAACATCAAAACGCATACAGTTTCGTTCATATATACCATGACCATCGCGTAAACAGCATGTTATCATAAAGATTTACTATATTTTACCTAAGCAAGAGCCTGATTGAGTTACAGAAGACAACACAATGCTGCTGGCTAATCACACACATATGGCATAAACGCTCTTTATTCGTTCCATATCAGGAATTCACCCACAAAGAACGCTCTTTATGTTTACCATCATAATATAAACAAACACCAGAAAAGTAACTTTTTATGCTTTTGTTTACATAACAATGGTCAAAGATATGACAATAACATACTGTTTATGCGATATTTCTTATTTGTATACGGACAAAGTCTGTCTACATTTTGTTGTTCTTTCTGTTTGTGGCGGTTTTTGACGGGTTGAAATATTTTCACAGGATACCCACCGCCAAGGCCAACCGTACCTTTAAACCTTAAGCATTAACCGGGAGCTCGGCCAGCATGGCTAGCATATATACTAGTGGCTATTTGTGGAAAAATTATTAAATATAGCCCTGCGTACTTGCTATTGTCGACCTGACACATTGGGATTGGAATAATCTGTATGCTAAAACATAATAATTCCAGGCCAAGATGTTCCAACTGCCATGACCTTTTAGTTCTACATGATTCATGGGGCAATCGCAGATGGTCATATAAATGTTTAATTTGATAGCATTTTCTTAGACCATGCCATGAATCTCTATGTATCTATGCCCGTCGAGAATGATATATTCCACCAGTACAAAGTTTTTGCTGTTGAGATAGGGAAGTTTGTAACAATGAAAAAACAGTACAGGTAATAAATTATGAAATACCTGTTCCTAACTTTGAAATTGCAAGATTTAAGTGACTTTGTGGTTGATTTTGCTTTGCGTCTCTTACACCAATGTAATTCCTCCCGGGCAATTATAAAATTCTCAACGATCATTAAATTATTTGGCATAGAAACATATATAGAATTAAATTAAAATAGAATTAAATAAAATTAAATTTCCATCACTATTATTAATTTCAGTCTCCACTATCAATGTTATTGACCATCACACTGATGGGAAACCTGAGAGTACGATATAATCTCACAAAAGTCACAAACAAGCAAGCAATCTCGAGCTGGGACAACCCCTACTGTGAAGTAGATTATCAAGGAACAAATATTAACAATAAAGGAAAATATATTCCCTTCTTGATCATTCATTGTTATAAATTTCGCTGTCAGAACATAAAATAGTTCCCAGGTTTGTGTATACAGTGCAATTGGTGTAATATGGTCTATAGTACGGTCATATCTAGTGTAGAGATTCATGACATGATCTAGTATTTTTTGTGGTTCGATGGTCTTTTAAGGTGAACTCAGTAAACGTGCATATATGCACGTTTGATTAATTAGTAGTAACCGTATAGGAAACGCCCCGCACATACCACTATTGCACAATGACATCAGTTTGTTTGATCAAAATTATTTATCCACTCCAGCCCCAAAACAATAGTCATTTGGCAAATTATGTCATTCCTTTTTAAGTGCCTATCATCTACTGAAGGTGGATCCTACCACAGGCCAGAAATTGTGTCCCATTGAGTCATTGTGCCCCCACCAGGCCTCAGGCTAGGGGTTCAGAACAGGGAGACTTGAAGTCTCCCTCCAGGAAATTTAGGGAGACTTCAGGAAATTTAGGGAGACTTCAGGGAGATATTTTCAAAATTTGCTTTATTTATGACATTAATAAATAAGATAAAACAACAAGATAAAACTGTTGTCAGTGTTGACTTTATCTGAAGAAATGATTAATTATTGACTTCATAACTTTTAATATCTGAATTGTTATTATAAATTTTAATTTTTTGGAAATGGCTTTTGGCCACTGCGGTAATGTGGGTCTGTTAAAATAAACAATAAGGACTAATTAAGGAGGTGTAAAAGCTTTTAATTTTGTTTCGAATGAGTTTATTGTTGAGTAGCATCAGTGATGTCTGATGATAATCCGATTAAAGCAATAAACTTGACAAGTTTGATAGCTGTGTCAGAAAAAGGTGTTGATTACTAGTAATGTGTTCTTAACAGAGACCAGTTGAGCTTATAATATACACCAGCAGGTTAATTAAATACCTCTCTGGCAGCAAGTGGAGCGAACAAGTCAAATTTTATTTGGCTCCATTAGTTCCTTGTTGACAGAGCGTCTACACGAGTGAGTTGTGCGGTCGCGACCCTGGTTGTAACTGTCCTCGTGGAGACGCCAGACTGAGATGGTTTTGGATTAGGCTCAGGACGGATTATGGAGCTAATCCATGAAGCCGCGTTGGCCGCTATACAGAAAAGCCGGTTAGTGGACGCTGTTAGTTGGACTCTCCAAGCTAACAGGGGCTCTCTGGTTCTCTGTGTAGAATTCCGGACAGAAGATGCTGGCACCCAGAAATCTTCTGCTGCGAACAGGAACGCCAAGACCCGCTGTACAATGAAGAAGGGGCCTCCCAAGAGAAAGACACCCTCACAGAAAAGAAGGGACGCTGCCAGACGGGCTAAATGGAAGAAGCAGAAGGGGGTGACTGTAGATCGGCCAGTCGCCCCTCCCCGTGTGGTTCAGCCGTCTAGAGTCAAAGCCGGCGGGTCGAAGTTGTCTGAGAGACGCCCAGACGACTCGACCTGCATGGAGACTGATGACATAACACCAGCTAGCAGGGATTCCGTAGATCTGCCGGAGGTCCCTGCTGTCGTCGTCGAAGCTTGCGGAGACAGGGACGTGGATACCACCCCAGATGTTCCTGCCGCCAGCTTCGACGTGGAACTGGATAGTTATACACCTCGGACACCGGATTACCAGCACATCCCGGTGTCCCCCAGCTCCACCAGCACCAACAACAACCTTTTAGAAGATTGGAAAAAAGAACAAGAAAAGAAATGGAGAGAAAAATATGAAGAACGCCTGAGAGAAGAACAAAAACAAAAAAGAGAACTAGACCGAATTCAAAAAGAACAAGAACAAAGAATTGCAGATATCATCCAACAACACACACAACACCAACAACAACAACTGAAATCTCCACAATCTTCGACAGAAAAGCCTAACTCTAAGAAGAAGAGAAAAAAGAAACTCTAATCCAAACAGAAAAATGCTATCCTTTTCCCCCCTCGTATTTCTAATAAAAGCAAAAACATGAGGGATTAAGGAAAGGGCCCTTCGGCCCTTTCGACAATCCCGGGGCTAGCTACCCCAACCCAACCCAATTAAAAAAAAATAAAAGGTCAGCAGACCACAGTGTCCCCCGACAACATGGCAAGTCGATGCCGCTTTGTTAAAGAAATTTTAAAAAAATGTTGAAATTTTCGAAGTCGAAAAGGGTTAATAACTCCATAAAAATAATATTAGCTATATAGATGTTGCAAATCAACAACATGTTAGGAACAATATCCCAAAGTTTCAAATCTCTACATTTAAAACTGTAGGAGGAGTTGATTACACCATGAAGGTACCCAATCTCATCCAAAAGGCAAAAATGTTCCAAATTTTCTAAGTCGAAAACCCCCCCAAAAATATGGAAAAAATTATATTTTTTATTAGCTATATAGATGTTGCAAATCACCAACATGTTAGGAACAATATCCCAGAGTTTCAAATCTCTACGTTTAAAACTGTAGGAGGAGTTGATTACACCATGAAGGTACCTGATCTCGGACGCACAGACGCACGGACACACGGACGCACGGACGGACGAGGGTCATTTCTATAGTCCTAAGCTAGTTTTGTCAAATTTTGAAGGCGACTTCGTTTTCGCCTTGCGGACATCCGAGGGCGACTTCGCCAGCCCAAGGGCGAGAATTTCGCCCGAGTCGCCTCCTAGCTTGGGGCCTGGCCCCCACCCTTGTAACTCGATGAAAGTCAAGCATACATAAACGTCTATAAATAAATCAGATGTGGCTATGTGAAATATGTAATAAATCCCCGTTTTCCACATCACAAAAATGTATTCAGTATTATATGTAAATTTATCCAATAAACATATTTTTCCCTTGAAATTGCAAAAATTTAATTAATTGATTTTGCCTTGAAAATTGGTGGCTGGGCCAGAGTCAACCTTCACCTGATGATAGCATTTTGAACAAATATAATAACATGTGTCATATGGCTAATATCTCTGGACTGGCCCCATTGATATTGGTCTGGAAATTAGAGAAATGTTAGAGGCAATGTCTCACTCTGACCCATGTGGCCAACAATCCACTATATCTGGTGCTGCAACATATTCTCGTGCAAATAGGTTTATATTGTACCTAAATATTCACATAGGTTCATATTTTTTATTCATTTAAATTTGTTTAAATCAAAATTTAGAAAATCTAACGCCATTATACACTCTGCCAGGGCACCCTGAGTCACCACACCAAATTACGTTGAAATCCGGGAACCAAAATTAACAAAGACGCGTTGCTGTCAACTTTACTCCAGTCCTATATGTATATATATAAACAGTCCCACGAAACATTTATACATTTATTGATGAACGTGTCGTGGTATGTTCATACAGGATCTGGTTCATTATTCCGAAGGTTCCATATTCCGAAGATTCATTATTCCGAAGGTTCGCTATTCCAAATGTTCGTTATTCCGAAGATTCGTTATTCCGAAGATTCGTTATTCTGAAGGTTTTCTATTCTGGGCGTATTTAAACAGAAATGAATTGAAATTTGCAGCCACATGTGCACCCCCCCATAAAACCCACACGAGGAATGAAAAATGCTATTACGCTAGTATTCACATATTCGGAATAGAATAGTGAATATTCGGAATAGCGAACCTTCGGAATAGAGACATGTCTCTGTCCACACGTACTGACGTATTGACCCAACTTGGCCGGAAATACAGGCACTCCCATGAAACATACATTTACCATTTTATTAGTGTTGAAACGATTAGTGGTTTTGAGGAATCGACTAGTCGCCAGAGGGAATCGACTACTAGTCGACTAATCGGACCCCTTCCGAAACTTACCGTTTTGTGCTCATATACGTATATAATTTGCCGTTTGTTTTGAGTACTAGTAACCAACTTTGCATTTTCGAACGCAAAGCAAGACGTGATTTAACACTATTTGCCGTGATAATTTGGCTTAATATCACTGAAGGTTAATAGGTTATTAATTTGTCCCAGGTATATGATGTTTTATGACAATCAAATACCATCCAGTTGATGTATGTATCTAAACGGTGGTGACAAACACCTGATCGATCACGGAAACGCTACGGATTACGGAGTGGAAGCGCGTGCAACAATCAGAGCCCGGTGCATTATTCTATATGTTTTGTGTAAAAATGTTCCTTTAAAATTGATATGGTATGGTCTACAGAGCCGTACCGGTTCTTACATACAATCGAACATCGTTGTTTCGAACTTGCCCAGTGTGCTTGTCACCGATTGACTTCACAAACGGGCGTATACATGAAGAAATGCAAGATATTTTGAGAAACGAACTTCATCTCCGACAGAGTCAAACAAAAGTTACAAAATAAATGTTTATAACAGCTGTAGTGCGTACAAGATCAAGCCTTTTATGCTCGCAGATGACATGTACATATATCGGACACGGAATGTGGTAAAGTTCCCTGTATATATAGAGTCCGCATATATTAAAAATGGGCCATGCATTGCGTACATAATGTTGTTCCTTGTATTCATAGCAAGGTCACGATATGACATAGCTTAATCACGGACAGTCATTTTCCCGCCAAAACGCACGTGTTTTCACTGTTTGATTTGATCGCGTACATAATTGTCTCTCGTGCATGGTACATTGTAAATATATATACAATATATACAATTTTACTCGCGAGTCCCCGAATACACAATCGATCGTGTCAGTTTCAGAAATAAAACTGCGCAGACCGGCGATGTTAATAGTACATTTCAATGCGATGTCGTAAGTTCTATATTTAGCCCGCTTCCAGGAATTTGTGTCATCCAGATTACGTTTCTGGGAACAGCTTTGTCACCGCCCAATTCCGCGAAGAATTTAAGTTTGAGGTTCTAAAATACATTGTAATTTTTCACAAACACAGCCCATAAACGACGTGGGATTTCCGAAGTGACTCGCCAGTTTAGTTTGAAATACGCGACGCTATTCGATGCATAGCATGGCTGACCGCGGGTTGGCTTTATATTTATATCTATAATACAATATATCTAGAACGTGCGATCGTATACGCTCACCCATGCGTCAGTTGATGCATACGTGGTGGTTGTAAAAAATATCACACATTTTACAAATAAACTTTAAAGGTATACTGACATAGTGCTTCAATAAACTATAATATATTGGACTTGTTATTAAACTTAAAACTTAATGATGTCACCTCGCAACTAACTTGATTGAAGTTGAGTCCTGCAAACACGTTGACCAGTTATCACTCAGATCAATTCCGTCACGCCGAAATTGACACGGTTGCGATAGGCGCTGATTCTTTGAAGTTGATTATCAAAGCCGGCCGTCTCAACTTCAAAGAATAAGCCGCTGCGGCGCCGACAAATACATTGAGTTGAGGTCATTGGGTTTCGCGCTCGTGCATGACCACCAATTTACTGAAAGCAGTTATCGCATCAAAGGGACAACAAGGAAGGCTTTAACAAGCTAATTGTGATTGTGTATTTCGATAGCCTGATTGTTTAAATTGTCCAGTAATTCGGTAACGGCAGCAACGGCACTGCTTTCGCGATGGCATAATGGTGGTGGGTGTGTTCCGACTAGTCGACTAGCCGATTTCGGAATCGACTAATTTAATAATCGTGTCGATTTCGATTAGTCGATTAATCGTTTCAACACTACATTTTATTGATCGAAGTACGTGTTTTGAGTTGTACATACCTACTGACGTAATCATATTAGCCCCTATCGTATTGCGATAATCGCCAACCCCCAAATAGTTGGAGTCTCGGACCGGAAACGGCGGATTTGCCAGACCTGTTTATTGTGAAATTTCTTTCATTTAAAACCCATATTATTGATAATTAGTTTATTATAATTACCCTGTAGAATACATGTTTGTATAGCTATATATACTTCATATTGGTTGCAATGCAATCAAAAGCTTTGTTATCGTAAAAATCGGTATATCTTATGAAGTCATTGAAGAATAAGATCTCTTTTTATGCGAAACAGGATAAATAAAACGTTTGGAAGGGAGTGCGACTAATGTAGTGGAAACAAAAATATCCAAGTGTCTATTTTGTATAATATTTTACTGAATACTTTAACCTTGCAATTGGATATTACAAAACTAAAATTATTAAGATAACTCAATAGTCGCTAGAAAAAAAATCAACAGCATTAGGACAAAAAAAATGATAGCTAAAATCAAATGTTCCGGTTCCAACTCCTGAAATGTTATTGTTCGTATTTTTTAAGATAGAACATATCTCGAGCAAGACGCATTATCTTATCTTATAAATATATCCGGCCACATTGACCAAACTCTTGTGAGTAATATGCACAAATAACACAAACAGATCTGACTATTCTCGGAATGGTGTACATTTATAAGAGATATGCACAAAAATCTTTTATGGGGGTATCAAGTAATTTTTGCGATTTTCAATCATCAATGTTCAAGATCAGTTTTCGGGACGTACGTAGGCCTAAAGGGTGTAAATTATATCAGTTGATCCAGTTTCATTTAATTTCAGTCATAAATAAAAAAAAATACCGATTAATTCAGGGGGGGGGGGGGGGTCGGATTTTTTTCAGGCACGTAGGCCTATGCTGATTTTTTCCTTTCGACTCTTGTTGGGACCCACCCACCCCCGCGGCAGTTTTTTCCCGACCCATTTTGGGGTCATTCGGCCAAAAAACATGGCTGCCAGCGGCCATCTTGGATTTCAAATTCAATCCATTAGCATGGCTACAGGCTATACTGTTTGTCTGATCATCATGAAAATTTTAATTTATGTTAATATTGACATTCTAAGGTGTTTTAAGCCAAAACAGTCAAAAAGACTTGCAGGGGGGGATTTGTGTTGCGGAAAAAAAACATTGTTGATCCCATCGACCACCCACCCCGGCATACGTGCCCGGAAAATCCCTACCCCCTGATTAATTAGTGTCTTTCAAATATCGTGTACCATTAGAGCCATTTTCACATTCTGGGCATGTTGGAACACCCAATGGGGTCCCCATAGTGCGACTTACGGGAAAACCCCATAAAAATTATGCATTCATCCAGTATAACTAACCATTAGCTGGAATATGGATGAATGCAGCCCAGTTGCTTGCAACCATGTCTTAAATATGATTTCACTATGTTTTCTTTGATGAATAATTATTTGTGTAGCAAGTGGGGAGGTTTATATCGATAACACTAAAAACCCTCCGCATAATGCCCTGGTACGTCCCTCCTGTATGTGTAACTACGTTTCCATTGGATGTGTTGCGTTTTCCAACGTTGACGATTTCTCGAACATACTTTATTTCCAGGACTCAGCTATCATGTTTTATACTAGCCATTTAATATAGTTCATGGAATATATTAGTGGTTTTACTTCTATTATACATTGATTTCATATGTGTTCCTTAATTACATGATCAGTGTTCTGACTTACCCCGGTCGATGTTCCAATTTGCCGTTGGTTTCAAACAACTCGGGGGATGTTGGAACGAATTTATTTTCTACTTTTTCTATGTGAAAGCAAAATAGATCATATATATAATGATATGCCATATTTAAAGGTACTCAATCCGATAAAACTCCTCTCAATTACTATTTCAATGGCTTTGGGGGTCAAAAATATTTGATTCGAGTCGAGGAAGTCACCCATCAAAGCTCAGATTTGTTAGATATCGATTTTAGAAATCTATTATTTTTCATTATCGGGAATACTTTCTGGCCCAGAACTCAGTCAAAATTGCGTTTTATTACCTCTTGATTTTAGAGTTATCCATCCTTGTCTGTTTGAATTGTGTTTTGGTGTACACATCTCGCGCAGGTTCCGAAACTGACGGCAATTATTAGTACTCATCTCGAGAAACTAACAAATTTCAAAAATCAATATCTAATAACTCTGAGCTTTGTTTGATGGGTTCCTCGACTCGAATCAAATATTGTTTACCCCCAAAAGCCAAATAAATAGTAATATAAGACCCTCTGATCGGATTGTTGTTGTTGGAATCTGTTGAAATGGGGACCCTCTGTTCGGATTGAGTACCTTTAACGTCTTTGATATCTTCTATATCTATATTTGCGAATGTCTGTCTATCTGTCTGTGTTCTATATAAATTCACAGGGGACCATCTAGATGGCACCAAAGGGGTCTACTAGGGGTAACTTTTTACGAGAAAGATAATGGTGAGGGATAGGATTTTCTAAAGTGACGCCGTTGTTGTCAGGGGCAGAAAAGGGGGAGGGGAAGAAAAAAATTTGTCGCCGATTGCCACGAAACTTATATATAATCATCCCCATGATATAAGGAATCTGATGGTGTGGTTTAAATATATCAAGAGTGGCACCGTTCGAGTCAGGGATGCACCGAAGGGGAGAGGGGCACCAAAATTGATAAACTACGTTTAGCGTCGAGGGACCATCTAGATGGCACCAAACGGTCTGATATGGGTAACTTTTTACGAAAAAGAAAATGGTGCTGGTTAGAATATTCTAAAGTGACGCCGTTGTCAGGGGCAAAAAAGGGGGAGGGGTAGAAAAAATGTTTGCCTCCGATTTCCACGAAACAATTTATATAATCATTGCCATGATATGAGGAATCTAATGCTGTTGTTTAAAGTATGTCAAACTTGGCGCCATTCGCGTCAGGGATGCACGGAATGGGAGAGGGGCACCAAAATTGATAAAACTAATTTTAGCGACGATTTCCACCAAATTGATATATATTCTTCTCTATGATACAAGGAATCTAATTGTGCGATTTAAAGACTCCAAATTGCTGTTGTTTGGATGAAAGATTGTGGGATGGGCACTCAATTTGATAAGAATGTGTTTAGTCGCCGATTGCCACCACACTTATACAATACCATCCCCATGGTATGAGGAGTCTAATGGTGTAGCTGAAATATGTCAAAAGTTGAGTCATTCGAGTCAAGATTGAACAGAAAGGAAATAATGTTAGCGCCAATTTCCAACAAAGTGATACGCATTCTTATCCATGCATAATACGAGGAGTTTTATCGTGTGAAAAATTTAAAGACGCCATGTTGGTGCTGTTTGGGTGAGAGATTGGGGTTAGTGGGCACTAAATTTGATCAAAATT
This sequence comes from Siphonodentalium dalli, assembly GCA_032622095.1. Taxonomy (NCBI): domain Eukaryota; kingdom Metazoa; phylum Mollusca; class Scaphopoda; order Gadilida; family Siphonodentaliidae; genus Siphonodentalium; species Siphonodentalium dalli. The sequence continues at coordinate 79,714,358 of CP136067.1, read as the reverse complement.
GGTTTACCAAACTTATCAATAATCATCTCCATGATATCAGGAGTCAAATTGTGTGGTTTAAGGATGTTACAAGCTGTCACACATGGGGGAGTTCGAGTCAGGGTGCATAGAGGGTGAGAGGAACACACACAAAAAATGAACAATATGTTTAGCGCTGATTTCCACCAGATTGATACATATTCTCAGTGATACAGGAAATCTAATCGTGTGGTTTAGATACGCCAAATTGGTGCCGTTTGGATGATAGATATGGGGGCCCTAAATTTCATACGAATTTGTATACTCGCCAATTTTATACAAAAACTTATACAAAATCATCCACACGGTATGAGGAGTCTAATGGGGTGGCTTAAAGCTGTCGTCATTCCAGTCAGTGGTGCACTGAAAGGGAGAGGGGCACAAATATTGATAAAAATAGTTTTAGCGCCGATTTCCACCAAATTAATACACATTCTTCTCCATGATACAGGGAATCTAATTGTGTCATTTAAAGACGCCAAATTTGTGTCGTTTGGATGTGAGATGGGGGGGGGGGGTAGGCACTAAATTTTATAAGAATTGGTTTAGTCACCGATTGATACCAAACTTATAGATTCATCCACATGATATTGGGAGTCTAAAAACTTTTAAAAGTGGCGTCATTCGAGCCTGGGGTGCACTGAACAGGAGAGGGGCACCATAATTGATACACAATAATTTTAGCGCCAATTTCCACCAAATTGATACATTCTTACCCATGATGCCAGGAATCAAATCATGTGATTTAAAGACGCTATATTGGTGCTGTTTGTGTGAGAGATGGTGTGGAGTGTTGGGTGGGCACTAAATTTGATTAAAAACAAAAAATAGTCGCCGATTAGCACCAAACTTATAAATATTTATCTCCATGGTATCAGGAGTCTAATTGTGTGGTTTAAAGATGCCATTCGAGACAGGGACCAACAGAGGATGAGAGAGACGCACACAAAAATGGATAAACAATATATTTAGCGGCGATTTCCACCAGACTGATACATATTCTTCTCCGTGATAAGAGGAATCTAACCGTGTGGTTTAAATACGACAAATTGGTGCCGTTTGGGTGAGAGATTTGAGGGCCCTCAATTTGATACGAATTTGTATACTCGCCAATTTTCAACAATTGTATATATATTCATCTCCATAATGAGTCTAAGATTATGGAGTAATGATGTCAAATGTGGCGCCGCTTGAGTCCGAAATAGGGATGGCGCGTCACCACAACTGATAGAAATATGTTTAGTGCCAATTAGCATCAAATTCATACACGTTCTTCTCAAATAATACGAGGAATCAAATCGTGCGAGTAAAAAACATCACATTGGGTGCCTAGATATATTTGTAAATATATGTCTGTCTGTATGTTCTATATATAACTTCACGGGGTACAATCGAGATGGCACCAAGGCGTTCTAACAGTGGTAACATTTTACAAGGAAGATAATGGTGCATGTTAAAATAAATATTAGAATAGCTCATGTTAATATTGATATAACACAATTGAGTCTGCCCCATTCAATATAGTTTCTACAAAAAGTTACAAGAGATATGGAAATGTATAGAAGGCCTGTTCAACAATAGTGGTCACAGTGTGCCGTCAAATATAATTTCTTCTAAGATAAAAGAAAACGGAGTCAGTGGCACATGACTTTTCAGGATCCTCCAATACTGACATCTGACAAGGTTATATCTGCCCATTATACAGAGGATATCTTTCGTGTTTTAGAACAGACTCATCGCCCAACATAAACAACTCAAAATCTCGCTCTGTGTCGGGCACATGTAGCTGATATAGTTGCATAGCAACATTTCTTTTAAACTGAACACTTAGCCAGTATATAGCACAATGAACAGAGGAGCATCTGGACATTTCTTTAAAATATCTGTATCTTCATGGAGATACATATAGGATAACCAGGTGTCCTCAAAATCTTAGTCAAACCCACTAGATTGATTGATACATCTCCATGTAAAACCCAATTGTCATCTTTTATTTTTGCGAACTAATGTGTTTATGATGTTCATGTTATAACCTATGAAGTGGGACGGATTAATCGCGATAAACAAAATGACAATCGCTCCGATCCGATAAGGTGAGCTACTACTTATATTCCGTGTGTGTAAGAATCAGATGCTATTTGGATATATAATTTATGAGAATATGTGTAATGCTTTGAACAAGAGTATCCTCTATTCCCATCATATATCCACAATATGCAGAGGGTTTCACATCACTTTAACCTGGGCAACGCCGGGTAATATAATAACAGTTGAAAAAAGGAAGGGGCATATGCTCACATTTCCCTGTATATATGTGTGATTGAATAAAAAACGTTCTAACATGCCTCGCTCTCCCCTTCTCAATCAGATCAGACGGTCCCCATGTCACCAAGGTACAACAACAACAACAACAACAACAACAACGTTTCTTCAAAATACGCTTTAGTTGTCAAAATAGATTAATTGCAACAATAAATTGCTAACCACTCTCAACCGTATGGTATAAAAATTCCCAAATCAACATTGTATTCAACTAATATTACCGTATTATCACTTGAGTATCACGAAATTTGGCCGTATTACCACATGATTTTAGAGTTATCCATCTTCATCCGCAATTTCCTGCACTCGAATCAAATATTTTTTACCCCCGAAGTCAAAGAAATAGTAACTTAGGATCGTTAATTCGGATTATTCATCTTTAACAAACTTGAAAGCGTTTCAAAAAGTCACCGGTGTAGTTCCAACATAAAAATCTCATTAACAAATCGATTTTTAAATTAGTCTCATGTTAAAGGTACTCAATCCGAACAGGGGGTCCCCATCTCAACAGATTCCAACAACAACAATCCGATCAGAGGGTCTTATATTACTATTTATTTGGCTTTGGGGGTAAAAAATATTTGATTCGAGTCGAGGAACCCATCAAACAAAGCTCAGAGTTATTAGATATTGATTTTTGAAATTTGTTAGTTTCTCGAGATGAGTACTAATAATTGCCGTCAGTTTCGGAACCTGCGCGAGATGTGTACACCAAAACACAATCCAAACAGACAAGGATGGATAACTCTAAAATCAAGAGGTAATAATAACGCAATTTTGACTGAGTTCTGGGCCAGAAAGTATTCCCGATAATGAAAAATAATAGATTTCTAAAATCGATATCTAACAAATCTGAGATTTGATGGGTGACTTCCTCGACTCGAATCAAATATTTTTGACCCCCAAAGCCATTGAAATAGTAATTGAGAGGAGTTTTATCGGATTGAGTACCTTTAATTATTATTATAGTAATTACTAGTATTTGTTTGTGATTTTCGAGTGAAATTTCGACTGAATTTGAATGGGTATCTCACCCGCGATTTGAATTTGACTGTCGAAGACGAACGATATTCTACTTTGAGATGGTGAGTGACTTTTTGTATATTTGGGAGATCCTGGATGTGTTTTTGCACGTTTGTGGGATTCTGGGCGACCCTTTGCACGACATCATGAGACAATGACCAATTCAGCGTAAATATTAACTTTTCATTGTTTACATGTAAATATAAATTACATTTTGAACATCGCGTCTAGGCAAAATAACAGTTTACATAATGCAATAATAGTAGAAACTATTAAGCAATAAAATAATGTTTTAAAACCTGAGCAACAATTTATTTTTTTTGTCCATTGTTAAAACACTGGGTTATTCCAATATCGACACATTTGGGTTATCAATAGGCGTGTGATAATTGATGTATATGATTGAAATCCAATTGATAGGGATTAGAGAGCCGTTTTTCATTTTTGGATCAACCTGTAGTACCATGTTATTGATAACAACAACAACAACAACAACAACAACACTATTCTTGCATCATCTGTAAAAAACAGGGATAAATCTTGTGTGGACCTTCACTGAATGCTACAGTTTGCAACGTACTATGCATTGAAACTGGCACTATTATGACTGCAACTATATAATCATGCAATAAATGGCATAGAGGTACATTGGGCTCTGGAATTGAAACTGTCACATGACTACAACGTTACTAACCAATCAATGATATTAAAGGTACTCAATCCGATCAGACGGTCCCCATACATCAAGATACAACAACATTTTGGTCTCATTCGACGCGGGAGAATCTCGTGTATAACATATCTAAAAATCCGCTTTGGGGAAACTTCAGAATTCAAGATGGCGTCCAACATGGCCGCCAATAATAATGAAAATCGCAAATAGGTAGTTATTCACGAAAACCCACACCATAAAACGCAAATTCGGCACCGATATACATAATTGATTGAAATCAGTATGTTTTTGTGGGTATGAGTAGCCAAGCACGATTCAAAATTCTAAGATGGCTACCAAAATGGCCACCGAAAATTGTCGAAATTTAAGTTCTGCTCAGAGGAAAGCCGAAACAACACGTCGGTTGTGAGCTAACAATGCCAGAATCATTAAACATGTTGCCAATAATATCTACTACCACAATCATTTCAGCGCGTAATGTTCCAACGATGCAGTATCTACTGCAGGATCCAACATCATGTCCACTTATTACGAGGGACTATCTGGAAATTAATCAGAACGAAATTAAATTGCACACGAATCTGGATTACTTGCAAACACAGCGTCAATATTTATACTTATAACGACTATTCGGAACGTTTCCAACAAATATATGGGCATCGGTGGTCTAGTCCGGATGCATCAGGCTATAATGGGTCACCCAGTGATAGCGAAGCTGGAATGTGGAAAGGACACGAAGAAAGAGCGAATAATATGGGGTTTACTTAATGGGTGGGCAAGTTGGTTATTTTCTTCAAAATCAAGAGGAAAAATGAAAAATCCGCACGTACATTGTATACCCTTCACACTCCATGTGACAATTCCGTGTCATGCGACTGAGGGTATATACATGTGGATAGAAACATTTTAATAAATATATATACACATCGATATCTTATACACATCGAGTGAATTTCATCAATGATCTGTATGCACAATGTACGCCACGGCTGGATCTGAACGCTTTGAGTATTCCGGTCGATTTTAGCCTATTATTTATATGTTATGGGTATTGCCTCCATATGTTCAGAATATTTTCCGGATGCTAGACAATCAAACTGCCACATATATATATAAGGCTTTCATCCATGCTGATCAGAAATATGTGCAAATTATTGACACCAAAACTATCTCCTGCAGACGACGTACTCTAGACCTACATCCAACGTCATTTCCTATGAACTTTTACTGTTTGTAAAGACGGTTTCGAGTTTTGAAAATTACGCTTGTCCAAGAAGACCTCCACATATTTACTGATTCGATGTGTAAACAATGTATGGGGATAGTTTCCTCATACATATATGTATTTGGCACAAGTATTTTCTAGGACATAATACATCACCATTCACCGGAGTGTTGATATATGAGAAGAGCTAAGAGTAAAACCACTTTTCGTACATGTCGAAATGGGGAATCCATGTGCTACATTTAGTTCCAGCTAGCACTAACAATGATGTCGAAAAATGTGTGTTCACAATCCGTTTAGCGGAAATTTATAGTCATTGTGTTTAATTTCTATCTATCGAAACCGTCCAACTAAAGGGTTTTTTCCCCAGTGTATCTCAACCTGCTATAAATCGGACACGTTCCAGTTTTGGTAACCATCTTAAGAGGTTTGGGGAATATGATTTTTCATACATATTCCAGATTAAAACAATACTGTATTCAATAAGAGATATATATGCATGTAAAACTCTTTTTTTCGAAAAGGAATCAAAGAGAAAATATCCTATTTATGACTTCTATCGCTGTCGGGGGGGGGGGGGGGGCATATTGGATGCCATCTCGGATCTTAAAGTTTTCCCGACTGATTTTATACCGATAGGGTATTCTGAAGTCAATATCGCTCTCTGTTTATATTCTGGATCAATATTTTGCGACTATCGCGACCGTGTACCGTAAGTGTTCGAAATGATGGCCGAGCCCGAATAGTTGATATTTGCCAACCTGCGGGAAGCCACCAAAATAGACCAAGTCTCCATTATTATAAATATTAGTTTTGATGTATATAAGGCACATAGATTAGCCAATTATCAACTGCATCCACCAGTCACAACTTCCATTATTTGACAAGCTGGGCAGAGTCTACCATTTTCGTTTTGGAAGCCATATTAGATAAAATTTATTATTTCTTTTGGTCATTTTGAGATGGAATGTTCACAAATAAAAGAAACGCTCAAATATTTTGTAGACAAGATCTGTTCATCCCTAAATATCGAATGTGACCAGAACCCCAAAGCCGATTTTGGTTAAATTTCATACCGCATTCGTTAGAACTAATGAGTGAAGGACCGGAGTAAACTATGACCTAAACGATTACACATGTCATTGCTGGAATGATCAGTTGACACGACCATTGAAAGAGTATATTCATTGTACCCCAGTTCAGAGAGCAATAAGTGATAAAAAGAAGTGATAGAAAATAGTAATTTTCACATCGGTTGGCCATTTTGGGTACGGATTTTTAAGTTTTTCTATAGAGCTAGCATAATGACATCATGAAGAGGTATACATTCGTATTTATTTAGTCAATCAACCACTACTTATAATCGATTGAATGACACTCTGGACAATATCCGCCATTTTCCATATTTTGACCGCCATTTTGGCAGCCATTTTGAGACAAAGCGCCAATTTGGCTTTCATTGAATTGGAGTATCATAGATAATGGTATGCCCAACTTAAATTGTGCAGTTCTGTCAATTTGTTGTTGATATATGACTGGAATTCCTATGGCGATTTTTGTGCAATTTTATACCGCGTTCTGTAAAATCGAATTTTTGAGGGTGTGGATGAGTCTGGGACCCCATTTGTGGTATCTTCCATTGCTCCAATGCTGAATTAACACGAATAAGACTAAGCAAAGTTGTCAGTCTGAACCATTATCAAACAACAGGAACTGAGCTTTAAGATATTAGACAAAAACTTCAAATTTTCGAGTTTAGGCCGCCATTTTGGACGAGGGGTTCCATTTTTGCCATAAACAGGTGGCATAATATTTTACCTTCGCAAAAATGTATACATTTGTATACATATGACAACATTTGTTCTCACTATAATCTAATTAATCTCAGTCAGAGTCTCTTTTGACTGACGGCGGCCATGTTGGACGCCATATTGGATCCTGGATTTTCCCCAAAGCGGATTTCAGCGGATTTTGGATATGTTGTACCAGAGATTCTCCCGCGTTGAATTACACCAAAATCGCTTCTTTACCAATTTATTTTGGGTCTAACCCCCTTTTTTGCGTACCACGACCATACTACACTGTCAACTATGGTATCAAATTTCCCAAAACTTGTTATTTATCAACATTTTGTTCAACAAAATATGGCCGTATTATCGCTAAAGTATCAAGAAATTTGACCGTATTACCGACCCATTACCGGGTCCGTGACTAACCGCCCCTGAGACAACCCGCCCGTTTCACTCCGGAACAACCCGCCCGCCTAAAATTATTGTAATTAGGAGGTGTGAGGGGATTATGAGATGTTTGTTTAACGAAACTGGGTTATTACCACTTGATTTTAGAGTTTTCCATCTTCGCAATTTTGTCCGAGACCACCCGTTTAACCACGTACGTGTTTCTGGGCTACATATTATTACACATCTCGAGAAATAACAAACTTAAAAAATCGATATCTGTTCACTCTGAGCTTTGATGGGTGGGTTCCTCGACTCGATTACATATTATGTACTATAACATATTTTTTTTACCCCCGAATCCAAAGAAATCGTATTTTAGATGATATTCCAATACATGATTCAGTTAATTGATATAGTTTTTTTGTTGTTGATAAATTGTATATGAATCAATTAACGTTTTTAGACAAAAGTACATTTTGACTCAAAAACGGTAGAACATGACTTGGCCATCTTGACTAATTAGGACGTGTATGGGTATCATTTGACTGTTAGCCGTTTTTGACTGCCCACCGGATGCGCGAACCTTGCAGGACACCTCAGCCCGGTGGGGGGAAATTTGAAAATCTGAACCTGAAAATTAAACTGAAAACTCCTAGCATCTAGAGGTGTATCTCAAGGCAAACTCAATCCTCGGTTTGTTTTAATCAATTAACAGTTCTTGACTGGACACCGAGGATGGACCAGGACCCCTAGAACAACCTAATGGGAGAACATTTTGAAATCTGAACATGAAAACTGCAAAAGCCTAGCTGGCACCAAGCTCTCCAATTGTTGGAATTTCATACCTGACACCCCCTTGAGGTTGGACAATTTCCAAATGATGGCAGGATCATATATCACAGTTGGTATATAAAAACAACAACTTCACCACTAATAATTCGTTGGAAAATCGAACTACGAGAATACTTTCGAAATTCCACCTATTATTGTTGGTGTACAATTTCCCACTAGGCTTGCCGGATCCTGTTGTATCAGATATGAAATTTCCAATTGTTATAAATTGGGGGATGGTGACTTACCCAACCTTCCCTTGTGAAGCACAAATTCAATGCGAGGACTAATTAATGCAAATACATTGAAGAGAAAGAATCCCACCGATCACAATTTGATTATCGGCACGTTTCACGTCGTGCTCGAGATATGTAGGCCATTAGATTTTCAGAATTGATTATTTATCGATCTGGAAGGAAGCATTTCGATCAACAAGATGGTCAAAAATAGCGTATATGTGATCGGATCTTGTTTTTCACACTAATGCATTATTTTCACTGTTGTTTTAGTTGATAAATAAGTTGATTGTCATGGATGATCTTGCCCTACTCACATTACAGACAGGACCAGAGGACCAAGCTTGTCAAGTGCTCTCAGAATTCAACAATAAGGTAGGTCATCGGGTCTGGGAAATGTAAAAATTCAACTACACTATCTCAAATCAGCCATCCAAGCTGAATTCGGCAATAGATTATAGTCTCCAGTCAGTAGGTTTTATGCAACACAACAATGCCCATAAAAAAAACGGTGTAAATTTTGGATACCATATGCCGGGTGCTATCTTTAATCACAGGAGCCTGGAATTTGGTCAAAAACCTTCTTTTATTGGTCCCGGGTGCTGGTTCCTCAATAAAAGAGGGTTTTTCAAAAAAGTTTGACCAAATTCCAGGCTCCTGTGCTTTAATTATACCCATACCATAGTATGGTACAAATAGTGTCGACTTCTGGATTGACCCTCGCCGCCTGTCTGCTTGTTTGTCCGTAGACACTGGAAACGGGAAGATTCGGCGGAGGGAAGATTCGGCCATGTATTTTTCGGCGGAGGGAAGATTCGGCAGGGAAGATTCGGCCAGTCGTTTGATCTAACTAATTAGTGGAGGGATTACGGCTTGGGGATTACGGCTTATGTGGGACTAAGCTTGTGTGCACACTTATTCTTTGTTGTAACAATAACAACTAATTAGAGGGATTATAGGGTCTTGATTAACTCATTTTTAGTAATGACATATTTTATTAGACTTATTAGAATGGATGAAACATATTTACACAAGATCTGATGCGGTAAAACAAACAACTGATCAGTTCTAACTAAAATGCACTCAGCAAACTTATCTAAACAAACATCGAATAGTTCTCACTGAGATCATATCAGCATCAGAAAAACGACTCTGTATATTCTACCGACTGTTATACAAACACTTGGTGCCAACGTGAACAGAGTGTGAACAACTGTCAAAAATTTTATTCGTTTTCTCATTGAATCTTCATTAATCATAATTCCTTATAGTGTTCGAACGTGATATTTGGATTTACCACGTAATTTGTAAGTAATAACTTCAATATATTCACAATAAACTTACCTTATCATAAACCTAAAATAATCTCATAAAATATGTCAAACAAACTAATGACAAAACATCATAAAAGTATTAACAAAAGTAATTTATTCTTGTAAAATATTCACTCATAAAACATACAAATAATCTCAAACAAAACATCATATTCATGAAATTTCCTATTATTTGGACTTGTGTTCGGTTATGTTCGGTTGTGTTCGGCTTTTATGAGCTCCCAAAAGTAATAGCTTCATTTAATTTAATTTATTCATCTAATATATTATTAAAAAATATGTCCACATAATTCATAGAACTTAAAACATAAAATCTCCCGTCCCAATATTTGGTATAAACCTAGGAAGATTCGGCCGATAAAACCCGCCGAATCTTCCTTCCGCCGAATCTTCACGGACCCTAGACACTTTACGCAAAATTTGTATATATGTGTTTCTCAGCCCAAAATACAGATCGAGTTCAAATATGGGTTTGATCTGAGTTTATTTTATAGAGTTATAATTGGCCCTTTTTATGTGTACCCATACCATAGTATGGTACACATAGTGTTGACGTCCGGATTGACCACTCGTCGTGCGTCTGTCTGTCCATAGATACTTTATGTGTAATGCGATAACTCAATCATTTTCTTTCCGATCAAAACCAAATTTTTTATATGGGTTTTTCAGCCCCAAAATACAGATCAAGTTCTAATATGGGTTTGATCAGACTTTTTTTTTTACAAAGTTATGGCCCTTTTTCGACTTAGAATTCACGCATTCTGCCATAACTCAAACATTTTTTATCTGATCAGAACCAAATTTGGTATGTGAGTTTCTCAACCCAAAATACAGATCAAGTTCGATTATGGGTTTGGTCAGATTATTTTTAATGGAGTTATGGCCCTTTGACATAGAATTCACACATGCTTCTATAAATCAACCAATTTTCATCTGATAGGAACCAAATTTGGTATGTGAGTTTCTCAACTCAAAATACAGATATAGTTTGAATATGGGTTAGATCTGATTTGTTATGCCAGAGTTATGCCCATTTTTCAACTAATAATTGAACAGATTTGAGTTTTTGATAACCTAGGTAGCTTACAATTAATTAACTACCAGTAATACAAGCTTAACTGCAATAGAGAGACTAGCTGTAATGTCTTATTGAATTAGTTATTTTTAGCTACCATATATACCACATAGCAGTGAAGCTGTAACCCATTCATGATTCAATGGACTCTCCCATTCAGTTCTAAAAGTTTTAATTGGAATAGTCTATTATTCATTTGTAGTGATGTTGTCATTATAATTAATCATTCTTCTGTTATATCTCCAGGTTTCTCCTCATTCACTTGCATGGATTTCTGTCGTTAACATTCCTGATACTTTCATCTGATACCATATGTCTCATTTTATATTGGTTTATTTTGACACACTCTTTGCCCCTATTGATGGATTAATTTATTTTGACCACTTGTCGTCCGTCCGTCTGTCGGTAGACACTTTACGCATGGTGCGATAACTCAAACATTTTTTTATTTGATTGGAACCAAAATATGTATATCTGTTTCTCAGCCCAAAATACAGATCGAGTTAAAAATATGGGTTTGATCCAAGTTTTTGTTTATGGAGTTATGGCCGTTCTTCGACTTACAATTCACGCATGCTGCAATAACTAAAAAAAATATATCTGAAATCAAATTTGGTATGTCAGTTCCTCAGCCCAAAATACAGATAGTATTCGAATATGGGTTTGATCCGATATTTTTAACAGAGTTATGGACCTATTTAAAAATAAAAAAATTGTTCTAATCTTTGAAGATTAATAATTAATGTTATGGATTTTAGATTCCAAGCTGAAAATGGCTAATCATTTTCGCCAAGGTATGGGTTAAACATCTGCCGATCGTGATCGGCCTCTCGTTTGACTTAGAATTCGCGCATGCTGCAATATTTTTTTTCTGATCTGAACCAAATTTGGGAGTTTTTGCACCCTACACAGGGGAGTGTTTGGGAGGGGTGACCCCTCCTGTTCATGGGGGTCCAGGGATTACCCTGTGGGGAAACATTTAAAAAAAAAAAATAAGTTTGCAGTGGAGGCTTTGTGGTTATCACAAGTTCTGATGCATATGTGAAAGGTAAGAAATGAATCAATGGCCCAATGATTTCTCACATGCATTATGCAAGAATAATGCTTGCATTAACTCATTTAGGACGGGAAACAGATATATCCGTTTCCCAAAACATTACCTACAGGACGGGAAACGGATATATCCGTTTCCCACTTAATGCACTTGCTATCAGCGAATGATTCATTTATAATTATATGTTTTGCGCATAGTAACATGTATTCAATATTGGCCGATCACTCAGGGAGGGGTCCAGGAAGATGTAACATATTTTTGGCGTCACGTGTGAGTCGCGTGCCGTGATTCGTGATGTCATTGTTCCAAAATGGCGGTGCTCAGTAGCCTAAGCCATTGACGCGTAGACAAGTTTTCGGTTGACAATCACCATGGCAGGTTAATATTGACCCCTTCAGCGGAAGGAACAAGAAACGGGGGCAATTTAAGTATATTCATGGATCCTATTTCTTTGAAAAATAATTACATTTGATTCAAAATGTCGCATGCAGACATCTCGTATAGGAGAAATTGCAGCCCCCAAACGCATAATTTTCGGAAAATTGGTTGCCATGTCAAACGGTCACAATTTGGTGGTATCTATCCAAAAATTTTGGAAGATTTATATAATACGAATGATCACCCATATATATATATTATTAGTTGTTGCATGGAGAATTTTGTCTTGACAAATGGTCTGACCTAGCATTAAATTAACGCATACATTGCTATAAAATGATATAAAAGTAAGCATTTTAACATTAGAAAACAGGGCTTTGGTGGCCATTTTGAATGGCGCCCTCTGTCGGTGTTGGGTGATATTCGAGCAGGGCTAGTTCCAGATGTTGGCAAAATATTCCTGGGTCATTTAACTTTGAAATGATTTGTATTTGATTCAAAATGTCGCAAACATATCATCATAAAGCAAAATTACAGGCCCCAAACTCATACATTTCCGAAAATAGGTTGCTATGTGCAACCGGTCGCAATTTGGTGGTATTCACCCAATATTTCTAGAAGATTTATAGACTACGGATGATTACCCATATAGTATGAGTTGTCACGCGGAGAATTTGGCCATGGCAAATTGTCTGACCCAACATTGAATAAAAAGCATAATTTGCTATAAAGTTATATTAAAGTAAGCATTTCTGCAAACAATCTCATCTGTGAGTAATGTTTTCTCAAAAGAATCACGTCCCAAACGAGATAAATCATGTTTAATGATATTAGACATAAGCTACGGAAAGTCAATGTTTTGGTTCTCAGGCAATCATTTTCTAAAATTCATGCAGACGAGTGGGTTTTAAATAATTTTTTGTGCATACTTTGCCTTCGATGTCTCTACCAAACACCACCTGACACAGTAACTTTAAACTTTAAATAGTGGTAAGGCCTAAACAAAATGACCTGTGTTTCTGCTAACCCGACCGACCCATGTCCGAAACCGCCGATTGTCATAATTTTGTGCTGATTTTTTTTTTTTTTTTTTTTAAATATATTAAATATAATGTCTATACAGAAACATAATATTTAAAGCCTATATGAAGATGTGTCGATGATTTGTAATACGTCTTGGACTAGATTTCTATTTTTAAAATGTTCACCCAGAATAAGTTGTGAACAGTTGAAATAGCAGGTCTCACATTCTCAGGGCAAGGAAGTTATTGAAAACTAGCCAAATTATCCACTTGGCTATTTCTATTTCTGTTGTTTCAATAATGTGTACATGTATCTAATTAATATACACACCAAAAAGATCATTAGCCTTAGACTACAGGTACATGTTGAATAAATTATTATTTTAAATGTCGGTACTGGGAATTAAAATATCAAGGAAATCAGGAATACAATCAGTAATAGGAGCTGTTACTCTAAATCATATTTTAATATGGCAGACATGATGTCTATGTATGCGGGATGTTATATCTGCCCAAATGAATCACTGCTTTGTGGAAATTGGACTGATTACGCGGTTCCAGGCGGTGGGGAAATTAAAAAAAAAATTTAATTCCCTACCTACATACCCTACCCTGGAGGGGTCCGGTTAGCAGAAACACTGTTTTTTAGGCCTACATGTAAGACATAAATATGAATGGTCTCAAACCTTTAAGTTCAAAACAGTGATTTAATAATTAACTATAATAAGCTTTAAGTTTTTAACCTCTTCGCTGTTATGACTTCCGTAACTATTACGGACGTAAAAGTGCACGCCGTGTGCTATATGGTCCGTAGGTACAATGGACCTACTTCAGCACAATAGCAGTAGGCCATTATTCATAACTGGAACTCAGAGATTGGTTCATCGGAATAACTGTATCTTGATGTTTTATACAATGTATGATGTTCCACAATTGCGATCAATAATATCCTTTCAACTGAGTCAGTTCTATGGTTCTTGTGGTATTCCCGTTATAGTTTCCCATTGGAAAATGGCAATAATGTCAACAGCCCAGCAACACGACGTCATAACATCGTTTAGCAACGAAGAGGTTAATTTAAATTTGCAACTGTTTTTAAATTCTTGTGTCACGTTAAATATCCCTCTTCCATTGACATCCGGGGGTAGGCCTACTCCCTCTAGAATAAAAAAAAATGCCATGCATTAACTCTTTCATCACAGGAGTTGCGCTGGTACAGCATTAACGGTCCTGTGCCAGTGCATTCTCTTATATATGCAAGTCATCCGTAGAGAGCCTTGCATATATAAGAGAAATGCACTGGAACAGGACCTTACACAGTCAAGGTAAATATTGTTAGGCCAAAATATTCTCTTATATATGTGAGACTCCCTATGTGAGACTCGCATATATAAGAGAATGCCATGGCACAGGGTTTTCGCAAAATTTCAGGACACTCCAGTTAAGAGAGAATCTAGAGCGATCTCTCAATCTCTCTGTTTCACGATTTTTGAGGTGAATTAGGACAGTTTATATAAAATTATAAATATTAACATTTGAAATTCCAAAACGAAAATAACTGTTATGGGGTTGACGCTATCTAAAAACAACCCCACTGAGCAAAATAGAGTTCCACTGATGTATTTAGATAATAATTCCTTCACTAATTAACTTGATAATTACACTATCAGATGGAAAGTTGGAAACTAATGATAAATGCTGTTAAAACAAAGGCTATGCTTTTTAGCTCCCTGAGATGAAGTGTCCGGTTGAGCTATAGTCATCAGACTCATCAATCCCCATCTGATCATCCATCTATCTGTCCTTCCATCTATTCATCCATCCATCTGCCAACAATTCTTTAAACATTTCTTCAGAATCAAAAGACTGAATGGGTTAATATTTGGTATGGATGTTCCCCAGGTGAGTGGGCTTCAGATTTGTTCAAATGGGGCCACCAGGGGCAGAGCCAGGACCATAACTCTTTCCCTTCATAAGTAATTCTTAACTCGTATGGGACTTCATTGTTTTGGGAAAACATTACTCACAGATGAGATTGTTGCAGAAATGCTTACTTTTATATAATTTTGTAGCAATTTATGCGTTTATTTAATGGTGAGTCGGACCATTTGTCATGGCAGAATTTTCTGCGTGACAACTCATGCTATATGGGTTATAAACATCGTTATAAATCTTCCAGAAATTTTGGTAGATACCGCCAAGTTATGAACAGTTGCCATGGCAATCGATTTTCGGAAAATTATGCGTTTGGGGGCTGTAATTTCGCTATATGACAAGATGTTTGAGACATTTTGAATCAAATATAAATGATTTCCAAAGTTAAATGATCCAGGAATATTTTGCTAACATCTGGAACTCGCCTTGCTCGAAAATCACCCATCACCAATAGAGGGCATTGTTACCCAATAGTAGAGTTTTACTTCTTAAATCATTGGGATTTAGAATTAACTGGTTAACCCCAAATTCGCGTTCGTAACGCCACAACGAACTGTTGCCCGCCCTGAATTAACTGTTACCAGTGTTCGCGCTGGACCGAAAAAAACTTTAGCCAAAAGTTTAGCCAAATGAAAAAAACTTTAGCCAAATGTTTTTTGGCCAAATTAAAAAAAACTTTGGCCAAATTAAATCATCGTTTTCTGGTTGATTCACAATTAATGACTAAAACGTAAAATCTAACAGACACAGGTATAAAAATACACAATAATTAAAATAATTTTTATGAACTAGAAGTATTTTTATATATATCATTTATTAAAAATTAATTAATCTTTATGTGAAAGAGTGATTTTGGGGGGGGGGGGGGGGGGGGGGGGGTAACCCCGGATTGTCCTTCTTAATGTCATTATTTTTTTGTTTTATATCAATATCTTTTTTTAAATCATTAAATATTTATCCTTGCGAAAATATCTAAGTGACATCTGGAAACTAATAACTTAATATTGTTACGCCATTATCAAATTACAATCTGTCATAAAAGCATGCATATTATTTTGAGTGTATCGGTATTGACGACAAATAGCAACAAAATATCTGTCGTGATTCACATTTGGCTGATTAAGCTTTTGTCTTACACTTGGTACTCATAAACCTCGACCGTCTTAAATGCAATGTCATCATAAACATGCATTGTGCAGGCGCGCCGTGAGTGACCAGACAGACAATGGGCTGAATGGGTGATTATGAGATTAAATGTAAAAATTAATAATGACCTTTTGCTGCTTCGTGCAGAGTGACGTAATCTTTCTCCAGATTAAAACAGCCTGTTGCGAACAAATTGCTTATATACCGGCGTCAATGCACTTTACAAAACATTGCTTTCTTCACATTGTCATAATTCAACCAGGGTCGGTTTAATGTCCATGCGTCTTTGAATGTCCGTCTTGTGAAAACTAAAGATGATTGATAGATGGTTGATAGAGTTGTCGATCGGGTTTCCCTTTGTACGATATTTCATAAGTACGAAAATAATGAAATACTTTCGTCACCTAACTTCGTCTTGAATGTCGATCTATTGAGCGCTTTTATTAATTAGCTTTCTGGCTCCATGCTTTCAGTCTCCATTTGGGTTCAAAGAAAGTTTAGCCAAAAGTTTAGCCAAATGAAATTTTTATTAGCCAAATTCGAAAAAGATTAGCCATTGGCTAATTTGGCTACCGACAGCGCAAACACTGACTGTTACCCGGTTTGCAATCACGGTCAGCTTTCGTCAACGTCACAAGTGGAAAATAGTAGAGTTTTACTTCGTAAATCATTGGGATTTAGAATTAACTGGTTAACCCCAAATTCGCGTTCGTAATGCCACAACGAACTGTTGCCCGCCCTGAATTAACTGTTACCCGGTTTGCAATCACGGTCAGCTTTCGTGACGTCACGAGTGAACTGTTGCCTGACCCGAGTGAACTGTTGACTGGCTCCGAGCGAACTGTTGACTGGCCCGAACGAACTGTTACATGGTTTGCAATTTCCGTGACGTTTCCGGAAATTTCCGGTTTCGTTTTTTATGTTTACCCAGATAAAACTTTTTATGTGTACCTATACCATAGTATGGTACACATAGCGTCAATGTCCGGATTGACCACTCGTCTGTCCGTCCATCTATATCTGTCTGTCTGTCAGACACTTTAGGTATAATGCGATAACTCTAACATTTTCTATTTGATCGGAACCAAATTTTGTTTATAGGTTTCTCATCCCAAAATACAGTTCGAGTTTGAATATGGGTTTGATCCGATTTATTTTAAAGGAGTTATGACCCTTCTTCTTTTTTTTTAAATTTGAAATTTGGATTTTTCATATTTTTTTAGATTGAATTTCCTCGCTCAATTTAACATAAACAAATATTAAAAAACTTTTATAATAATAAAAAAATTATTTAATTAAAAAAAAAATAAAAAATTGACACTAATTTGTTTTAGTTGTATTCCATTAATAAGGTGTGATGGCCTGTATTGAAAATGTGAAGATTTTATTGCAATAGTTGCATGTAATATAATGATATCAATAAATTGCCATGTGAACATCCAATATCCAGCTCGTATGAGAATACCTTTAATAGATGTCATTCCAAGCAAAATCTGTTATTAATTGAGTGATGACATATGTTACATAGCTCTAGGGGGTGGTTGTATGAAGGTAAAGATGAACAACCTGCTGGCTGGATAATTGTTTATCCTATCTGTCAAATTTATTAATGGCTAAACAATTGGATCTCACAGTGAGAGGTCCTTGTGTGAATAGGGACAGAGTTATGAGATTTAAAACGACTCCTCCCCCACCCCAATTACTTTAACCCCTTCTTAAGACAAATTATTTGACCTTTTGATTTTAAGTTAGGTACTGATATATGTATTACTGTGATCATATCTTTGACCAATTATCAGTTATAGCTAATCGCTATCGCCAAGGTATGGGTTAAACATCTGCCGATCGTGATCGGCCTCTCGTTAATTATACCGGATACATGGCGGTATATTCCAGTTAGTTCTCATAATTCGAAATAACACTATTAAAGAGTTTGATTAATTAATAGCAATGACCTGATTATATACAAGTAAATGTATTGGGTAACAAAGCAATTATTTCATGTGTCTTTTGGGAACAGGCAAAATTGTTGTCCCTCGGTATCAGGAATGACTATCGAACTGTTGCCCTCGGCCTTCGGCCTTGGGCAACAGTTCGATAGTCATTCCTGATACCTCGGGACAACAATTTTGACTGTTCCCAAAAGAGACATGAAATAATTGCTTACTATTTAAAATGGCTGCCAAACCCCATTTTCTGATGTCAAAATGCTTACTTTTATATCAGTGTATTGCAATTTATGCATTTATTTAATGCTGGCCCAGGTCAGATCATTTGTCAAGGAAGAATTTTTCACGTGACAACTAATACTATATGGGTGATCATCTTTAAATCTTCCCGAAATTTTGGGTAAATACAACCAAATTGCATCCGGTTGCCATGGCAACCAATTTCACAAAATTATGTGTTTGGGGGCTGTAATTTCGCTGTATGATGAAATGTTTGTGACATTTTGAATCAAATGCAATTAATTTCCAAAGTTATATGATCCAGGAATATACTTAAATTGCCTCGTTCCTGGTTCCTTCCGCTGAAGTTGTCAAGATCTGCCTGTCATGGACCGACATAGCAAGGTGCTAGTGTGCAATTGGCGCTTAAATTTATTGTCCTGGTGCATAAAAGTTGATTACAGGCGTGTAGTCTGGCGCGTTTGTACTTTGAATTTGGCGGTTGATGCTAAACAAAGCAAAGAAACGATGTTCAGTTTGACCCAACTACATGTACAAGGCTAAATGCGATACCAGTAAAAACAAAGCAAATGCATCACTCAAGTTACTGCCATTTTGGTTTGATTACCCAGAAATTCAAGGACATTCGGTGCCATTTGGCCACATGCACTCAATGGGAAGTAACTCTAAATTAACTAAGCACATACCATGGCTGCGTTTGTTGTGGTTATTTAATTTTTAGTTACTTCTCATTCAGTGCATGCGGTCAAGTGGCACCAAATTTCTGGGTAATCAAGCCTAGCGATAGAATTTGCATCAATAAGAGTGAGTGCCAACCGAAAACTTGTCTATGGATCCGTGGCTTACTGGGCCGCATCATTTTGGAACAGTGTCATCGCGAATCACAGCACGCGACCCCCATGTGATACCAAAAATAGGTTATAATACAAAACATTTACTCATAAAAGAATAATTCGCTGATAACAAGTGCATGAAGTGGGAAACGGATATCCTGTAGGTAATGTTTTTGGAAACGGATATATCCATTTCCCATCCTTAACGAGTTAAAACAACTTCTCAATAATCATCAGGCCTATGGTATTTAGCTTATATTTGGGCCTATATTGACAACATGTTTAGCTGCACAAAACATTTAATTATAACATAATCATTCACTGAAGCCCTTTCACCGAGAGTTGGGAAGCGCAGTCTGACACCTTGTTCGTAAGGCTAGGAGGATGTGGAAACGTTTTTTGCTCAATATTTCAAGACATACATGTAATAGGTATAGAGACTTCAAATATCATGGCATGATTCACTAACCAAACAGAATATAATGCTCAAAAGTTTAGGGACGTAGCTGCTTGATAAATTGGTGTTGCTTGGAGGGGTGTTATTGATTCTTGCATGATATCTCAAGAAATAAGTGTCTATAGAGTTCATATGTCAAGGAATGATTAGAGCTGAAACGGTTAGACGGTTAAAAAATGAACCGGACGTAACCGCATCCCGTTGTCAGTTGAATGTGAACGTGAATAATCCTCAAAATATTAGGTTAAATGATGCAAAACTAATACTAAATCCTGTGTCACCGATAGTAGAGTGCAATGCAAGCATTAATTGGTACACGCAGTAGTATCAGATACTTTATAGTAGCAATTCTCGAACTGTCTGGAAGTGTCGGCGACCTTCAATCAATTCCTTCCCTTTGAAGTTTTCTCTGATCTTCCGACAAAAGCACGTGTGTAGTCACTGTGTATCAAGTCTGAATGCACACAAGGAAGTGACAACGGAAAAGTGGCGTTGTGTGGCAATGCTTGCTTTCGTAACTTAATAGTTAATACTGCACGAAGCAACATGGATTCAAATTGAAATCACACCACGACATACTAAAACTGTTTTACAGTGGGGTTTATAAAAACTATGTAAGTCGACAAAGTTTGATGATTGAGATCAGCTGCACAATGTCTTCACTCTTCCCGTTCTTCCTCCCTGTTGTGATCTAATATGATCAATTCAATTGAGTGACCAAACAGACATCGTAGTTGAAGCAACCCAAAACTTCTTCAATGATCTTCCCCTTTATCAAGGAAATTGATGCTCCATGCTACTCTGTAACTGGTTGTGCCGGTGGGACTAATTGACACTCAATTTGGCAGTAATTTCTATATGTTAAGTGATTGCATACTAAAACCGAAACCAAAACGTAAATGCTATAACCTTCCAACACTAGTGTCCGCGATCATGATACCGACGAATAGCTTGAATACTGAATAGGACTGCGAGTCTGACCTAACTGACCTTCCTTTTTGTTCTATAGGTATTACTTTCTTGTCTTTATATATAATTCATTGGAGGATATACCAATGATAATGTTATATTACAGATCTTTAATATATAGTTTTGTTACTCGTTTTACCAATACCCATACTATTGTTACTCGTTTTACAAATGCCCAAACATATGCTGATCACGGCAAATAAGCGATCCCGCCTGCCATTCACAAATTTCACTTGCTCATTCACCATCACGAGAGCCAGCAAAAGAACAGTGAATTCGTGTTTTTGAATATCGTTAAATGCCGTGAATAAGGTCTTTATTTCAGCTACTGTTTCTCACCTAGGTTTGTCCCTGGAGCATGGCATAATGTCGACATAATTAGTGTGAGAGAAGTCCGCTAGAAATTAGCGGTTAACCGGTTGAAATCCGGTTAACCCCGATGGTTAACCGGTTAGAAGAATGGGTCAACCGTTTCAGCTCTAGGAATGATATGCTAATTTTTGAAGTTATGATGGGGAACTTTATAACATCAGAACTCCAAAAGGTGCTCAGGTTTTGAACTGATGGACTATGATCATTGAATGATTTACCTTGAAAAGTGCTTGAATATTATCCATGGCAGGGCTTAACTCGCATACATGGGCTGTTTAAATACTAATAATTTAATCATATTAAAGCTGTCAATCCATGAAATACTGTAAAACAATTCGCTATCGGTCTGTCAATTGGCTATCATTGACAGCATAGGCGGGTGCGGATAGATTGACACAATGTCAGTAGTGTTGATTGCAACTGACCGACCAAGGAAAATAATCAAATTGAAATTTATCTTCAACTGGATGTGTTTCTTCCCAAGACATATTGTGAAAGTATCGATTTTATGGAAAGATATGTTGAAAACTAGACGTTTTTTTTACCATTAACTCTTTAAGGAAATAACTCTTTGTTTTGATTTAGGTTGTGAGTTATATAAGAAAAAGTTTGAAAACAAATTTACTTTAAGGCTATGCATGTTATAGCATTTGTCTTCCAAATTTTCTGTTATAACCACATACATGTAACCTAATCAAAACAAGAGTTATTTCTCAAAGACCCTGAAAGATCAACAAGTTTATATACGAAAATGTTCTAGTCGTATTCCAGTCGTATTCATATAGTTTGTCTTATGAAATTATTTTACAACACACCCCAGTATATTTTTACATGTATTTGCGATAAGTTGCTCATTTTTATCAGCTGCATGATGAATTCATTGAATGTTCATACAGTGAAACCTGTTATGAGAGACCACCCATTTTGCCAACACAAAATGGTCGTTCATGACAGGTGGTCGCGGACAACAGGTTTGTTCCAATTTCGACTGAACTGACATCTATCATATCAGTGTTAGATGTCTGAGCAAGTGAATTATTTTTATACACAAACTGGTTGAAAATGATTGTGATTATATGTTTAATCTTTTTTTAATAAAGTATACTTTAAATTAATATTAGTTAAAAAGAAAAAAAAAAGAAAGAGATTTATACAGGTAAATGCATGTTAAATAATGCAGTAAAACAGCGGGCACGTGAGTCGTGACGGAAGGAAGAACACGACAGATTGACGGGCGCAAATCAACTCCCAACATGATAACTTGATAAAAAGGGAATAAACGTACATCAGTCATCACTGCATGTCTTTATTTCATTCCCTGTCTCACATATTATATTATTTTGGATGTATTGGTATCTTCGAATAAAACTGCAAACAGCTGCAGAAAATTCATAAACAGTGCGTGTCCTTGACCTGATCTGTAATGATTCTGGAGTCGTGTATGATTGACCTCCATTTCATGACTACGGAATATCTCTTTGATGTTGCGACATAGTTCATTGTGCAGTGTCTGCAAACTTCTACTGGTACTTGATGATGTCACATGGAATGATTTAATTTAACATGAAGCCCGGGACTGAGCATTATAAAAACTTGGAAAGTGTGCATTGTCAGCGTGTTGATGGTTCTTTCAATTAAACAAAGGTTCCTGTATGCTGCACGCTTGGGGTGCAGACATTAAATCCCTGCATTGAGTAAGTTTGACACTTTGCCCTAAGCGTTTTCATGCTTCGCCACAATGAGGCAGCGACTGGATTAATGATAGGCCTATCGCTAAAACAACAGTACAGCCAAGCATAGTCTCAATTTTATGCTACTTTGGAATATAGGATCTTTTTTCATCATACATTAGTTAGGTCAAACACATCATCAACATTCACGTCAAAAATAATAAGAGTGATGAAGTTTTTATAATCCACGTTCCCAAATATACTACTTTTGGATTAAAAGGAACCAATGTTATATCTCCCCTGCTGGGAATTCCGCTTAGTTACATGTCCCGGTGGGGAATCCCCAAATCAAAGTTTGTGATGAAGCAACTGATTGCAAATAATTTTAATCAAAGAAATACATCCTACTGAAGCATTTGGGGCTCAAAATGGGTGTTAATGTCGGAAAAGCACTGGTTAAAGGCTTATTTTTCATGTCTGGTGGTCGTTCATAACAGGTAAATTTTGTCATTTTTGCCACAAATCACCGACCGCTGGTCGCGTTTGACAGGTGGTCGCTCACGGCAGGTCATATATATAGTAAAACCAGTCCGTACAAAGCCAATGCGGTCGTTAAAGTGAGGTGGTCGCTCTTGGCAGTGGTCGCTCAAAGCAGGTTTCACTGTACTTGTAATATAAAAAACATTTATGTGAAAAATGCTGTAAGTTTTGTCACGAGGTCCTTGAAAATGCTTGTGGAGGTCCTTAAAAGGTTATGGGACATTCCTTGAGTTTGATCACGACTAACCTCAGTAGAGATTGTGCTATAAATCTGGACACAATTATTGAAAGCAGGGTCATGAAAGTGGAGTATAAAGTGGAAAATAAGAGACTGTTCTATATTTCTTCCCAGCCAGAATGATCAAATGGAATTGGGAATCAAGAGATTGTTTTGTTTTCCCCTCATGATATAGACGCTGATAGTCAACCAGAAGACATCATATCAGTCCAAATAAGCTTGACAAATATGTTTAAACCACATGGCGGTTTGCATTCCATTCCCAGGGTCTACATGGTGCAATTTGTATGCGCCCACTGATTAAAATATTCGAACCGGCACAAACGAAACGTTCTCAAATTTATCAATAAATATAAGAAACAAAACACGTATTTTCAGCGCTATGTCAACGAATTTGTTCGAAAATCTTCCATGTATGTATGTTTTGAGATACCTCTTACAAACTTATGTATATATAATACTGGGGTTCAACAAGCCATGTCCGTTTGATATGTACTACATAAAGGATGACAAACTGCCGGAATTCACAACAAGATGGCATAATCAATGGATCTGGATCAAGAGGCCAAAAGCCTGTATCCAGTTAAAGCTGTTATTACCATAAGATATCTAGCCCTTTCTTTACTAGATGGTTCTCCTATCAGTTACAATAGTACACATTGGAACAGTCTATTATTGATCAGGAGGAACATTCAGGAAATGTAAGCAGATGACAGATAATACAAGTGCAGAAGGTTTCCTATTCATTGAAGGGAACTATTCGTCAATGAGTACATGTACATGTATTTAGTAAAGAAAGGGTTAAAGTGTGAATACTTGCTTGGCAGCCAATCTGGTGGGCTAGCATCACCAAATTCACCCTCTGGGAACCTCCTTCTACTGAGGCCTCAACTGCTATGGGAGACCAAGGATCAGATTGGAGTTCCCCAGTTGAAGTTGGTGGTGTTTACCCATATAAAGTCACCTCAATTATGTATTTTATCTTCTGCCAATTAGGGGATATAGAAACAGGACAGAAGGGAAAAAGTAAAAAAAACAATGTTAATTTGAGACTACAGATACATCCTAGAAGATGAGGTCTAAGCAGAAAGAGGTCTCCAGAGGGTGAGTTTAGCGATGCTAGCCTGCTGTGCGGGGTATCATCACAAAATTCACACTCTGGGGACCTCATTCCGCAAATGTCAGGCACATCATTTGAAGGCTTGTTCATATCAATGACATCCATTATCATTGTATCCAGCCATTGTTATCTACTTGTTACCTGTAGCATCAGGTAGCATCAATCAATATTGAACCTGATTTTGACACATCTCAAGAATTGATTGAATACTTTAGCCCTTTTTAGCACAACTTTACTTGTAAAGTTTGAGGCTTGGTATCCGTCATCAGTGTGTGCATGTGGAGATGTCCGTCAACAATTTTCATTAGCATGGGCTACTGGTGGTACCTTTGGTTGGATCATTATGAAATTTGTCATGGTTGTTGACATTGACATGTAAAAGGGAAAGAGTCATGAAAAATGCAGTCCATTAGCATGGGCTACAGGTCATACTGTTTGTCTGATCATTATGAAATTTTTCATGAATGTTAACATTGACATGTGGATGGGATCGAGTCATTTTGGGGCCATTTGGCCAAAAAACATGTCCACTGGCAGCCATCTTGGATTTTACTCTTTGCATGACTAAATCGTTTGGCATGGGCTACAAGTTGTACCTTTGGTCAGATAATCATGAAATTTGTCTTGAATGTTAACATTGACATGTAGATGGGAACGAGTCACTTTGGGGTTATTTGGCAAAAAAACATGGATGCCACCAGCCATCTTGGATTTCAAAATGCAATCCATTAGCACGGGCTATAGGCCAGCGTGTTCATCTGATCTTCATAAAATTTGTTGTGCATGTTAATATTGACATGTAGATGTAAACGAGTCATTTTGGGGTTATTTGGCCATAAAACATGGCCACCAGCAGCCATCTTGGATTTTATTCTTTGCATGACTAAATCCTTTGGCTCGGGATAGAGGTCGTACCTTTGGTTGTGTCATCATGAAATTTGTCATGGCTGTTGACATTGACATGTAGATGAGAACAAATCATTTTGGGGTCATTCAACCATAAAACATGGCCACCGACAGCCATCTTGGATTTTACTCTTTGCATGACTAAATCCTTTGGTACGGGCTACAGGTCATACTTTTGTCGGATCGTCAAGAAATTTGTCATGGATGTTAACATTGACATGCTGATGGGAAAAAGTCATTTTGGGGTCATTTGGCAAAAGAATATGGCCGCCAGCTGCCATCTTGGATTTTAAAATTTAATTCATCATTCCATTTATTGCTCATCACAAAAATTCAACTTCTTCGCAAAGTTGAGCTACAGTGTCATGGACACTTTCATTTCTAAGATGTTTATAAGGTACAAACCTCATCAGATGAAAGTCGACTGGCAGTTGATTGTCATTGTAGTTGATTGCATTTTACTATCTTGTGAGAATTATTTGCAACATAAATATATAATAACATCAACCTGGTTAATTAAGTGACAGCCAGATCTTTTATAGTAGTTTGTGAGTTGACAGCTTTTAATTAAATTATTTACATATATAATTGATCTTTTGCCTGCTTGTGTTATGAACATTCTAGTGTATTAACATTCTAGTGTATTAAGGTCATTTTTCTAACTAGTCATCATTATTATTATTATTATTATGGGCCATCTGAAGCACCATAATAAATAATAAACCTATGAACCACAATATATTTTCTTGCTAATACACAGTCGTGTATGTTGCTCTGTTTAATGAGTCTGATAAATGCAGCCCATATAACCTTGTGGCATCATTATAAGACACGTATCTCTCACATTCTATGTCATTTCGCCTGTCAGCATGGTTATTTCTGCTCTCTGTTGGAAAGGTCAGAGATGAGAATTGTAGGACTTTACAGAAAACACTGGAGATAGCGGGGTTAGTAGTATTTGTTCATGAGTATTGACAGATATTAGAGACTTCATGCATTAAAGGCATTAAAGGTTATTAGCTTCTCCCGGTTGAGATTGAACACAGATTATTATGGCTGGTTGGGGTCATCGTAACTAGGCACCATCACTTATTGCTTGAACACGGATTATTATGGCTGGTTGGGGTCATTGTCACTAGGCACCATCACTTATTGCTTGAACACGGATTATTATGGCTGGTTGGGGTCATTGTCACTAGGCACCATCACTTGTTGCTTGAACACGGATTATTATGGCTGGTTGGGGTCATCGTAACTAGGCACCATCACTTATTGCTTGAACACTTCGCCCGGCTGCAAAATTACGGCGAAGTGAGCAAGAATAGGGAGACTTCTTCGCCCACGTCGCCCTCTCGGCTGGTCCCTGCATCACTTTGTTCAAACTTCTCAAATGTGTAGCAAGCTTTTCACTGGTGATCACATCTTTAGTCAATTTTTCATATGCTTGTATAGAACAAGACTACCAGTAGCTGTTCACATTTCAATCATAATAGAAACAACAGCCGGTTCTTTGGTTGGCTTGTACAAATGACTGGGGTAATATTGTAATGTTTAAAAGTTTAAAAGCATGTTAGAGCAAGCAATAGGTTAATCGCAATATAATACAGTCATTATTATTTCTGAAGCCTCCAATTGATATTTCCGAAGTTGACCAAGTAAAAAATTATGTAAGATAAGATTTTATATAAAAAAACATGTTTCTGTTTTAACTAGTGGACTGGAACCCTGAACACATATTTAACCCATTCATGATGGAAGCTGCACTGGTGCAGCATTAAAGATTCTGTGCCAGTGCATCTCTTATATATGTGAATGCACTGGCTTACAATGTCAAGGTAAATAATGTTAGGCCAATTTATTCTCTTATATATGCGAGGCTCCCATATATCGCATATATAAGAGAATGCATTGGCACAGTCTTGTTGCCATTCATCGGAAAGTTCTCACTGAGGATGCTTTCTGATGAATGGCAACAAGCCATATTTCCGACTAAATCCTGAAAAATTACCCATAATTCTGCTGTTGTGAAGGAGTCGATTATTTAGGACATTAACGGTACTATAGTTTCTTGGACATTGGTATTGATCATTTTCAAAGCCAGAAAGAGCCAGTATCACAGACACATTTCTGTTTTCTGTGAGGAATACTATTTAGTTTCCTCATCTAAATACTGGCCAGCCGACTCTCAATTCTCTCCCTAATAAGATGTGGAATCATAGTGTCATGACCCCCATATCCTGGCAGACATCCAGGTTCCCCCATCTCGATATATGTCACTCCTTAGAGCTCTTTTATGTCTGGACATCTAACCTTTACTCTGAACTAAACCAAATAATGATGAAATTCTGGCTCTAACATTGATCTGATTTTTTTGTAGTAACCTTATAAGAGAACGCTGTCTTACTATTCAAATGTTAACCCTTTCATGATGGGAGCTGCACCGGTGCAGCTTTAAATAACCCTCTTATATATGCGAGTCTCCCATGGGAGCTTCGCATATATAAGAGAATGCACTCTCTTACAAAGTCAAGGTAAATATTGTGAGGCCAATGTATTCTATTATACCAGGGCCTGATAAAGCTTCGAGATTCGATTCAATTTCGAATCTTACGTTCTGATTCGATTCGGAAGCGGTCGGGCGATTCCGGATATTTGGAATCGTAAAATGCAAGTCATTTCTCACCGGGAATAGACTGCATTATCTATAAAAATGTTCATTATGTCCACAATACTTAACCTGTGTCGACTTCCTCGAACATCTGGGACATCCGTGGTCCAATGTGTACAGGGTAAGTTGCCCAATAGCTCACTGCTCATATTGGCCTCCCAATCCCAGTGCTGGATCCTCGTGGAAGGTCAGTGCAACTCGTGCAACCTGCAGGTATAGTTCTGTGATGGTTCGCGAGTTCATCACGGTTATACTGTAATCGTAGCGCACATGGTTTCCTCCACCACATAAAACCAGCCATGTCACGATATAGTCTGGCCCCAGCTGCCGAAGCAAGTGAATTTCTTGTGGGACATATTTGTATGTCGGTATCTGAAATTCTTACCAGAAAAGCCTATATTGCGTTACACAGCTCAATCAAATAATATATATATTTTTAGCTCAACTTTACTTTGTAAAGTTTGAGCTATTGCCATGGCTTTGTCGTCCGTGTGTGCGTGTGTACGTGTGTACGTAAGGCGTCAACAATGCAGGCTACAGGTCGTACCTTTCGTCGGATCATTATGAAATTTTTCATAGCTGTTGACATCAACATTTAGACCAGAATAATTAATTTTGGGGTCATTTGGAAAAAAAACATGGCCGCCAGTGGCCATATTGGATTTCAAAATTCAATCCATTAGCACGGGCTACAGGCCGTACTGTTTGTCTGATCTTCTTGAAATTTGTCATGGATGTTAATATTGACATGTAGATGGGAACGAGTAATTTTGGGGTCATTCGGCCCAAAAACATGGCCGCCAGCAGCCATCTTGGATTTTACTCTTTGTATGACTAAATCCTTTAGCACGGGCTACAGGTCGTACCTTTAGTCTGATCATCATAAAATTTGTCATGGCTGTTGAAATTGGAATGTAGATGGGAACGAGTCATTTTGGGGTCATTCGGACAAAAAACATGGCCGCCAGCAGCCATCTTGGATTTCAAAATTTAATCCATTAGCACGGGCCACAGGCCGTACTGTTTGTCTGATCTTCTTGAAATTTGTCATGGATGATAATATTGACATGTAGATGGGAACGAGTAATTTTGGGGTCATTCGGCCAATAAACATGGCCGCCAGCAGCCATCTTCGATTTTACTCTTTGTATGACTAAATTCTTTAGCACGGGCTGCAGGTCGTACCTTTAGTCTGATCATCATAAAATTTGTCATGGATATTAACAATAACATGTAGATGGGAACGAGTAATTTTGGGGTCATTCGGCTAAAAAACATGGTCGCCAGCAGCCATCTTGGATTTTACTCTTTGTATGACTAAATCCTTTAGTACGGGCTACAGGTCCTACTTTTAGTCTGATCATCATAAAATTTGTCAAGAATGTTAATAATGACATGTAGATGGGAACGAGTCATTTTGGGGTCATTCGGCCAAAAAACATGGCCGCCAGCAGCCATCTTGGATTTTACTCTTTGTATGACTAAATCCTTTAGCACGGGCTACAGGTCGTACTTTTAGTCTGATCATCATAAAATTTGTCATGGTTGTTGAAATTGGAATGTAGATGGGAACGAGTCATTTTGGGGTCATTCGGACAAAAAACATGGCCGCCAGCGGCCATATTGGGTTTAAAAATTTAATCCATTAGCACGGGCCACAGGTCGTACTGTTCTTCTGATCATCATGAAATTTGTCATGGATGATAATATTGACATGTAGATGGGAACGAGTAATTTTGGGGTCATTCGGCCAAAAAACATGGCCGCCAGCAGCCATCTTGGATTTTACTCTTTGTATGACTAAATTCTTTAGCACGGGCTGCAGGTCGTACCTTTAGTCTGATCATCATAAAATGTGTCATGGATGTTAACAATGACATGTAGATGGGAACGAGTAATTTTGGGGTCATTCGGCCAAAAAACCTGGTCGCCAGCAGCCATCTTGGATTTTAATCTTTGTATGACTAAATCCTTTAGCACGGGCTACAGGTTGTACCTTTAGTCTGATCATCATGAAATTTGTCATGAATGTTAATAATGACATGTAGATTGGAACGAGTCATTTTGAGGTCATTCGGCCAAAAAACATGGCCGCCAGCAGCCATCTTGGATTTTACTCTTTGTATGACTAAATCCTTTAGCATGGGCTACAGGTCGTACCTTTAGTCTGATCATCATAAAATTTGACATGGTTGTTGAAATTGGAATGTAGATGGGAACAAGTCATTCTGGGGTCATTTGGACAAAAAACATGGCTGCCAGCGGCCATCTTGGATTTAAAAATTTAATCCATTAGCACGGGCCACAGGTCGTACTGTTCGTCTGATGATCATGAACTTTGTCATGGATGATAATATTGACATGTAGATGGGAACGAGTAATTTTGGGGTCATTCGGCCCAAAAACATGGCCGCCAGCAGCCATCTTGGATTTTACTCTTTGTATGACTAAATTCGTTAGCATGGGCTACAGGTCGTACCTTTAGTCTGATCATCATAAAATTTGTCATGGATGTTAACGATGACATGTAGATGGGAACGACTCATTTTGGGGTCAATTGGCCGAAAACATGGCCGCCAACAGCCATCTTGGATTTTACTCTTTGTATGACTAAATTCTTTAGCACGGGCTACATGTCATACCTTTAGTCTGATCATCATAAAATTTGTCATGAATGTTAATAATGACATGTAGATGGGAACGAGTCATTTTGGGATCATTCGGCCAAAAAACATGGCCGCCAGCAGCCATCTTGGATTTTACTCTTTGTATGACTAAATTCTTTAGCATGGGCTACAGGTCGTAACTTTATTCTGATCGTCATAAAATTTGTCATGGATGTTAACGATGACATGTAGATGGGAACGACTCATTTTGGGGTCATTCGGCCGAAAACATGGCCGCCAGCAGCCATCTTGGATTTTACTTTTCTCTTCATGTCTATAAACATGTATTAGATATTCAACTTTCCACATTCCTAATGGCTCCATTGACTGTAATACATTAAATTATTCCCTTTCCAAGTTGAGCTACAGTGTCATTGACACTTTATTTTAAAATTTTAAACGATATAAATATATTAAATAAACATTTTGTGCTCCATTATGTCGTCTCCAAATCCGACCAACATCTTTAAACAGCATATTTATTATCCGGGAAATGGAATATTGTTGTCCATTCAGCTTTCTGACGGACCAGCCCAAGTTGGGCTACTATAGTTCCTGTAATCCCCTTGGCGTATGCGCCATTCCCAAGTCACGATGCACAATATTGATATCGCGCATGCCTGCTGTGCGTGACAGGATGAAGCGTACATGCGCAGAATAGTTTGCGTTTGCATTGACTCGAATGAGACTCCATTGACTCCAAAAGTTCCAAACTGCTTACTTTTCACAAACTTCAATCACGCATAGTGGCAGTGCCACAAAATATGAAACGATGTGCCATTCTCATATACTAAACTGTTTTAAATTCAGTTTAAATTAATGAACCTCCTTCGTAATCTGAGTTATCTCACTGACGTTATAAAATCATTGGACATTTGCCCCCATTTTTAGCTCAACTTTACTTTGTAAAGTTTGAGCTATTGCCATGGCTTGGTATCCGTCGTCTGTGTGTGTGTGTGTGCGTGTGTGATTCGTCAACAATTTCCTTTAGCACCGGCTACAGTTCGTACCTTTGGTCCGATTATTATGAAATTTGTCATGGATGTTGACATTGACATGTAGATGGGAACGAGTCATTTTGGGGTCATTCGGAAAAAAAACATGGCCGCCATCGGCCATCTTGAATTTCAAAATTCAATCCATTAGCACGGGCTACAGGCCGTACTGTTCGTCTTATTGTCATGAAATTTGTCATGGATGTTAATATTGACATGTAGATGGGAACGAGTAATTTTGAGGTCATTCGGCCATAAAACATGGCCATCGGCAGCCGTCTTAAATTTTACTCTTTGCATGACTAAATCCTTTGACAAGGGCTACAGGTCGTACCTTTGGTCGGATCATCATAAAATTAGTCATGGATGTTAACTGGTTCGCTGCTAAATATCCTACATACACGTATTAAAATGCGTATATATATTTCAACAAACAGAAAATTATTGAATTTTATGCTCGTAGTTGATAATTTGCACTATATTCTCAAATTTGACCCCCATATATATACATTTGTGATTATGTTATGAGCCTGGATGTCTCACTAGGCTATGGTTATGAGCTTGGATGTCTCAATAGGCTATGGTTATGAGCTTGGATGTCTCATTAGGCTATGGCTATGCCTATGGGCCTGGATGTCTCATTAGCCATTAGGCTATGGTTATGAGCCTTGATGTCTCATTAGACTATTGTTATGGGTCTCGATGTCTCATTAGGCAATGATTATTAGTCTGGATGTCTCATTAGACAATGGTTATGGGCCTGGATGTCTCATTAGGCTATGGTTATGAGCCTGGTTGTCTGTTTGTCAAAGTAGGTTATCGATATGAGCCTGGATGTCCGATTAGGTTATGGTTATGAGCTTGGTTGTCGGCCGCCCTTAGGGCAAAACATTCGCGATATAAGTACCTTTTCTGACAATTTTATTGGTTGGCATCCATTCAAACTTCACAATGTCCCAATTTAATTATATATGTAACAATTTTTCTGAAATATTACCTGACAACGCTATTTAAATTATTAAACTAAACAAGAGTTGACTAAACAAGACAGTGTCATTGCCAAAGCCCATATCTGGGCTTCCAGCACTCTTACATAGGGTCCAAATATGGGCTTTCAGCACTGAACCAGTTAACAATGACATGTAGATGGGAACGAGTCATTTTGGGGTCATTCCGACAAAAAACATGGCTGCCAGCGGCCATCTTTGATTTCAAAATTTATTTCATTAGCACGGGCCACAGGTTGTACTGTTCGTCTGATCATCGCGAAATTTGACATGGATGTTAATATTGACATGTAGATGGGAACGAGTAATTGTGGGGTCATTCGGCCAAAAAACATGGCGCCAGCAGCCATCTTGGATTTTACTCTTTGTATGACTAATACCGCGAATCTACTAAAGTGTTTGAAAAAGATGTGATTCGATTCGATTTCGATTTATTATCATGATTCGATTCGAGATTCGATTCGATGTTGAAATTGCCGATTCGTCGGGCCCTATATTATACTAGCATATGCGAGGCTCGCTATGGGGGATATGAGAATGCATTTGCACAGGGTGTTCGCAAAATTTCAGCCATTGGCCTTCTGATTTTACACATTTCTCTGTGTCTCTCATCCTCTTATTGGGGTCGTCTGACTATATAAATGAATAAATACTGATGAGTTCTATTTTTTGGTTGTCAAGTTTTTTTTCAGAGTTATGGCATTTATTCTATTTATAGTAAATTTATGGCCGTTAGCATGATGACTTGAACAAATGTCAACCAATTTCATTCATATCTACTATAGATGTATTGGAGCCTTAACAATATGTCGATTGATTTTCAAAAACGAGATTTGTGCGGGTTTTATTTACTTGACTTAATTGGTATATTATTAGCAATTTTAAGACTGTTAGCAGGATAGCTTGAACAAACGTCAACTGATCCCATCCATATTTGGTATATGGATCTTTCACAACAATATCTTTATCGAGCCCGAAAACTTAAATTGTCTATTTAGCAATTTTACGACCGTTAGCGTGATAACTTGAATGGACCTCAACCAATACCATATATATTTTAAATGAATCTTCCACAACAATAACTTGATTAGGTTCGTAAGCTAGGTTTGACTGATTTTTCCCTTGACTTTATAGCCCTTAGTTCAGCTTTAATCTGTCTTATTCTTTTTGCAATTTCAAGACTGTTAGCACAATAACTTGAACAAATGTCAATCAAAATAAAATTCTCTTCACTAGAAAAATTACACCTGTTTAATCCTTTAAGTATTAATACTTAAAGGATTAAACAGGTGTAATTTTTCTCAGTCATTATCGATGACCGCTACTCCACTGAGCACGTTGCCGAAAAGATTTTTTGTGATAGTCCACCCGTAACTGAAGTTATGCTGATTCATGCGATTGAATATTATGTTATGGATTATGCAGTCTGAATCGTTAATCTTCATGTGATGTCACATGAGGGACTATACTAGCCACGCACAGTGTCAAACTTGAAAGGTTGTCGCAATTGATTGTTTATACAGAAACAGCTGGACCATCAGAGTTTAAAATTTGCACATATGAGTAATTTGACCCGGGGAATCTTATTAGATAGGTCCCGTTGACATCAAATGTCTTAAAAGGGCACTAATAATTAATTACATTAAATTATTCATTATATACCCAAAATTGTTGAAATCTGGTCGGTAAAATTGAAGCATGTGGATAAATTGACCCGTAGAGTGTCATGAGATAGATGCCATTGACCTCAGAAGACTTAAAGGGGCATAAAGAGCATTCATTATGTAGGAAAATTGTTACCGATGGGTCTCTTGACCAGGGGAATGGCATGGGATAGGCGCATCTTCTCCTGTTCCATCCATGAATAATGGCTGAACTGAGAATAAAACATTACTTACTGTAAAATCCTTTTTATTCGTGGGGGTTCATTATTTGTTGATTTCGTGGTTCGACTCAACCACGAAATCTAAACCCAAAGAAATAATTGACTCAGAGAAATTTCAATACATGAAATCAAAATGAATATCGGGCATGAAGTTTGTATTCGACATGTCGTAAAATGGGTTGACAAAAAACACGGAAGACGAGATGAAACGTAATTTTCGACACCGTAATGTGAATACTCGCCATGCTTTAATTTTTTAGATGGAGATCGAATTTCGACTTTTCCACATTTTAAACATGAAGTGAGAGACATAAAATTTTGTTAGTGGCCTATTCATAATTGTTTGTATATAACACAGTCTGCTCCCTGTGATAATAATTTGTATAAACAATGCGTACTGAATTGATCTCTTAATAAAAGCTAATGGTTTCATCACGCGCAGGTTACGTAAAACAATAAATGGCTATACCTAACTAGCGTATGAAATGAAGCCGATAGCTATTAGTACATTGATTGCGTGATGCCCTTTCGGCACCGGATATCTGGTGGACCGATATCTCAATAATGTCCACTCTCAATGATGTCAGAAACCTGCTATTGTAGGAGCTGTTGATGAAGATAAATATGACACCTGATCTATGAATCCATGTCCCCATGAAATAGCCTTTTTATAAGAAACCACGAAAATTGAGGCCGACGAAATTAAAGCCAATTACAGTACTTATCTTTTAGCTCAGATTAAGTGGGACAAATAGATTATATGATAATATAAAAAGCTTTTTTTATCATTCCAGAAGATAGGTGGGTAAATTGGTGGCTGTTTTAAAATAACAGTTTATGGGAGCCTCGCATATATAAGAGAATGCACTGGCACAGGATCTTTTATGCCCACACCATGCAACTCCCGTCATGAAAAGTTTAATATCCACATACTGGGAAGGTAATCTGATTCATGTATCTGGCCAAGTTTGTCAGATTGCTTTCCAGGTGTCGGTGGTTTCTATGCAAGTGGAGGTGGAGTAAATTTCAAATGAAATTAACTCTCTGCTTGGGTCTTGCCTCAATGCTGAACAACATCATGGTATGGCCTAGCTGCTGAAATGACAATAAACCTTAATAAATTAAACCAGTTTTATAAGTATGGTATTAAAATGAATTAAGTATCTCAGATCTTAATACCATGGGCATATGGATATCTGATTTGGATTTCAATTATGAGAAATTAAGTTCTTTTTAACTTCCCTATATTTCCCTTGGGGGTTTTCTGGAGAGCCAGCAAAGCAATTATTTAAGAAAACAGAAGAGTGGGAGATAATGTTGTGTAATGAACACAGAGCCCAATTAAATTAGCCCAATCTGTGAGAACAAGCACAAAAATCAATGGTGTAATATAAAGAATATTGTGATTCGACTTTATGTGAACCTTGTTCCTAACACTGTTTCAATTGGTCAATTTCCTGTTTTTCTCTGAATAATTTGATGTATTTTCATGGTACAATTCTCTGATAAACTTAGAGAAATATAGTATATTCAAAACATTTTGTGAAAACCCTGTGCCAATGTATTCTCTTATATCTGCGATTCTCCCATAGGGAGCCTCGCATACATATAAGAGAATTCATTGGCCTAACAAAAATATACATTAACCTTGTATATAAAGCCAGTGCATTCTCTTATATGTGTGAGGCTCCCTATGGGAGACTCTTTTACATTATATAAAAAATGCACTGGCACAGGATCTTTAATGCTGCCCCAGTGCAGCTCCTGTCATGATAGGGTTAAGTGGGATTGTGCAGGAGTGTGTGCTTAATTTTTAATAATTATGATGGATTCATACCCCCCCCCCCCCCCATATTCAATATTTGACCAAAAAAAAACCCTGATAGGCTGATATGCAGATTATTTCTTACCTCAATGACAAATTATGATGAAATTTAGTTTCATATTCATGATTGATTTGTTGAGAGTAGCTACATGTAGGTCTGAAAATAAGCATATTTATATGTAAGTGAGAAATCAATGTTTTGTATTCCGTATTTTCTTAACTAGTACAAGAGATTCACTCCTCTTTGTTAACTTGTATTTAGGATTCAGCCGTCTATGTTATCTGGTATTCAGGATTCAGCCCTCTATGTTATTTGGTATTCAGCCCTCTATGTTAACTGGTATTCAGGATTCAGCCCTCTATGTTAACTGGTATTCAGGATTCACCCCTCTTTGTCAACTGGTATTCAGGATTCACCCCTCTTTGTTAACTGGTATTCAGTATTCAGCCCTCTATGTTAACTGATTTTCAGGATTCAGCCCTCTATGTTAACTGGTATTCAGGATTCACCCCTCTATGTTAACTTGTATTTAGGATTCAGCCCTCTATGGTAACTGGTATTCAGGATTCACCCCTCTTTGTTAACTGATATTCAGGATTCAGCTCTCTATGTTAACTGGTATTCAGGATTTACCCCTCTTTGTTAACTGGTATTTAGGATTCAGCCCTCTATGTTAACTGGTATTCAGGATTCACCCCTCTTTGTTAACTGGTATTCAGGATTCAGCCCTCTATGTTAACTGGTATTCAGCACTCTGTGTTAACTAGTATTTAGGGTTCACTCTATGTTAACTGGTATTTAGGATTCAGCCCTTTATGTTAACTGGTATTCAGGATTCAGCACTCTATGTTAACTTGTATATAGGGTTCACTTCTCTTTCTTAACTAAGGATTCACCCCTCTTTGTTAACTGGTATTCAGGATTCAGCCCTCTATGTTAACTGGTATTCAGCACTCTATGTTAACTGGTATTTAGGATTCAGCACTCTATGTTAACTGGTATTCAGGATTCAGTCCTCTATGTTAACTGGTATTCAGGATCCAGCCCTCTATTTTAACTGGTATTCAGGATTCAGTCCTCTATGTTAACTGATATTCGGGATTCAGCCCTCTATGTTAACTGGATATTCAGGATTCAGTCCTCTATGCTAAATAGTATTCAGGATTCAGTCCTCTATGTTAACTGATATTCGGGATTCAGCCCTCTATGTTAACTGGATATTCAGGATTCAGTCCTCTATGCTAAATAGTATTCAGGATTCAGTCCTCTATGTTAACTGATATTCAGGATTCAGTCCTCTATGCTAAATAGTATTCAGGATTCAGTCCTCTATGTTAACTGATATTCGGGATTCAGCCCTCTATGTTAACTGGATATTCAGGATTCAGTCCTCTATGTTAACTGATATTCAGGATTCAGTCCTCTATGTTAACTGATATTCAGGATTCAGTCCTCTATGTTAACTGGATATTCTGGATTCAGTCCTCTATGTTAACTGGATATTCTGGATTCAGTCCTCTATGCTAAATAGTATTCAGGATTCAGTCCTCTATGTTAACTGATATTCAGGATTCAGCCATCTAAGTTAACTGGTATTCAGTCCTCTATGTTAACTGGATATTCTGGATTCAGCACTCTATGTTAACTGGTATTCAGTCCTCTATGTTAAATGGTATTCAGCCCTCTATTTTAACTGGTATTCAGGATTAAGCACTCTATGTTAACTGTTATTTAGGGTTCACTCCACTTTGTTAACTTGTATTTAGGATTCACCCCTCTTTGTTAACTTGTATTTAAGATTCACCTCTCATTGTTGACGCATAGTATTTAGGATTCACCCCTCTTTGTTAACTGTCATTTAGGATTCAGTCCTCTCTGTTAACTGGTATTCACGATTCACCCCTCTCTGTTAACTGGTATTAAGGATTCACCCCTCTCTGATATCCTTTTCTTTGCTAAATATATACTAATTGACAAGTAGTTCCTTTATGAAATGTTCAGTTTGTTGAACGTATTATCTGAACATTTCACCAATGAATACGAAACCTTCAACACCTGAATTGGGACTGTTTATAAAAGCATGATCTGAGTTGAGGCTCATCATAGTGTGCCATTCTGATCTTATAAACAATACTTATAAACAGTACTCATTGAAGAGTTAGTTATCCAGTTGGAAATGTTCAGATAAAAATAAAAATGACCATAGTTATTTGCTAAACTTACTGTAATGCCCTAATTAATCAGTCTACCATCATGGTATTATCTCAGTGAGAGCTTTCCAATGAATGGTAACAAGCCATATTTCTGACTAAGTCCTGAAAAATTACCCATAATTCTGCTTTGGTTAAGGAGTCGATTAATTAGGATATTACTGTATTATCTGAACATTTCCCTGCAATAAATAGGACTCCCACATGTACTGTACTTTTGTTATTTGTAGTCTGCTTATTTTACATGAGAACCCCTCGAAATGAACAATATGTAACCATTCCAATGTTTACTTTTATTACTGAGTGGGAGAATCCATTTAATATAGAAAGGGTTAACATGGCTATATCGATGATAATTTGGTCATGAACATACCAAGCAATGAACACATTCTGAGCCAGTGCCTCATAAATTCTGATATACATGTATATGGTTAACCAACTCTCCAGTAAAAGCTAGAACAAACACAGTAAAACTCTACAGGAAATTATATGCTATTTACGCCAAACTGACGGCCTTATTATTAGCTTGGATTTCCCTGTGATTCTACCATCAGATTTCCTGTGTTTAATCAAACATAAAAAGATTGTATTCTCATCAAATCTTATGCAGGAAAATATGAAAACGGCAGAGACTTCCTCTGGGCGAAAAATCAATAAATCAGACCACTTAGACAATTAGCCAATAACCAGCCCACAAATGTTCATAAAACAAGGTTTCTTTGACCACCATTCCACATTGTTCTCTGATGAGATTTTATTCATGAACTCCTGGTTCCCAATCTATTGTCAAAGTAAATACAACTATGAACTACTAGTCTAAGTAGTCTTCTATAGTTCAGGGCAAAGAAAATTGTGTGAAATGTATCTATGTATACAATTTACAGTGAAAGCAGAGCTCTTGAGAATGTCATATTTGCATCCCGTGTTTATTTTCATGGTCTTCTATTATTCTAGAGTCATGAGCTTTTATAATATTCACATTTATTCAATAGAATTTCCATCATTGAATACATTTTACCATCTCCCACATCTTTTAATACAAACCGGAGCTGCCTCCCATTATTTGCAATGAGAGAAACAACATAAATGATGTCACCCATCCTCAGACCTAAAACACAATTATAGTAATTATACATGTAGTATCAATGAAACTTTTCAGCCAATGGTTGGGATTGTCTGATACAAGGATGTGAAATAAATACTGAACACAATGTTTATCAAAATCTCAAATTTTTGATCAGACTCGTTGTAGAAAAAATAATCACAGACAACATTCATGTATAGATGACATTCACTATTTAAATATATCAATTTATGAAAATTTCCTCAAGAATATACTACATGTATCAGTATAGTATAATGATTGTATGAATGTGATATTTTCTACAAAACACACTTTGTGTGAGCCAAGCATTTGTTTATATACAGCGCGTAAATAGTGAGCGATAAGCAAAACACTCGGCTCCATTGCAATTTTTTTAGGAGAGTGATTCAGGGTGACCAATTCAACACTGAAATCTTGAGAAGCATGGATTATCAAGAGCTATACCATTAAATTGTAAACAACTTGGTGGCATTTCTAACCAAAGTTCCCATAGTGGGGTCTGGTGTGGAGTGTTTTGCATACTCTTTACATACTGTTTATTATACGCCCTTTTTGAAAAAAGGTTGTATTATGTTATCAGTCCGTCCGTCCGTCCGTCCGTCTAGCCATCCGTCCGTCCGTCCGTCCGTTAACATTTTTGGTTTCCGATCGATAACTCCAGTTTGGATTATTTGATCTGAACCAAAGTTGTTATGTGTATTTCCCAGCTAAAGATACAGGCCAAGTTCGAATATGGGTTATGTCCAATTATTTTTACATGAGTTACGGCCCTTTTTCGACTTAGAATTTTACCGTCTGTTAACATTTTTGGTTTCCGACCGATAACTCCAGTTTGGATTATTTGATCTGAACCAAAGTTGGTATGTGTATTTCCCAGCTAAAGATACAGGCCAAGTTCGAATATGGGTTCCGTCCAATTATTTTTACATGAGTTACGGCCCTTTTTCGACTTAGAATTTGACCGTCTGTTAATATTTTTGGTTTCCGACCGATAACTCCAGTTTGGATTATTTTATCTGAACCAAAGTTGGTATGTGTATTTCCCAGCTAAAGATACAGGCCAAGTTCGAATATGGGTTCCGTCCAATTATTTTTACATGAGTTACGGCCCTTTTTCAACTTAGAATTTGACCAATTTCATAACATTTTGGTTTCCGACCGATAACTCCAGTTTTTATTATTTGAGCTGAACCAAAGCTGGTATGTGTATTTCCCAGCTAAAACTACACGCCAAGTTTGAATATAGGTTCTGTCTAATTATTTTTACATGAGTTATGGCCATTTTTCGACTTAGAATTTGACCACATTTTGGCATTGAAATTAGGAGTATATCAGATTTTCTTTAAATGTAAGCTCAAAGTATTATCTTATTTTGTGATAGTACAATTCGAAATGGCTAAAGGGCGTATTTTGCCACGCCCTAGCGATGCTCTTGTTTTAAATAACATGGCATTTGTTTACATAATATTGAGTACTAACATGACAATAACATGCAATATACAAACAAAAATTATTGGTATAAGAACAAAGTTTGTCTATACCAGTAATATATATTCTTTCTGTTTATGGCGGTTTTAACCGATGTGACTATTTTAACAGCAATACCCACTGCCAACACTTACCGTATCTTTAACCCTTTCTATCCTAAATGGATTCTTCCATTCAGTTATATAAGTATACATTGTGCAGAAGGATTCATATTCACAACTTGGAAATGTTCAGATAAACAGTGATTTGTCCACAAACATCGCTAATCGTGTAGTGTAGTACACGTAGTAAGTTCAAATATTTTAGTCTGAATTTGATTTTCAGGATATTTTTCAAGCTTTAACCTTTTCTAATGTTTACTGTCAATGTTTTATTAAACTTTGGTAACTTATTGGATTTATTGGGTTTTTATAGGTATATTCACTGTAACAGTAATGCTTACATGACAATGGTTTTGACATGCAAAATCTCATTATTGGAGACTTAATTATAATAATGAATATAAGAACAAAGTCACTCTATTTTATTATGTACTTGTTGCTGACAGCTGGTAGTTTGTTTACAGGCTTTGATGTTATTTCGCATGAACCCACTTCAAAGGCCTTGAATCCTTTAAAAGCTCTTATATTCTCTCTTGACAAATAATGTGGAAATACATGCAATATTACACAGCCGTATAATGCTGATTCATTTGTTCAGGAAAAATGAGCACATGACAGCTAGACCAAAAGATAATGCAAGTGCAGAAGGATTCTAAAAACATTGGTGGAAGAAATTCTTGGTAGAAATGTTTTATCAAGTTTGGGACTCCTACCGCAACCCCATCCCTGACTCTGATGGTGCCACTTTGACAACATTGAAATATACCATAGATTCCCTGTACAACTGTGTTTGTGTACAACGGAAATTACTATATTTAAATTTGTTAGAAATCAATGATATAAAAGTTTTTGTCAAATATTTGACTCCGACCCAACCCTGACATGGATGGCGCCACTTAACAAGTATCTTTAAACTACACCATTCGACCCATTAGATTCCTCCCCAAACCATATCCTTGACTTGGGTGACACCACTTACATG
Organism: Siphonodentalium dalli; assembly: GCA_032622095.1. NCBI lineage: Eukaryota > Metazoa > Mollusca > Scaphopoda > Gadilida > Siphonodentaliidae > Siphonodentalium > Siphonodentalium dalli. Next base: position 79,671,679 of record CP136067.1, on the reverse strand, counting down.
TACTGTAGCAATCTTTAAACCACAACATAGAAATTAATCCCCATATCATTGAGATGACTACATATTTATATGTTTGGTGAAAATTAGTGCCATAAAACTTTTTCATCAAATTTAGTGCCCCACCCCTTTACCATCCATGACTCAGCCAGCACCACTTTAGAAATGTTTAACCTGCACCATTATTTTCCCTGTATAAGGCATTAATATGATGTGTAAACAGTTCCTTAGATAGCCTGCATGACAGATAGGATAATGATGAGGTAATGCACCCAGGGGTCCACTTACTCAATGTTCATGCTGCATAAGCCATTATTATTGAACCCATGGTACCATCCATACTATATGTTATGTATGTCATGTAATAATGTGGTACAATTAATACATTTATGGTGGTAACAGGTGGTTATTCTTCAAACTACTGGTTCACAGCTTACACCAAGAAATGTTTATTTGTCAGGGTTAATGGACTAGTGACTGCGGACATTTGGAAAGATAATGGCAAAGCTTTCAGTTCCGAATGTCCAGTCATAAGTCTATTAACTGACTTAAAGATGCATTATCCGAATTAACGCTCCTAAATGACTATTTCTTTGTCTTGGGGGATAACAAATATTTGATTCGAGTTGAGGAACAGCTGAGAGTGATCAGATATCGATTTTTGAAGTTTTTTATTTCTCGAGATGTGCAATTATTTGTGGCCCAGAAATATGTTGTCAAACGGATGGTCTCAGACAAAATTGCGGATGAAGATGGATAACTCTAAAATCAAGTAGTAATACAGCCAACTTTCGTGATACTCAAGTGATAATACGGCCATATTTTGTTGGAACAAAATGTTGATAACATTGATATGTTGATAACATTTTGGGAAATTTGATACCACGATTGACAGTGGTTAGCATTATTTTGTTGCAATTAATTGATTCTGATAAGTAAAGCGTATTTTGAAGAAATGTTATTGTTGTTGTATCTTGATGATATGGGGACCGTCTGATCGGATTGAGTACCTTTAAGATACAGTTTAAAAATATTTACAAAGGAATTACTCGTACTTTTATACAGAAGGAAAAATTCAGATAAATATCGCTAAATGAGAAGTACATGTATTCAAAAGTTTTTTTTTTGCATAAAAAAAGTCCTTGACAAAAGTCGCGCCGTTCGCATCAGCGATGCCCGGAAGGGGAGAGGGGCACCAAAATTGATCAAAAATAATTTAGTGCCGAATTCCACCAAATTGATGCACATTATTCTGAGATCTTCGCCATGATACAAGGAATCTTATTGTGTGATTTAAAGACCCCAAATTGGTGTCGTTGGGATGAGAGATTTGGGGGGTGGGGGGGGGGGGGGTACTAAATCTGATAAGAATTGGTTTAGTCGCCGATTGCCACCAAACTTATACAAATTCATCCCAATGGTATGATGTGTCTGATGGCATGGCTTAAAGCTGTCAAAAGTGGCGTCATTCGAGTCAGGGGTGCACCGAAAGGGAGACACCAAAATTGATACACAATATTTTTAGCGCCAATTTCCACCAAATTGATACACGTTCTTATCCATGATATGAGGAATCTAATTGTGTGATTTTAAAGACGTCATATTGGTGCTGCTTTGGTGAGAGATGGGGGTGGGGTGGGCACTAAATTTGATAAACATTTGTTTAGTCGCGGATTAGCACCAAACTTACAAATAATAATCTCCATGATATCAGGAGTCTAAGTGTGTGGTTTAATGATGTCAAAAGTGGCGCCGCTTGAGTCCGAAATAGGGACGGGAGGGTCACCAAAACTTATAAAAATACGTTTAGTGCCAATTACCATCAAACTCATACACGTTCTTCTCAAATGATACAATGAATCAAATATTTGCAAATATCTGTCTGTGTTCTATATATAACTTTAAGGGTACAATCGAGATGGCACCAAGGCGGTCTAACATGGGTAACTTTTTATGAGTAAGATAGTGGTGCGGGTTAAAATTTTCTAAAGTGACGTTGGTGTCAGGGGAGGGGCTATTTTTAGCGCATATTTCGGGTTAAAATTTTCTAAAGTGATGTTGTTGGTGTCAGGGGAGGCCGAGGGGCTATTTTTAGCGCATATTTCGACCAAATTGATATATTATACTACTCCGTGATACGAGGAATATAAACGTGTGATTTAAAGACGCGAAATTGGTGCCGTTTGGGTGAGAGATGGGGGGGGGGGGGGTAATAACTATGATAAGAATTTGTTTAGTTGCCGATTACCATCAAACTTATATATAATCATCTCCATTATATAATGCATACATGAGTCTAATAGACGTGGTTTAAATATTACAAAAGTGGTGCGGTTCAAGTCGTGCATGAGGGGAGTTGCACCAAAGTTGATACAAATATATTTAGCACTAATTCCACCAAATTCATGCACGTTCTTCTCTAATGATATGATGAATTAAATCACACTTGGGGTCGTTTGGGTCATGGATGGCGAGAGGAGATTCACTAAGATTCTTCAATTCGCTGATATCCAACAAAGTTATATATAGTCATCTGCCAGGCCATCTCCATGTCGTTCTAAGGAGTTTTTGGTATTCCAATTTTACAATCTCGACAAATGATGACTGAATTAAGTCACTTGAACAATTATATCTTCTCAACTGTCATATTTATATGGGGATGGAAATCAGGGCGTTCCTATAATGATCTAGCAACACAGATACATAGAAGAAAGCATTAAAAGTATATTTATATCAATCTATTTAAGAGATACATATATTCATTCATACTGAGGGACCTTGAATCGTCAGAGGATTGCATATTAGAATGGCTCATGTATATATTATAACACGATTGAGTCTGTCCCATTCTATAGTTTCCACAAAAAAAGTTACAATTACCAAGAGATATGGAAATGTAGAGCAGGCCTGTTCAAAAATAGTGGTCACAGTGTGCAGTCAAATATGGTTACTTCTGAGATGAAGGAAAACGCAGTCCGTGGCACATGACTTTTCAGGATCCTCCAATAGTGACCTCTGACAAGGGTATATCTGCCTGATACAGAGGATTTCTTTCATTTTTTAGAACAGACGCATCGTCTAACATAAACAACTCAAAATCTCGCTGTGTCGGGCACATGTAGCTGCTATACACGCATAACATCATTTCTTTTAAACTGAAAATGATTAGCCAGTATATAGCACCAGAACAGAGGAGCACCTGGACATATCTTTAAAACATATGTATCTTCATATAATATGATAAACTAGATTGATTAATTGATTGATTGATACATCTCTATGTAAAACACAATTGTTGTCTTTTATTTTTTCAAACTAATGTGTTTATGATGTTCATTTTTCATGCTATAACGTCTGAAGTATACGCAGTTGTAAATAAATAATACTTCTTTATTGGTGGGACGGATTAAATGCGATAAAAAAAATGATAATTGCTCCGACCTGATAAGGTGAGCCACTACTTATATTCCATGTCTAAAAATCATGTTTTGTGATGCCATTTGGATATACAATTTATGAGAATACGTGTAACGCTTTGAGAGCAAGAGTATTCTCTATTCCCACCAAATATCCACAGAGGGTTTCACATCACTTTAACCTGGGCAACGCCGGGTAACCCTGCTAGTCTCATATATATTTTGAAGACATCTGTCTGTTTGTCTGTCATTAATACAAATCTACGATTCTCGACCGATCGGGACGAAACTTGGTACGTGTGTGTAGTTTGACCAGGCGGTGGTCGTTGTCGTATTGGCGAGCCCGTGCGACGCCCGTGCAGCGCATGCGCAGACGAGATTTCGGAAACGGGTGGAGCTATCGACTTGAAATTTGGTATGTAAATGTATTTTGCCCCGAATACGAATTTTATCGGGTCGCCGGAGCCCGTGTGACGCCAGCTTCGCGCATGCGCAGACAAGATCTCGGAAACAGGTGGAGCTATCGACTTGAAATTTGCTATGTGAATGTATCTTGCCCCGGATACGAATTTTATCGGGTCGCCGAGCCCGTGCGACGCAAGCTTCGCGCATGCGCAGACCAGATCTCGGAAACAGGTGGAGCTATCGACTTAAAATTTGCTATGTGAATGTATCTTGCCCCGGATACAAATTTTATCGGGTCGCCGAGCCCGTGCGACGCCAACTTCGCGCATGCGCAGACCAGATCTCGGAAACGGGTGGAGCTATCGACTTGAAATTTGCTATGTGAATGTATCTTGCCCCGGATACGAATTTTATCGGGTCGCCGAGCCCGTGCGACGCCAGCTTCGCGCTTGCGCAGACCAGATCTCGGAAACGGGTGGAGCTATCGACTTGAAATTTGGTTTTTGAATAGCCCGGACAACGTCGGGCTCATCGGCTAGTCTCTTATATATTTTGAAGACCTCTGTTTGTTTGTCTGTATGTTTGTTTGTCTGACATTTATACAAATCTACCATTCTCGACTGATCGGGACGAAACTTGGTACGTGTGTTTAGTTTGACCAGGCGGTCGTCGTTGTCGTATTGGCGAGCCCATGTGGCGCCCGCTTCGCGCATGTGCAGACGAGATCTCGGAAACGGGTGGAGCTATCGACTTGAAATTTGCGATGTGAATGTATCTTGCCCCGGATACAAATTTTATCGGGTCGCCGAGCCCGTGCGACGCCATCTTCGCGCATGCGCAGACCAGATCTCGGAAACGGGTGGAGCTATCGACTTGAAATTTGGTGTGTGAATGTATCTTGCCCCGGATACAAATTTAACGGGTCGCCGAGCCCGTGTGACGCCAGCTTCGCGCATGCGCAGACCAGATCTCGGAAACGGGTAGAGCTATCGACTGGAAATTTGGTTTTTGAATAGCCCGGACAACGTCGGGCTCATCGGCTAGTCTATTATATATTTTGGGAAATCTGTGTGTGTTCGCGATGGACTCGAAAACGGCCGAGCCGATTTCGATGAAACTTGGTATGTGGGGATACTTTCGACCGGGGAGTGGTATAGGCCTATTAATTTCCCCGTGCGACATGACCTTGACCTTGAAATCGGGTCATTTCAAGGTCAAACGCCCGAGTATCACTGGATTTCGATGAAAATTAGTGTCTAGGGATACTTTCGTATGGGGAGTGTCATAAGCCTATTAATTTGCCCGTGCGACGTGACCTTGAAATCGAGTCAATTCAATGTCAAATCGCGAATTTTGATGGGATTTCAACGAAATTTGATACATAGGGTTACTTTTGTCCACTGTGTGTATTGGACAGGTCAAATCGTGACCCCCGACCTGACCTTGACCTTAAAAATTATCAATTCGAGGTCAAATCGGGTAAAACCGGATGGATTTCGACGGGTACTTTTGTCAGGTACTTTTGTCCGGGCAGTGTTTTGGACGGGTCAAATCGTTACCCCACCTGACCTTGACCTTCAAAATGGACAATTCAAGGTCAAATCGCGCAATTCGCCGAAAAGCTGAGGGGAAACAGCCCGGATGAAGTCGGGTCCACCTGCTAGTATAAATATATATATAAATATATAAATATATATATACTTTATAGAATCGAAAACGGCTGCACCGATCGAGACCAAACTTCCCATCTAAGGGTAAAAACCCACGGGAATGGTCGACGCGCCATTTTGGAGAAGTTCCGAGCACCCGTTCTCCACTCTCAGTCACAAAAATGACCGTCCTTGGCACTGTGGGGTTAATCGCGTTGATAGTTAAAGAGCGTTCGTATCCGCAGTGTCGTTGATAAAGAGCATATGCGTGTAGTGTGATTCTTATGTCTGGGTCCAGGCGTGAGCGTGACTATCCAGACATGAGCGTGTTGTGTGATTCTTACGTACTTAGGGCTTCCTAGGAACGGGGAGATTTTCATCGGGTCAGTTTTTTCGCCCGAGGTGATCTTCACCTTGAATCGGGTACCCACAAATGTACCTCTTTTAGGGACGGGTACCATCACGGGACGGGTACCATCATTTCTCTTGATTAAAAAGGCAGAATTAACTCATTGAAAAAAAATAATTAAAAAGGCAGAATTAACCCAAAAAATTAAAGTCATGTTTCTGACGATTGCCGCCAGTGGCGGGCTAACCTGCTAGTCTCATATATATTTTGAAGACCTCTGTCTGTTTGTTTGTCTGTCTGTCTGTCTGTATGTTTGTCATTGATACAAATCTACGATTCTCGACCGATCAGGACCAAACTTGGTACGTGTGTGTAGTTTGACCAGGCGGTGGACGTTGTCGTATTGGCGAGCCCGTGCGGCGCCCGCTTCGCGCATGCGCAGACGAGATCTCGGAAACGGGTGGAGCTATCGACTTGAAATTTGGTATGTGAATGTATCTTGCCCCGAATACGAATTTTATCGGGTCTCCGAGCCCGTGCGACGCCAGCTTCGCGCATGCGCAGACCAGATCTCGGAAACGGGTGGAGCTATCGACTTGAAATTTGGTGTGTGAATGTATCTTGCCCCGGATACAAATTTAACGGGTCGCCGAGCCCGTGTGACGCCAGCTTCGCGCATGCGCAGACCAGATCTCGGAAACGGGTAGAGCTATCGACTGGAAATTTGGTTTTTGAATAGCCCGGACAACGTCGGGCTCATCGGCTAGTCTATTATATATTTTGGGAAATCTGTGTGTGTTCGCGATGGACTCGAAAACGGCCGAGCCGATTTCGATGAAACTTGGTATGTGGGGATACTTTCGACCGGGGAGTGGCATAGGCCTATTAATTTCCCCGTGCGACATGACCTTGACCTTGAAATCGGGTCATTTCAAGGTCAAACGCCCGAGTATCACTGGATTTCGATGAAAATTAGTGTCTAGGGATACTTTCGTATGGGGAGTGTCATAAGCCTATTAATTTGCCCGTGCGACGTGACCTTGAAATCGAGTCAATTCAATGTCAAATCGCGAATTTTGATGGGATTTCAACGAAATTTGATACATAGGGTTACTTTTGTCCACTGTGTGTATTGGACAGGTCAAATCGTGACCCCCGACCTGACCTTGACCTTAAAAATTATCAATTCGAGGTCAAATCGGGTAAAACCGGATGGATTTCGACGGGTACTTTTGTCAGGTACTTTTGTCCGGGCAGTGTTTTGGACGGGTCAAATCGTTACCCCCACCTGACCTTGACCTTCAAAATGGACAATTCAAGGTCAAATCGCGCAATTCGCCGAAAAGCTGAGGGGAAACAGCCCGGATGAAGTCGGGTCCACCTGCTAGTATAAATATATATATAAATATATAAATATATATATACTTTATAGAATCGAAAACGGCTGCACCGATCGAGACCAAACTTCCCATCTAAGGGTAAAAACCCACGGGAATGGTCGACGCGCCATTTTGGAGAAGTTCCGAGCACCCGTTCTCCACTCTCAGTCACAAAAATGACCGTCCTTGGCACTGTGGGGTTAATCGCGTTGATAGTTAAAGAGCGTTCGTATCCGCAGTGTCGTTGATAAAGAGCATATGCGTGTAGTGTGATTCTTACGTCTGGGTCCAGGCGTGAGCGTGACTATCCAGACATGAGCGTGTTGTGTGATTCTTACGTACTTAGGGCTTCCTAGGAACGGGGAGATTTTCATCGGGTCAGTTTTTTCGCCCGAGGTGATCTTCACCTTGAATCGGGTACCCACAAATGTACCTCTTTTAGGGACGGGTACCATCACGGGACGGGTACCATCATTTCTCTTGATTAAAAAGGCAGAATTAACTCATTGAAAAAAAATAATTAAAAAGGCAGAATTAACCCAAAAAATTAAAGTCATGTTTCTGACGATTGCCGCCAGTGGCGGGCTAACCTGCTAGTCTCATATATATTTTGAAGACCTCTGTCTGTTTGTTTGTCTGTCTGTCTGTCTGTATGTTTGTCATTGATACAAATCTACGATTCTCGACCGATCAGGACCAAACTTGGTACGTGTGTGTAGTTTGACCAGGCGGTGGACGTTGTCGTATTGGCGAGCCCATGCGGCGCCCGCTTCGCGCATGCGCAGACGAGATCTCGGAAACGGGTGGAGCTATCGACTTGAAATTTGGTATGTGAATGTATCTTGCCCCGAATACGAATTTTATCGGGTCTCCGAGCCCGTGCGACGCCAGCTTCGCGCATGCGCAGACGAGATCTCGGAAACGGGTGGAGCTATCGACTTGAAATTTGGAATGTGAATGTATCTTGCCCCGGGTACGAATTTTATCGGGTCGTCGAGCCCGTGCGACGCCAGCTTCGCGCATACGCAGACCAGATCTCGGAAACGGGTGGAGCTATCGACTTGAAATTTGGTTTTTGAATAGCCCGGACAACGTTTGGGCTCATCGACTTGAAATTTGGTTTTTGAATAGCCCGGACAACGTCGGGCTCATCGGCTAGTCTACTATATATTTTGAGACTTCCGTATATATATGTGTGCGTATGTATATCCTTTATAGACTCGAAAACGGCTTGACCGATTGAGCCCAAACTTGCTATCTAAGGGTAAAATGCCACGAGAAGTGCCATCGCACCGCTTCTGAGAACGTCCGAGCACTCCTTCACCCTTCGCCTTGCCACCGTCATGGGAATTAATGGGTTAATGATTAAGGAGCGTTCGTATCTGCTGTGTCATTGTTAAAGAGCGTTTATATACTTAGGGCTTCCAAGGGACAGGGAGATTTTTTTCGGGTGAGTTTGTCCGCCTGAGGTGACCTTGACCTTGAAACGGGTACCCACAAATGACCTTGGGCGATATCTCGGTAGTCAGCGGTGACATCGACGTGAAATTTGTTATGTATGGTCAACTCGGGACGGGGAATATTTTTGTCGTGTTATTTTGTCCACCCAACATCACCTTGAAACAGGTACCCGCAAATGATAGCATGCTGTCGGCGTGCCTGTATGGGGTTACCTTGAAAAACTAAAATTAATGGATCGACCAAAGCCATGGGACCAATCTCGCCAGTGGCGGGCTAATCTGCTAGTATACTATATTTATAAACATTATAGAGTTGATGCAATTGTCTTTATTTTGGGCATGTATTCCTATATGAATACTGTCGACTCGAACTACTCATTTATCATGATCTATCTAGCAGTAGAACAGTAACTCTTATTACGGTACTCTCGCATATTGGCATGTCCTGTGTTACACGTAAGGTTCGTAAAGCTCTATGTAGGGAAGAGGTTAAATATGTGAGGCTCCTTATGGGAGACTCACATATAAGAGAATGCACATGTACAGGATCTTGAATACTGCACAAGTGATTCTTCTGTCAAGAATGGGTTATTAACATCTGAAACTAAAAAATGTGACCTTTTCTGGAAGTTGTGCCCCTCCATCCCTTGGTTGCTTCTGGACCTGTTACTAGAAACACGCTTCCATTTGATGTGGCCTAAGTAATCACAACTCCTTTTTGGTAGATTACTTAGCTTTAGAATGAGTTCATTCATTCGCTCATGATTGTGACAATACTGGGCCGTTCTCACAGTAATCTTCTTAGGTCCCTTTCACAGAAGTGCACATGGTTCAATTTTCAAAATTGAATCATTGGAGCTGGAATGGGCTTTGCAAGGAGCATAATTGGTGATTGAAGCTGGGCATTTTCGCTACATGGATATTGCTCTTTAGTTAATAATTTCATTCTTGTCTCTTACTTTTCCTCATTTCTCTCTTATTTCCGGTGACGAGTTTTTTGTGTGTCGACACGGCTTAGGTGAGTGTCATGTGACCAACTGAATGAGCCATTTATTGATCTTTCTTTCTCAGCCCCAACATCAGATTAATTGACATTTTTACAGCTTGAGCCAGAATTAATTGGCACTCCACATCGGGCTCCAGTGTGCAAACTGAAGCAATCACCATAAAATACAGTTGCCAAGCACACTGCGTCTGCTAGTCTCCATCCTGCTGCCGCCATATAAACCCTTTTATTTCTGAATGGATGCCTCCATTCAGTTATAATAGTGTTGCAATGGAATGTTCTATTATTCATTTGCAGGGATGTTCAGCTCATGTATAAAGCACAAGTCAGCTACATGTATAAATGAGTAAACATATGTTTATTGAAATATATGTCAGTTTATAACAAAGCGAAAATGAATAAATTAACCTCCACTCGAGTCTGCATTTATCATGAAGAATACCAGTATGAATCATGTTGCTACCCATCGTTGTTCAGGTATCAAAGGATTAATTTACTCATTAGCTCAACTTGACACAGTTGGTCAAAAGCTCTTCAGAGCTTGTTTTTGTCCCCCGAAAAAAATATTTCAGGGGACAATTAAAATAGCTGGTGTCCGTGCGTGCGTCCGGAAATGGTTTCCGGATGATAACTTTAGTTTCGGTTATTAGATCAAAAGCAAATTTCATAGGTGAGTTTATCAGACCAAAATACAGGTCAAGTTCGAATATGGGTTTGCTCCGCCCATTTTTGCGAGAGTTATGGCCCTTTTTCGACTTAGAATCCTGTCAATTTCTGGTTTCCGGATGATAACTTTAGTTTGTGTGATCATATCTGAATCAAATTTAGTATGATAGTTTATCAGCCCAAAATACATGTCAGGTTCGAATATGGGTTTTCTCTGCCCATTTTTGTGAGAGTTTTGGCCCTTTTACGACTTAGAATCCTGTCAATTTCTGGTTTCTGGATGATAACTTTAGTTTGTGTGATCATATCTGAATCAAATTTGGTATATGAGTTTATCAGCTCGAAATATAGATCAAGTTCGAATATGGGTACGATCCCCCCATTTTTGTCTGGTTGCTTCGGATTTAGGGTCCTTGTTATTTTTTTCAGAAAAGCGGATGCCCCCAATGAAGCCACTTTTTCGGGGGACACTGGCCGGACGGCCTTTTATTGTACAATGTTTTTACCCCTGACTTTTAAGTATGATTTATCTCATCTTATCTCTCCTAAGTTTGAGATATTGACATAGGTTGGCATTCGTCCTTTGGCCACATCCTTCATCCTATTGTCACCAACCTTTATATGGATCCTCGAGGTGACCTCCAGATGGGAGCTTATCATTTTTTCTGAATTTAAAAAAAAACATGGCTGCCAGTGACCATGTTGGATTTCACATTTGATTCCATCGGCACAACCTGCACCCCACAATTATGTGCTAAATGTTTTGAAAATTTGCTGGCATGTTTGGAATGACTTCTAGACGTGAGTTATTGAATTTTAATGATTTTCTATGAAAACATGGCCACCTCTTTGCATTACTAATCCTTTGGTACAATGAATCTCCGGGGTGATCTCTTGATGAAAGCTATAGCCTATAAAAATCACTAAATCCTTTGTCACACCCTACAGGCCACATCCCTGATCCAATCGTCACCAACTAAAAATGGGAGCTTACAATTTTTTACAAATTTTGGCCATCTTGCACTTCACATTTGAATTCATCAGCACACCTTGCCACCCACAATAATTGGCGAATTGTTTTGCAAATTTACAGTCATGTTTGGGATCACCTCTAAATGGGAGCTGTCGAATTTGAATGATATTCGATCTAAAACATGGCTGCCAGCAGACATCTTGGATTTGACTTTTTGCATCACTAAATACTTCATCATACCCTGCAGCCAACATGTTTTATCCAATTGATCACACACTTCAATTGGGCTTCTGGTTGACCTCTGGTATTACTTAAACATTTTAACTTTCCGCCTTCCTTATTGCTCCATTAACTGTAATATATGACATTATCCCCTCCACATGTTGAGCTACAGTGTCAATGACACTTTCATTTTGTTACATATGATATATGGCAGAACTAAACCATTGGCTCAGATGCATAGTGCATATTAAAGCTGTTATAACATGTCAAAATGCACCAAGCGATGGCGAATATTGTTTGATATATAAATTTACGTCCTGATTTTTCACTTATTATTTCAATGCAAACAAACTATAAAATAGACAGTGTTGACCAACATGTTGGAATTCATTTCTCTATTTCCATCATATTAACTGAGATGTACTCTACTCTAAACTCATATTTCCTGTCTTTTTCAGAATGCTCAAACATTTGCATTTCCACAGATAAAGATTGAAGTCAAACAGGTATGTATGATTTGCTCTGCAGACTGCTGGATTTGGCAAATGCAAAAGTAGTTAAATATGCATTATCCGAATTAACACTCCTAAATTACTATTTCTTTGGCTTAGGGGGTAAAAAATATCTGATTCAAGTCGTGGAACCCACCCATCAAAGCTCAGAGCGATCAGATATCAATTTTTGAAGTTTGTTATTTCTCGAGATGTGCAATTATTTGTGCCCAGAAAAATGTCATCAAACGGACGGTCTCAGACAAAATTGAGGATGAAGATGGATAACTCTAAAATCAGGTGGTGATACGGCCAAATTTTGTGATACTCAAGTGATAATACAGCCATATTTCGTTGAACGAAATGTTGATAAATAACAAATAACAAATGTGAGAAATATACTATATTTGACAGTGGTTAGCACTATTTTGTTGCAATTAATTGATTATGATAACTAAAGCGTATTTTGAAGAAATGTTGTTGTTGTATCTTGATGATATGGGGACCGTCTGATCGGATTGACTACCTTTAAACCTTTGAACCCGAGAGACTGGAATACCGGTCCAATCCTTATATTCCTATATCCCGGGAGACCGGATTACTTGTCTGGAAATCATACGATATTTGACACGAAATTACAGCACAATAAATGCACATATCAACTAGAGTTTTACTTCTACTTTGCACACATGCATCACATGTTAACCCATATGACTTCGACAGACAAACTGATGACAGCGGGTTTGTTTCTTCGCGAATGCGCAGAGGCCTATTTTGAGAAAAAAATCTCTTTTAAATGTCGGAAAATGGGAAGTATTTCATTAGAAATTTCGCGATCAAAGCGCAAATTAACTAGAATTGTGCATCTACTTTGCACGAATGTGTCACATGTTCATACCTCTGACTTTAGCAGCCAAGTTTGTGACAGGGGGTCTGTTTCATCGCGCATGCACAAAGTGCATTTTGAGAAACGCCTTTTATCATAGGCAAAGGATAAGAATTTCGTTAGAAATATATAGCGCGACCAAAGGAAGCCGCAATATAATCAATTGATAATATAATTGAACGTGGAATAGAATTTCTCGTTCAAATACATTGTGCCATATTTCACCACACACTAGCTCGGTTAGCATAGCAGAATGCCATATAGTTGAATGTGTATAGGCCTATACATGCATATATGTCCCAGTTAATAGCAGTACGAGTTACATCTTCGGAAACACTATATAACATCAGGCGCTTCGGGTGGGGACCATTTAACGTTCAGGACGTCAGGGATTAAAGGGTTAAGATTTGGAAAAAACAATTGTAATTTGGCAAAAGAATTGGCAAGTGAGTTCTCACAGTTTTCTACAGTGTTCTATGTAGGTTAGGGAAAGTTGACACAAAATATAATTTCCAGCATGTCTAAAAAACACCTATAGAAATCTTTGATATAACCATTGTCAAAGCAAATTTTCATAAACCCCTTAATTTAGGTCCGATTTAAGCTTGATTTTACCACAGTCAACTTTTGTTAGTGATGAGCCGATTGTCAAATAGAGCCTTGCGCCGATTATTTGAGATCACAATCGGCCGATTCAGGTGACGATTCCGATTATTGTAATAATTATACCAAAATATGTTATATGTGTTATATACTACTTTCATTTGGAAGCAACAACATCAGTAATATACCAGTATACATAGGTATGGGTGGACTTGTGAACGAATTCCTGCGTCCTGACAACCAATACACATGTTATATTATGCTAAATTTACCGTAGATTTATGTCTATAAGTCGCTACTTGTTGACCCAGTATTTCCCTTCAAAATGTGTATGCGCCTTATACAACTAAGTCAATAGGGGGTCTGAATTCTGGCTACAATCAGACACAGGTGAGTTTTGGCATTCGCCGCGATGACAACTCAGAAGAGTGCTTGACCATTCACACCAAAACAGGAACGAAATGTAATTACAAATAAAAACAATTAAATAATATTAATTGTTACCAGTGTATTTATCACTATCCAATTAATAAAATACAAGAATTCAACATGAGACATCCATCTGAGGAAGGGATTGGTTACACTTTCCCCATGTTTACTGGTCATTTATTCAAAACATCGTTATATTTAATACAGTTTATTGAAGAAAAACAAGCACCTGATTATTATTTAGACAATCGGAAATGCCGATGTTGAAACCCGAGTACCGATTGTCATCCAATGGGTCACAATCGGCCAATTCAGATTATCGGCTCATAGACATGTAAATGGGAACGAGTCATTTTGGTGTCATTTGGCAAAAAAACATAGCCATCTTGGATTTCAAAATTCAATCCATTAGCACGGGCTACAGGCCGGAGTTTTCGTCTAATCATCATGAATTTTGTCGTGTATGTTAATATTGACATGCAGATGGGAACGAGTCATTTTGGGGTCATTCGGCCAAAAAACATGGCCGCCAGCAGCCATCTTGGATTTTACTCTTTGCATGACAAAATTCTTTGGCACACCCTACAGTACCCTTCCCTCAGCTGTTGATAATCTAGATTACTTAGACCTTTCAACTTTCCGCATTCCTAATCGCTCCACTGACTGTAACACATGAAATTATTCCCTTTTCAATTTGAGCTACAGTGTTTTTGACACTTTCATTTATATTCACAGTAGTTGTGAATGTTCACTTGTTACCAACAATTGCATTACATTCGTGTTGACTGTTTTTGAGTTTTCAAATTACTATTCATTGTTTCACAGTCTAATTCGAATATCGAGGTCTAATCGAAAAACAAAACAGTTCTCAAATTTCCACTGGGGCCTAGCCTGTAGAGTGTAAAACACATCCATACCTGTATCTCCATCATATTAGATCAGATATAACAGTCCTTCGATTTTGGAAAATGCAGGGGTGGAGTTTATTGTGCGCCTGAATTTTGGATCCAGGCGTGCAATTTTGCTGTGCTGCACATAACGGGAAATATAAACGATGCATGTATGGTACATGTAAATAGGTAAATAATACACTCACATAACATGCCTTTGTACTATTTTAACAAAATGAAACTTCAAACAAAATAAAAGTGCTTATTGTTGGTTACTTCATCAAAAAGTTCCTGGGATCAAATTGCGCAGTGCCGACTTCAGGAAATATATTCCCTGACCGACTCCAGAGTTGGATCGCATGATCATCATGGATAATTAGTAACCCATAGCATTTCGTCTTTCCCATTTCATACTGACTGGTGTCAGAATTCCATGTGTTTACTAGTAGTGAGTGTTGACAAAGGCAATATCAGTGAATGTTGTGACAACGTTGTTTCTTTGATTTGCCGTGATCAAAAACCATTTCGGCAATTCAGTCATGAACCAGAATCCGATGAAAGACATCATCATAGCCACCTCAGAAAATTAAGAAACCTAAACGAAAAGCCACCTTTGGATGGATTTTTCTGTGCAGTGTCTTATTTTTATTGAGCATCAAGGCCAAATACAGTAATGCTCTAAGTAATCGACTTCTTAACCGCAGCAGAATTATTGGTAACTTTTCAGGATTTAGTCGGAAATATGGCTTGTTGCCATTCATCGGAAAGCTCTCGGGGATTGTCTATCAACACTATATTTTTCTATCAGAGTTGGTAAAATGGGATTAGTTAGTCAAGAAAGAGCAGATTTAATATTTTATCTAATTAATTCAATAAGACTGTGTGTATATATGTCAATGTGGATACTTAACCTCTTCGCTGCTATGACATTCTCATCTATTACGGACATAATAGTGCACGTCGTGTGCTATATGGTCCATAGGTACTATGGACCTACTTCAGCACACTAGCAGTAGGCCATTATACATAACTGGAATTCAGAGATTGGTGCATCAGAATAACTGTGTCTAAAAGTTTCAAACTGTATGAAGTTCCAAGATTGCGAACGATAATAGCCTTTCAACTGAGTCAGTTTTATTGTTCTTGTGCTATTCCCATTATATTTTCCCACTGGAAAATGGCAATAACATCAACAGCCCACACACGATGTCATAACGTCATTTAGCAGTGAAGAGGTTAATTTCAAGTTGAGTGTAACACCAGTTATTTTTCAAGTATTTGTGACAAATACTGACTGTTGTGATCTTCAAAGTCCCAGTCTTCTTCTGAGTCTCTCTAGTCAGGTGAGCGTCGCAACAGTCATTGCCTGTCTTGTTAAGTTATATGTTTCCATTAGATAGGCTTTTATTTTCTGCTAAGATTTTGTAATATGATCTCAGTTCTGCTGACCACAAACATCTACACAATTTATATGTTTGTGATTTGGAACCATTACTATCCACTTCAATTGTCATCAGAAGTTAAAGAATATTCTTTAAATAGATACGGCATATATGACTCTATAAACCCAGAGATGAAAGTTTTCCGGCCCATCCGGAATTTCCAACAAAAAAAAAAATATATATAGAGGATCTCACATGAGTTTCTATTTTATACGGAATTTATCAACCGAGTTCACTAAATTCGATTTGAGCCGAGGTTTACCGAGGCTCAAATAGAATTTAGAGGACGAGGTTGATAAATTACGTATAAAATAGGACGAGTGTGAGATACCTTTTATCACATGATCAAATAAACCCGAAGCAACGCGAAATATTCATCGAAAACAACAATCATAAACTACAGCGATCGCAAGTTATTTGAAGAACGCCGTGACGTCATCGCACGCGCTGATATTAAACATGTCTATTACCGATAATTATGAAACTGCTTTTATGGCCAAATTATGTGATAAATATATATATTGAATTATTTTTATTAAAAAACACATTCAAATTGATTGGTAAAGTCAAATCTTTACACTGGCAAATTCTGGGGGGGTGGAGACTGAGATTGTCAGAGGTAAGTCGCCGTTCGGCGTGTTATGAGTTCATTCAATTTTACTTTTACTTTTGGTAATGGTTGCCGATATATTAGATATATGGTAGGTCATTATTTTTGACACCGGTAATCTATGTATTCACCGGTCGTGCACGTGTTCAATGCCAAGTTCTGTGATAAGTTGTCTGTGATTGGCGCTTTCTGAAGGAATCCTTGGCATCATGTTGATCTCCGCCAATCACCGCGCAGTTATTATATCATTTGGTACCAATGTTGGTGCCATAACTATTCAAAGACAAAGACAAATATGTCTTGTGTTCGTTAGAAAAAAAAACATGCTATTCTATAGTTTTAATACATGTAGTTATGGAAGTAAAAAGCCAGGACGATGTCTCAAATATAGATCGAGATGTTAAAAACAAGTTCCGGTGGGCTTGGCTTCAGGAAAAGGATAACAACAGCGATTTTTTTTCAGACTTTATTCGAAAAATTAATCGCTGGAATCGCTAAATGTGCATGGTGCAACAAGGAAATAAACTATTCCAATGACGGGAAAAAGGCACTCAAACAACATTCAAAAGCAGTTTCACACGTTCGTCAGTTGCCAGCAACATTCTATAATCTCAAAAATATTCTGGATGATGGATCTCACAGTGATAACAAATCTCCCACTCCTAGTACTTCTAGTAATAATGAAATATGTTCCATTCCATATGGTGCACCACAAAATGTTCACAATGGAAATGTATGTTCAAATTTACGGAAACCAGAAATAAAGCCATTTGTCAATATCATTGACAGGAAATCTCATGCCGAAGCTCGGACTCTAGCCTTCATGTGAGAATTCTTTACCTCTATCATTGGTTCCACATCTAATTGGTTACGCTAAGGAAATGGCACGTGATCGCGCTGTTCTTGGGGAGTTGTCCATGGAGCGGACAACTGCCAGTTACAAACTTAAAGATGGTTTAGCTGAGGCATACCATAAACGATTAGTGGCCGACTTAAAATATTCGAGATTTTCTTTGAACATGGATGAGTGTCTGAGTAACTAACATGAAAAGGTGCTCTCAATTCTGGTATCGTACTACAGCGAGGAGGAAGAGAAGGTTTGTTGTTAAACATTATGCGTCAGTTGCGATGAAAGTTGTGAATGCAGAAACTTTAATAAATTTGGTTTTGGATTTATTCAGTGAGGATGACATTCCAATAGGAAATCTTATTTCAAATCTGTCAGATTCGACGAATTACATGAGGGGTAAAGTTAGCGGGTTTGAAACTCGTCTACGCGAAGAATCGCCACACCTAGTTGACATAGATGGTGATGTTTGTCATCATGTGCACAATGTTGTCAAACATTTTACTAGTCATTTTGATGACCATGTTGAAAAGTTAACTGATGCAATATATATTGACTTCAAATGGTGTCCTGATCTTCGAGACTGTGCGTGTATTTAGATATAAAATACAGTTCTCTGCTGCCTGCATTAAAACTGATATATTCATCATGGATGTCAAAGGACGATGTGTATTGCTATAATCCGATATTGGATGAAATTCTCTCCGGTAAGAGTGACCACATCAAGAAGCAAGTCATTAAAATCAAGAATCTAGCACACAGTAAAAAATTAACAGCTCCAGGAAAAGAAAGAAAGGAAAAGATTATTCAGAGATTATTTCACGAGGACATTAAAACCAGTCTTCATCTCAATATGTATTCTGAAATCCTACCGCTTTTTAAATAATTTATTTTAACATTCGAGCAGAAGGAACCCCTAATTCACAGACTATATGATGAACAGGTTATCCTAATTCGGCATTTGTTATCATGCTTCATGAAGCACAAAGTTGTAAGGACATTCAGCGACGGGAAGCTGAAGTCAGTTGATGTTTACAATGATAAATTTCACAACTCACTACATTACATGTATTTCGGTGCAAACACAGAGGCCCTACTGAAGACGTACACCAAATTTGATAATACATCTGGAAAAGAATTCATGGACAAAGTGAAGTGTGTTTACCTCGACAC
This sequence comes from Siphonodentalium dalli, assembly GCA_032622095.1. NCBI lineage: Eukaryota > Metazoa > Mollusca > Scaphopoda > Gadilida > Siphonodentaliidae > Siphonodentalium > Siphonodentalium dalli. The sequence goes on along the minus strand of CP136067.1, from coordinate 79,652,786 downwards.
ATCCGAGTATATTTTGAAGAAGTTTCCACTTAACAATAAATTTCTTCAATGTATTTCTGCCATTGACCCTAAGGCAATTGGACATGGGTTGACCAATGAAGCATTCAAGAAACTTGCGAAATACTTTCCGACTGTTTTGAATGATGGAAAAATGAATGATTTCTATTTGGGAGCCTCAAAAATTCAGTTGGACCCTACATTGCCAGATGCTTTGGATGAAAATGGGAACCCATTAAAACTAGATGCGTGGTGGACAATGGTATTCAGAACATGCAAATATCCCATTCTCACTCAAATTATAAAATGTTGTCTTAGTATATTCACTGCACCACACGTGGAACAATCCTTCAACAGTATGAATTATATTGTCAACAAAACCACCAACAGACTGGATACAAGGACATATTCTGCATATCAAACTGTTCGCTATGAGTTGCGATCAAAATCAAAATCCTCGTTAGAACTATTTCGTCGAACTGATGCTCATCATGACAAAGTTGATAAGCGTGTATGCTACCACATTCAGACAGCATACGGTAGGTACAAGAAGAAACTCAGTAAGTGTAAGAAGGACACATCTGAAGTACCTGCTAAATTGCCTAAGAAAACAACCACACACCAGTGCGCAAACACAATCCGGCACTCGATAATGAAAAGGAAAGCAAATGCACCTGATTACACCATTCCAAAGAAGAAGAAAGAGAAATAGATGAATCTGCTGCCGATATGACATGTATATAAATGTATATGGATTGTAAATGAGTTACTTTTGAACAATTATCTTGTATAAACTATAAACAGTGCATTCCGTGGACATAAATATTATATACCTGTACGATACATATACTGCTGCATACAAGCCAGTCAATCAGGTATATACAACTATGATAATTTCTTGCATGTCAATTGTATTCAACATATAAACTAAAAGTTTAGGTTTACAAATTTATAATACGGTTTCTAGTAACTTTCAACAGTATATTATTTCAAATTTGAATTTATAACTATCATACTGGTAGTGTCAAAACTCATACTGGTAGTGTCAAAATAAGTTCCTATAAATATAAAAGCATGGCTCCAATTATGCTAGAGGGAATACATGCCAGGACATTCTGAGAATCAATCTCCATCAAGCGTTTCTACCCTGTACTTCTCCCAAATTATTCAGACAAGAGTACGTACCATAGAATATTTATTTTCACATTTCAAGGACAATATTTATATACATACCGGTACATGTCTTTGTATAAAAGGGTGAAAAATTCAAAGTGAAACAAATCTTATAAAGTTTTAAACAAAGGAATATTTGTTGTACAATGTACCGGTATAAGTTGGAAGAGTAGAAACAAATTAATTTGGTCATTACCTTTAGTTATCAGATACTAGTACAGAAAATCACAAAAAGGAATTTGCTATCTAAAAAGAGTGAAATATGACTAAAAATTTGCCAATCTGAATAGCACAATATAAGGCCCCAGATTCGCTCTCAGACCATTGGATTTTCAAAAATTTCCCGGGGGAGTGACCCCAGACCCCCCTTCTATGGGAGGGGGACACCCCTTACCATACCCACCCCCATCTCGGGCCTACGACCCTCGGGATATGCCTACGGCATATCGTGTTAGGACAGAAAATTTACATTTCAGGTATTTTGTTTATTGATCACTTTCATCCCTGCTCTAACCCTTTCTTTACTATTTAAAATACTCATTGACGAGTAGCTACCTAAGGAAATATTCAGATAATAAGTTCAACAAACAGTTGTCAGTCGTTTGTTGAACATATTATCTGAACGTTTCCCACCAATGTTTTTAGAATCCTTCTGCACTTGCATTTACTTTTGGTCTGTCCATCCTCGGCTCATTTTTTCTGAACACCCCTCCAAATGAATGTGAGAGCATTTTGCTGCTGTGTAATATTGCATGTATTTCCACATTATTTGTCAAGAGAGAATATAAGAGCTTTTAAAGGATTCAAGGCCTTTGAAGTGGGTTCATACAAAATAACATCAAAGCCTGTAAACAAACTACCAGCTGTCAGCAACAAGTACATAATAAAATAGAGTGACTTTGTTCTTATTTTCATTATTATAATTAAGTCTCCAATAATGAGATTTTGCATGTCAAAACCATTGTTATGGAAACATTTCTCTTGCATCAGCATTTAATATATAATAGCTGCTCAATATAAAAGCTTTTGGCCACAGGCCTTCCTCAGTGATGATCCAAAATACACTTTCGGCTGCATGTTACAAGATTACTTCTCTAAATTATTTTAGATAAGTAATCTTGTAACATGTAGCCAAAAGTGTATTTTGGATCATCACTGTGGCCGAAAGCTTTGATATTGAGCAGCTATTATATATTAAATTCTGATTTAACTACCAGGCCCCTCTAATTATTGGGTCAACCACAACATTCCAATTTCTCTTACAGTTTATTTACTGATAAATTGACCCTCTGCGAGTAACTTGGGTCCCTTTAAAGAGTGCCATTTTAATATTATAAAGTTATTATACAATGTTGTGTACAGACTTACAGTATGTGTTTTTCTTGTACTAGTCCAGTGTCGAGTCCAATATGACTTTTCACCACAACCTGGACGAATACAGGAAAACAAATACTGTACACAACATTGTATAATGACATTTCTATTGTATGTTTATCCAAATTTTGGGAATAAAACTTTTGTGGTTATTTTTGGTATTTGTCGGCACTTGATTCTCTATAAAAGATTTGATCATCAGAAAGCATGATTTGGAACAGTAAACATGGAAGTGAAAACAAAACTTAATGCGGAAGTGAAACATCTGCTAAATCCACCACAGTATTGCGCGCGCATCACAATTTCATCGATTCATTTGGCAATAGAGTTACTTCGTGATGTCACAGAGTCCCGATAAAAATAAAGTCTTATTGCACACTTGGGAGTCCAATATGACTTTATCCCGGATTATCATGTAACGGCTTTTGCCCAATCAGAAATAGTGATTGTTAAGGGATGGATAATAATATAAAACATGTATCATGTTTGGTGGCTCAAACACAGTTGTTGGGACCCAATGACCAACTGAAAAAAAAACTAAAAGTTGATTTTATATTCCGATCTGCAATCCTGCAGGATATAGATTCAAGTTAGTGTTTTAATTTCTTTCACAGAGTGGGCTCAGGTTACATATTGTCACTATGAAAGTTAGTTTCATTCAATTCGATCAAAACAAATAGATGTGTGAGTAGTGTCACTGTAGTTAATTAGACTGACAAACAGTAGAGACCGTCTCTGTATACCGCTGACGACCGCGGTGCTCATTTGGTGCCCTGGGAGCAACGCCAAGCCTTTGTATCTGTAGGAATTCCCATAATTGTGTCACATATTACACAAAATTATGAAGGGAAAATCAATCGCTCAATTATGGATGGAGACGACCACAAAACGGAAGAATAACATTTAGCAGATAGAGCCCTGATGAATCGATAAGAGCCCTCAGAGGGGATGTGTTTGTATACAAAAAGGTATTCTCTGTGACCGATAACATCTATGGCACTACTGTATAGCAAGGTCATACTAATATGAACAGCGCCATTCTTCTGTACCCTTTCATCAATACACTCTATATTCTCTGACCATTAGTAAAATAATGACTTGTAGTTCATGGGCTAGTTATCCATCACCCATCACGTTTTGGTGCAAGTCAACTTTTAACCCTTTCTTTACTGAATGGATTCTCCCACCCAGTTATGAAAGTATGCATTGGAATGGTCTGTTATTCATTTGGAGGGATGTTCAGGTAATAAAAGCAGATGTCAGAGAGACGAAAAGATAATAGGAGATTAGAAGGATTTCTATTAATTTGTTGGGAAATGTTTAGATAATAAGTTCAACAAATGGTCGTTTGTTGAACTTATTACCTGAAGGGGTTCCTAAGGGAACTACTCGTCAATGTGTATTTAGTATAGAAAGCCATTAATTTTATCCTTTTTTTCCAACCCTGAGAGATTCTATCGTCGACAATATTCTCTCTATTTTTTTCAAGCCACACGTATGGTAATTGTTTGGACAATTTTATACGCCCCTTTTGAAAAAACAACGTATTATGTTATTGGTCTGTCAGTCTGTCTAGCCGTCCATCTGTCTAGCCGTATGTCCATCCATCCATTAACTTTTTTCTTTCCAGATGATAACTTTAGTTAAGTCTGAACTGAATGGACTGAAATTTGGTATGTGGGTTTACTGCCCGCCAATTTTCACATGAGTTATGGCCAGTTGTTCAAATTACAATTAGCTTATTTTCCTCTTGTTTTATATTTTGTCTGTTACATAAAAGGGTAGCGGAAAACTCTGCCCACTTTGATTACTGAATGGGTTATCTCATCAAGTTAAAAAAGTTTCCATTGGAATGGTCTATAAATGATATGGAGGGATGCACAGACAATATATATCGGTAGACGACAGATAATACAAGTGCAAAAGGATTCCTATTCATTGGTGGGAAATATTCAGATAATAAATTCAACAAACAATTTATGGTCGGTTTTTTAATTTATTATCTGAACATTTCTTAAGGGAACTACTTGTCAATGAGTATCTAGTATAGAAAGGGTGAACCTTTCCATGACTGAAGCTTCCTGAAATTTAGCTAAAACCCTGTGCCAATGCATTATCTTATGTTAGCGAGTCTCCCATAGGGAGTCTCTCATATATAAGAAAATGCATTGGCCTAAGAATATTTACCATGACCTTGTAAGCCAGTGCATTCTCTAATATATGCGAGGATCCATATGGGAGACTCACATATACATGTATATGAGAATTCACTGGCACAGGATATTTAATGCTGCCCCAGCGCAGCTCCCATCATGAAAGGGTTAAGGTAATCATTGGAATCAGGTCTGTTCTTCATCTGCAAGTATGTTAAGTTACTATAAGTACATGTAGATGATAGGCTGAGCAGCAATACCTGTGTCAGAATCATTTGTTGAACTTTAATATTATCTGAACATTTCCCACCAATTAATAGAAATCCATCAGCACTTGTATTTTCATTTCGTTTGTGGAGTGGAGTGGGAAAAATGGCTTAAATTTGTTTAATTAATTTGTTGTCCAATTATACGAGCCATCTTTGAAGAAGTAAAAATTAATAAGTTGTGCGATTCAACATTTTAGTTTTGATGATTTCATCGTATTTTTTTTAATCATTATCACTCAGGATAAGGAAGGAACAGCCTCGAGCCATGCCATTCATAATAATTGATTTTTCAATCAGAATTATCCTACTTCAAACAGATTCAAAATAAGACATTCAATATTGGAAACTCTGATATGACATTTTAGAACACGAATATTCCCGATAAATGCCATTTATTATTCTTGAAAAATTGACAATTTTTAAAGAATATTATGTAAACAAACCTGTACGTTCTAAATATGCCTAAAAAGTGCTCTCGTGTCAAGTCGCCAGATACATGTTCTTGTGCCAAGTCACCAGATACAACATTTTAGAAGCCCACCGACAATAAGTTTAAAGCTATGAATGCCTATTTTAAATACTATAAATGTGAAGAGGTTACTTGATGAATATCGTACATTTTATACCAATATGTGTGGTTTTAAGCGACCATCTTTATTGATACTTGGAAAACCATTAGTTTATGTCCACTTTGTTAGTTAAAGAGTGAGAATTGATGCACATCAGAGACCAGACTAGAGGGCGACTTGGGAGATATGTTCTACTTTAAATGTTCAACTTCTCCTTAGTTTTGTTCCAGGGAGAAGTGAGTACTCTCTCATATACCAGTATGTACCATATATGACCAAACGGAATATTCAAAGTGTATTTACTGATTTCAATGGTATACTTACTCATCTTTATTTATAATAGTTTTATAAATGGGCTCTTGTATTGCATAATACTTATTGGATCATAGACGGGTGATGTACATTAATGCTCTAAGTAATCGACTCCTTAACTACAGCAGAATTATGGGTAAGTTTTCAGGATTTAGTCGGAAATATGGCTTGTTGCCATATTTCCGACTAAATCCTGAAAACTTACCCATAATTCTGCTGTGTTTATTAAAGGAGCCGATTACTTACTGTGGGGTGTAAATTGAACTTCAGCTATCCCTGATAACAATCCACTTTCCATAATATTCAAATAGTGAGAAGTGATTTCTCCCAATTTAAAATCTCTAGGCTTGTGCCTGATTCATGCCCAGTATTGATATTGTTAATAACTTGTTAATAGTTACTGCCTCATTCAACTTATTCATGTTCCATTAAAGAGTTTGATGTAATTATGGCGGGGGAAATGTTCTCATTCGATACTGCATTTAAATAATGTTGGCACTGTATGTGAATTAATAGGAGTTTCTGCCAGATCTGGGAATCTTTTATCAGCATGTCTGAGACTTGCATTCAGGATAAAATCAACTTTGGTGGGACTGCGTGATAACTATGGATAAAATCACATTACATTACAGTAATGCCCTAAATAATCGACTCTTTAACCACAGCAGAATTATGGGTAATATTTCAGGATTTAGTCGGAAATATAGCTTGTTGCCATTCATCGGAAAGCTCTCAGTGAGATAATGCCATGATGGTAGACTGGAAGTAAACAATAAAGAAAAATTCTTGAATGTAGCGAACAACTCATTTGTACCATAATTGTCTATGCCATTGTGTTTGTAACACCTACAGCTATGCTCTAATTAATTGACCCTCCTTAACGAGGTTGACCAAAAGATCAACCAACAGTATAACCACACCAGAAAGTTTGTTTATTTCTGATGTGGTGTGACACTGCATTGATGATGCAATCGCAAATGCGGTCAGTGACCAACTTCGTATGTTGAATAAACTGTAAACAATTTATTAATTGAAATATTTTTTTGTGTGTATGGTAGTTCACTTGAAAATAAAGATATCCCTGATGGTGTAGATATGGTGTTTATCAATTGAAAACTTGTTGATTGAAAATGTTTCAAAATTTCTAGTTTGTTCTCGAAGTTTGTACCAAGTTAATCTCATCGCTGCTAAAAATCTAAAATCTATATATAATAAATATTAAAGATAATTGATTAAAATGTATTAAGTCTTTACTTGACATAAAACATATAAGGTTTATAAATATTATTCATTGTCACGTGACCGATAAAATAAATAGAAGTTGACAGAAAAATATCTCAGTTGTCCAAATGTTATGATCCAATTTGTTGCTTATCTGTGACCTTTTTAGGATGCCAACAGGGAAAATATGATTTATAATACATGTATAGGATAAAACATTTATAGAAATAACATTGCCCTCATGATTGCATACAATGTCTCTGTTTGTGACTTTATGCAGCATATGTGTCTTAAGTGTTTTTGGATAAAGAATTAACACGGTGCACGGCACACACAAAAATGAATTGGGGGGGTGGTGGTCATGAGAAATATTAATGTGGTGTATGACGGTCGCAGAAAATGAAATAACGAGTATTCCAACAGTTTGTTACCCATAGTTTATTGGAGATAATAATATCTACATTTGACAAAGATAAAAAACACGATCTTCTCTGGTTTAGGATGAGGGCACAGGCTATTAACCAAACTTTACATAATGACATCCCATCGGAGTATTGAACGTTCGATGATTGATGTAGAACCCCATTCTGTATGTCTGTCTTTATGGGAAATGTATTGAAGTGTGCACTTTTATTGTGATTAATAGGATTTTCTGCCAAAGAGAAGATAGTAATTTTTAAGTCTTGTCATATGAAGACCATTACGTAGTAATTTACCCTTCACCTTTTGTCCTTTTTTTGGGCATTCATATTTCTACTCGGCAATCACTCACTTTGATTTGTTTTCCAGCCACGTATGTGTATTGAAGTCAGTCTTATGGCCTCCCCCTCAAGCTGGTAGGGGGCCTAAACAAACTGGTTGTACAGTAATGCCCAAAATAATTGACGTCCTTAACCACAGCAGAATTATGGGTAATTTTTCAGGATTTAATCGGAAATATGGCTTGTTGCCATTCATCGGATAGCTCTCAGTGAGAGCTTTCCAATGAATGGTAACAAGCCTTATTTCCGCCTAAATCCTGAAAAATTACCCATAATTCTGCTGTGGTTAAGGAGTCGATTATTAAGGGTATTACTGTAGTTGTATGTCTAGTAAAGTTTGGCGCAAATCATAATGATAATACGCAAATCATAATGATAATACGGTAACTCCACATCAATGCGTTTATGCTTATACAGTCAACATCAATCCTGAGGATCATTGTCTGCCTGATGCTTATCATATACATCAGATAATTCCCCTAGGTTGAATACTGTCTAATACTTTTAGTTTAACTTTATGTTTATCGATGTTCGTTTGGTTTTTCCCTACCCTATAAAGCTCCAGCGAGTATGTAGGCAGAGTCACTTTGTTTATCTCGTGAAGAATGTCTGTAAACAAATACTAATAGAATGGATGAAAAATTAAAGAATAAAATGAACTTAACTTTTCTTCAAAGTGCGAAATAAAATAACATTTCTTGAACAGAGGGCTGAATTAGGAAGGTTAAATAAGGAATCACATGTTTTCTATACATGTATGTCTGTAACTCAATAATATTAACGGATAGTTTCAATGTGTTTAACATTTTCTTTACTAAATACTTGAGTAGATCATTAGGAAATGTTCAGATAATATTAAAGATCATCAGATCATTTGTTGAATTTATTTTCTGAACATTTCCCACTGATTAATACAAATCCATCTGCAATTGGATTATCTTTTTGTCAGTGTGTCCAACCAGGTACTTGGTTATAGCGGAATGTTTCCTATGACAAGTGTCAGGTACCATATTAAAGAGCTTGCCGAAGCCTACCAACAACACATGGAGTTTCATTCTAGCCATGATGTTACAAGTCAAGCATGATAACCACTGGACCACTGCGCCACTACATATGCAATTTATCAACTGCATTTTTCTTTCACAGAAATGGGTTGAAGCTGTGCTGCTGCGGTTGATGCATCAACCGTCAGTAAGAATCAGCACTCTATGTCTGCAAGCTCTGCGAATCCTCAGTCGAGACAAAGAAAACCTTGAGATCATGACGACAGATGGCCTTTTAAGCATGATGATACGGCTTGCTGGTTTGGAGTATTACGCCAATGAGGAAGGAGAATTTGTCACTGTTCAACAGAGTGATTTTAGTGGTGAGTGTATATTGGAAATGGCCCCGCTATTCTGCATTTTTATAATAATATAATTTTTATAAGTAGTCACCCAGAATAAAAATAAGACTGGATAAACCTGAAAATTTGACTTCATCTATGGTTTATGATAAAAGTTAGGACTACGAGATTGGTGTTGTCTTAAAAACTCCATATTTGTATACTTACGATGTCATTTTATAGACATTCAGATTGAAAAAATAATCAGGATTTTACTGTTATAGCTCTGGCACCAAAAACATGGATATTAGATAAAGTGCCAATTTTTGTTTTATACTATTAAAATGAAGCTAAAGAGCTAAAATTGCCACAAACAATAAACAATTTCTTTGAAGTAACCACAACAGTGTAATTAGCTGAATTCCAAATTGCGTAGCCTCAGTTGGTATTTGGAAAAGAGTCCCTCTGAGAATTCCCCCCCCTACTGCTTATGATGCTCCTGATTATACTGCAGAGCATATGACCTGAGCTGAGGCTCTCTCAGACTGTGATCCATGCATAGAAAGGACCATGGTGAGACACATACTGACATTGAGAATCATTGATAATTAGTGATAATTTGATTCCATGGCAACAAAGGTAGAAAACAACAAATCAAGGCAATATTTATAGCATCACGAGAAGAAATGGAATAATATCCATCTCTGAGATGAGATCTTTCCCTGGTGACATTTCAGTAAGGCAGTTCTATATAGTAAAGAAGATGATTATTGTTAGTTGCTCCAGCAAAGTTGATTGAAACACATTTACAGTAATGTCCTGAATTATCGACCCCTAAACCACAGCAGAATTATGGGAAATTTTTCAGGATTTAGTCGGAAATACGGCTTTCGGTGAGAGCTTTCTGATGAATGGCAACAAGCCATATTTCCGACTAAATCCTGAAATTTTGTCCATAATTCTGCTGTTGTTAAAGGGTCATATACTTCGGGCATTACTGCTTTAGTGCTTTCAAGCTTTTCTTGTAGCTGATTTGATAATAATGTGTTTTCTGAAAATAATGAGTATCCACACTTTCTCATATCCAGTGACCATTCTGTTGTAGCTTGGTTGTTTTGGTTACAGCAATTTTAAATATTTATTTGACCGTTAACCCTTTCTGTACTAAAGACTAATTGATGAGTCGTTCCCATTGGAAATGTTCAGATAATAAGTTCGACAATTGTTTAATTTATTATCTGAATGTTTCCCACCAATGGGGAATCTATTTAGCAAAGAAAGGGTTAATTTAGAATTTAGTTAATTAGAAACCAGCGACTCCCGGAAAGCAACTGACAATCTTACCTACCCATTTTGCTTTGATCATAAATCTGCGCTTCATGGGATTAGAACCAGCTCTGTCATTGCTAATAATAATTTGATGAACCTTACCAATTGAGCCATCTCCCACCCCCTCAAAACTGTGGGTGTGACTCTAAAGTATTACTGAGGGAATGTGTGTGGGCAAAGAGCCCATCTAGAAAAGAATCAATAAATCAAGTCTTTTGGCAGTATATTTCAATTTTGGTAAGCCCTGGAAATTACTTGCCGGAAATCAGGTAGGGTTATGGGGAAACAATCCTTAATACGTGATTTAGTTGCCAATAGAATGGGTTGTGTGGTCAAGATTACCTTATTAGCTCAACTTGACAGAGTCAAGTTTGAGCTATTGCAATGGGTTTGCATCCGTAATCCGTGCGTGAATCTGTCAACTATTTTCTTCAGCGCTACATCTCTCATCTGATCATCACCAAACTTCATATGGATCTTCGGGGTAATATACAGATAGGAGCTATTGATTTTTTCCGAAATTCATTTAATCTGCTAGCAGCCATCTTGGATTTCATATTTAAGTTCATTGGCACACCCTTCAGCCAACACTTGTTGACGTGATCTGCTTTGACATAAACCAATGAAATCGTGCGAGTCTGTGCCACTCTCCATTGAAATGGAGGGAATCCCTTCAACACATAACCTAATTTTAATAGAGAGTTCTAGAGACCTAATTCCGAGATAGGATTTTTGTGGGCTTTTCTAAGAGACTGGTATGCCAGTATCACCTCTCCATGTTGAGCTACATTGTTATCGAAACTTTCATTTAAGAATGAGATTATAAGCATTGAGACAACATTGAAGTACAGGGTGACGAGAGCTATCTTTATTTTCCTATAGAGATACTAACCAATCCACATAATCCTCAGGTCAGTGATGGCAATGGAGTATCAAGTAGATGTAGATGCTAGTCTAACACCTTTTCACGCAGAAACAGTCACTGCGCAGAACCATAATCTGCCATCCACTGTTGCATCCACTTGACATGAAAGCATTTCTTGCCATTCACCAAGCCTTGAAATAGTGTGTCTTGTCATTTGCAGAATGAGGTCCCCAGAGGGTGAATTTAGTGATGCTACCCTGCATAGCGGGCTACAATCACCAAATTCACCCTCTGGGGACCTCATTCTGCTTACACCTCAGCAGAATTAGGTCCCCAGAGGGTGAATTTGGTGATGCTAGCCTGCTATGCAGGGTAGCATCACTAAATTCACCCTCTGGGGACCTCATTCTGCAAATGACAGACACCCTATTTCAAGGCTTGGCATTCACAACACTAAGGACACTCGTTGGGTCATCAAATGCATTTAAAGTGGTGCTTCAAATCGATCTTTGTTGGAATTATATTAAACTTGAAGCAAAGACAGACTGTTAATGCAATCAGATAAGAAGAAATGAAATCGTGCAATCATCTTAGTACTCTCTTGTCTGACGTTGGTATTCTGGGTGTAGAAAGGATCTCCGCCAGAGTGGTCTGAATTGATTACCTCTCATGGTGGCCACAGTTGGTTTAACCCTTTCTTTGCTAAATACTCATTTATGAGTAGTCCCGTCCAACGAGTATTTCGCTTCTGCCATTGTATTATCTAGTTGTCTGCCTGACGTCTGATTATATTTCTTGAACATCCCTCCAGATTAATATTAGCCCATTTCAATGTTTACTTTTGTAACTGAATATGAGAATCCATCTAGTAAAGATAGGGTTAAAGCAACTCTTAATTTTCAGGCATCAGAACTTAGTGATTTTACCTCATTCTGAGGATCAAAACAGGTCGACAAAACATGAAATACTAATATATGGATTTGCTTTCTATAAACTTATTGAAGTGAGAGGAATTATTGCCTCAGATACTGCCTCAGACAGAAAACAAGAGTCTCACTTTTCCTATATAGAAAAGAAAAGAAAAGGGACGGTTTAATGGCTACATGAAGATCAAAAACAGAGAAATAGGAAGAGATAGATATAAACCAAAAGGAAAGGAAGGGCAGAGAAGGAAATATACTAATGCTAATGCTTTATTTTTTGAGAGCTTTCAGTCTCATTGTTGAAGAATGAACATGGCTCATTCTGATATGTACCTCTGAATAAATAGTGCTTTGTTTCTTATTTTTTGGGGTAAATAAGAAATTGTTTTGTTTGTGCCAGTTAAATTTTAAAAACTGTCATCGCTCTGAAATGTTTATGATACTACATAATTTTGATGATTAAAATGAAGAGAAAACAGTGCATCAAGTTAAAATAGTTTCAAGATAAGATAATGCAATATACTTTTTCTAGTCAGTGAATGCAAATGGTGCAACAATGGCTCTGGCCTGATTATTGTGTTCGAAGTTGTAGATCTTATGACTTCAGTGCTTCGTTTTGATATAATGTTCGCATAAAGGTATCTAAGATATTTATCAACCTATTTCGATGCCTGGAAAAATTCAAAAGCAAATATTATTTGGTGTATTTTGGAGTCCATATCGCCTTGTGGTTTTGAAAAAAAACTACTCTAGATTCCCCTCCCAGTCGAGCAGTGCTACTGTGAGACTGCTTTGATTCTTGTTATTACATCATGACATTAAAATCAGCAGAGTACAAACTGCCTTTAATGGCACACATTTACAGCCTGTCTAGTTAGTCACTGATTTGTGTTCCTCGAAGATAATCCAAGTCTGGGTTTTTTACCCTAAATAAAACATGGGGTGATCCTCATAGATAAGCTCACCCCCACTTTTGAGCATTTGGAAGGTGAATACAATCACATCTTTCTATCCTGTAGAATAAGAGAAGACACTCAAGCATATCTGAGCTTATATTATTTTTTCCAGTTGTGTTTCTTAAAAAATAAAGATGTATAATAGTATACACTTGTGTTAATATTGTTGTGAATTATACACATCTTATTCTATTCTTAGTTGTTGGATCAATCAAAGAGGTATCAAATCAATAAAATCAAAGGATGTGTCACTTATTGCTCACACCTCTATCAGAGTAAATCCAATGGGATGTGGAGTAATGACTTGGTATTTTTGTAGGATCCTTTGACAATGAAGAAGAGTGATGTATTTTCACCTGCACCTAACTTTTGTGTTTTTGTAAGAATTAGCTTGATTAATAAGCATTAGTGTAACTAAATTAACTTGTGAACTCATCAAATACAAAACATTGTATTTGTATATAATATTATGGTAGGTCGCCACCTGAAGGCTAAGTGAATGTTTGCACATGGGGGGGGGGGTCCTCCTGAGTAAGCCCAGTATCCACTTTTTGAGCAAAAACATGCACGTGTGTCCGTCTGTCCGTCCGTCCGACCTCATAACTCGAACAACTATGAACCGATTTCAATAAGTTTTTGTATGCAATCTCCGCATGGTGCTAATTGCGGTTCGGTCCGACTTTTTTTTTTCAAGTTACGCCTCATTTTCGACTTATTTTGACTTAGAAAATTCTGTCCGACTTAATAACTTTAACAAATATGAACCGATTTCAATAATTTTTGGTATACATGCTTCTCATAATACCCTCTCTACATGATGCGGCTAGGGATTGGCTCAAACTGTTTTTCGTAATATTACACTTCATTTTCGACTTATTTTGACTTAGAAAATTCTGTCTGACTTAATAACTTTTAACAAATATGAACCAATTTGAATAATTTTTTCTGTACAAGCTTCTTGTGACACCATATCGATATAATTACCGTACCGGCCGGTGGATAAGTCGCATCTTTTTAACCCAATTTGCCCTATTAAAATCCTCCTGCGACTTATAGATCGGTAAGTCAATGAGGGGCATATTTTCAGCCGAATTTTGAGGAATCAACTGCGATCACAGGTAAATAACGGGACAAAATGCCGACGCAAACTAACTGCAACGCGATAAAATAATACAATTCGGTATACAAAAAATAAATAAATACCCCATCCTCATATGTACTTTGTCTTTATTTTATTGCCTGTCCGACATTTAAAACATATATATCGTATTATATGTATTGATATCTAAGAATTCAACCGCAATTATAAACAGCAGCAAATTCACAAACAGTGGGCGTCCTTGACCTGACTGTGTAACACGTGCATGAGTGACCCACATACAATGACTGCGGTATGATCTCTTTGATGTCTGCAAACTTCTAGCAGATGACGTCACATCGGAATGTTTATTTAATGCCCTGGAATGAGCATAATAAAAGCCCTAAAGACTCTAAATGCATGTCTGGACAGCGTGTTCTCATATTTTAATGAGGCTTATGTGCGAAGCCGCGTACTCCTGTTTATATTACATAAACATTATTTTATGCTGTACCGTGTACGCATAACATTTAATCCCCACGTAGTAGTTGACACTTAATACTGAAGAGTGCATTGCATCACTATTAGCCCAAAGCGTTTTCATTCATGCTTCGCGACAATTAGGCGACAACTAAATTAACGAGGCCATTATCCTAAAACAACAGTAAGCCGAGTCTCAGTTTTATATTCCTATAAATGATAGGATATTGTGTGTCTTTCCTCATACCTTAATAAAACTATTCAAATGACATCGTGCTTCATTATGCCTATCAGTTTTCTTCGAATTCAAAATGGATAAACGTGGCATCAAAAGGAAACGTCTAAGTTACGAAAGTCATACAAGTTGAAAGTGATAAAATTCGCAAATGAACATGGTAATCGGCCTGCAGAACGAGAGTTTGGTGTTAGCGAGAAAATAATCAGGGACTGGCGCAAAAAGAAAGATATGATTTTTGCCATGCGTAGAGACAAACGAGCAAATCGCGGCAAAGCTGCATTCTGTCCTGAACTTGTGAAAGTGAAGTCAAATGTTTCTGTTTTATTTATATTTAGTTATACACATGTTATACAAGTTGAAATGATGATGAATAAATGTTAATTAATACATTGATTTTACTCTCAACCACCCAGAGTTAGTCCAAACATCATTCAAGTCAAAATAATAAGTTTTATAATCCATGTTCCCACACACTCCTAATGAAAATGAACCAATGTTATCTCCCCTGCTTGGGAATTCCCCCGAATCACATTGGGAATACCGGAAGCATTGGTGGAATGTTCGTTCATTTTTACGTCTGTGATAAATTCTATTTAAAAAAAATGCTTCCTCTGCTCTAAATAACTCTAAATCCAGGTCAATCTGTCATTTTTATGTTCCCTTACAAGCCACTGAAATAGGTGCGACGTATACAACAGAAAGAGCCAAAAGGCAACATTTTAAGCTTCAAAATTCAATGCGACTTATCCAACGATGCGATTTATCCACCCGCCGGTACGGTAGTCCGAAATTTTCTTTAAAGTTAAAAATCTTTTTTGTTGGGTTTACGGATAATGCGGGTTGAATTTGCCACGGTGGGGGTATGCTAGCACCTGAGTGCACACCTCTTGTTTAGTTTGGTCCAGTTGGGAGGTAATGGGGTATGATCTATTGGGGGAGGGCAGGGCTGTGCAGTTAGAAGTTTCAAAGTGGACGCCCCCATTTCCCATGCCACCATTCAACGAAGACCCTCTACCTGTGTCCCTGTTTAGAACTACTTGTTTTAAAGTGATTTGACAAGTACTGACTATTGTAGTCTTCATAGTCCCAGTCTTCTCCTCTTTACAGTCTGGTGATCGACTCCACAGTCTTGTTAGTAAAATAAAGTGTTCCCAGCCAGACCTTCAGTCATGACAAAAACTGAAACATGTGAGTGGGTGCCCGAGGTGTCCCTTGGTTGGATGTTATGTTGTATCTGTATCTGTATCTGTAGATATTACAGTGCAGGAACCAATTCTGGTTGTAGACGCACTGGTCCAGGTGCTACCATGGCCGAGTAACTTTATAACCCTGTGGTGACTCCAGTAGCGTTCTTTAGCGTGCACACACCGAGGCGTGTACACGGGTCAGCCATTTATGTCCGAGCCCGATCGGATAGCGTACTGCACCCACGACAACATACATGGACAAGTGTTGTAATGGGGGGAAGTCGGCATTTTGGATACGGATCATTATTCAGTGATCTCGAATGAGACTTTTCAGCCTGACAAACTTGGTATCTGACCGAGTTCTGATTTTTGTCAGAATACCCTGACCAGGTTGCGATCCCCGGTCCGCTAACACGATAGACCAGTATGCTACCTCTCGACTACCGACTTCCCTTGTTGTAGTTTGTAGTACTTGTATTACCTGACGTTGGTTTATGTTTCATGAAAATCCCTCCAGATGAATAATAGACCATTCCAATGTTCACATTTATTACCGAATAAATGAATCTATCTATTAAAAAGGGTTAAATAACTGTCGATCCATTTATATTGTACAATTAGTTTCAATTGTTACACCGATTGTCAATTCGATCCGCCGATGAGACAACAACACCAGCTGCAACAAAGTGTGCATAAAAAAGTATTAGTATAGTGATAAGATTTATCGACTCCCCACTGGGTACTGCCTTAATGCATGGGTGACACGAGACAATTGAGACCAAAGTTCCTTGTCGGAAGCGAAACATTGCTAGCCATGCAAAAATTGAGTAACGAATACAACATTACTGTCACAGTTGATGGATCTAATTACACACATCATGTCTACCCGGGATCCCTCAGCGGTAATCCTAAGTAGAAACCTTGCTTGCTTATCATCGGTGATTTACCCAAGCCTTGAAATAGTGTGTCTGTCATTTGCAGAATGAGGTTCCCAGAGGGTGAATTTAGTTATGCTACCCCACATAGCTGGCTAGCATCACCAAATTCACCCTCTGTGAACCTCATTCTGCTGAGGTGTAAGCAGAATGAGGTCCCCATAGGGTGAATTTGGTGATGCTAGCCCGCTATGCGGGGTAGCGTCACTAAATTCACCCTCTGGGGACCTCATTCTGCAAATGACAGACACGCTATTTCAAGGCTTGGATATACCTCTCTCCCTCCCTCCATGATATTGTTTTTAAGGGGGAATAAACCCTTAGTTAATCATACATTGTCTATTTATTGGACCAACTGTTGTCATGCAATATGCACACCATCATCAAGTAATGCTGATTATATATATATAATGCCAATTATTATCAATACGGACTCTATACTGTCCATCATTTGAAATTTCTGCAAACTAAGGTTGGGCCGATCCATAGATTACTATCACGTGGTATAACCAGTTTATAACAACATGCTCTATTCCAACACATGAAAGGTTTATCAGATTACGCACCTATATAGATTATGGTTTAACCCTTTAGTTTACTAAATACTCTTTGACAGGTAGTTAGTTACCTTAGGAAATGTTCAGATAATAAGTTCAACAAATGTAGGCCATTTTGTTGAACTCATTGATCTAAACATTTCCCACCAATGAATAGGATTCCTTCTGCAGTTGTATTATCTGTTCGTATGTCAGTTGTCTGCTTATATTTCTGGGAACAATCTACAACATGAATAATAGACTATTGCAATGTATACTTTTATAACTAGTTGGGAGAATCCATTTAATCATTTTCATTTAATTGGAAAGATGCACATGACATGGTAAAATAACAGTCAAACAGTCAAACAAAGGAACATTTAAAGGGATAAATGTGTAGATATTTTTCTGTCAAAAAATATCAGCATTTTGTGTATTTGTCCTTGAGTTTTTCTTTTGCTCCAAGGTTTCTCAAGGGTTCAGATATAAATTGTCCTCTTTGACTTGACATACAATGATGTCGATTGAGAAGGGAACAGGTGTTTGTTTTTTTTATTTTACTTGAGAATTCTTATATTTTGGTATTAAATTTTTATATAGAAGGCATTCCAGGCGGAAATGTTTCTCACCTTCCTTTCTCCTGTTTGGACAGTGGGTATAAATTTGATTTGTTTCATCCAGTTTTCGTGGTTTTAGGTTATTTTGAGCAGACCATTTTTAGCAATACAATGGTGAATTGTTCGTTATAGCAGAGATTTTAGACATGTTAGGTAGTACCACGTATGTCAATCTTGTGTGGACCCTTTCTTTACTAAATATGATTATTATAGTACATTGGAATGGTCTATTATTCATTTGGATGGGGTGTTCAGGAAATAAAAGCATGTATACCACAGATAGATGAAACAGATTGTGTTTAATATAATGTACATCTTGGTCCATGATGCCCGTTCTGTGGACTATTTAACTTGCATATTATGTTCACAGTGAGTTTGCCACATCAGATGCACTCTTTGTGGACTGTAAGCCTACATGTTATATTTACAGTGAGTTTGCCACATCAGATACACTCTTTGGGGACTATAAGCTATATGTTATGTTTACAGTGAGTTTGTCACATCAGATAAACTCTTTGTGGACTATAAGTCTACATGTTATGTTCACAGTGAGTTTGCCACATCAGATGTGCTCTTTGTGGATTATAAGCCTACATGTTAGGTTTAGGGTGAGTTTGCCACATCCGATGTGCTCTTTGTGGACTATAAGCCTACATGTTAGGTTTAGAGTGAGTTTGCCACATCAGATGCACTCTTTATGGACTATAAGCCTACATGTTAGGTTTAGAGTGAGTTTGCCACATCAGATGCACTCTTTGTGGACTATAAGCCTACATGTTATGTTTACAGTGAGTTTGCCACATCAGATGTGTTCTTTTTGGACTATAAGCCTACATGTTAGGTTTAGAGTGAGTTTGACACATCAGATGTGCTCTTTGTGAACTATAAGCCTACATGTTATGTTTACAGTGAGTTTATTTGATTAACATATCAGATTCGCTCTTTGTGGACTACAAGCTTACATGTTATGTTTACAGTGAGTTTGCCACATCAGATGTGTTCTTTTTGGACTATAAGCCTACATGTTATGTTTAGAGTGAGTTTGACACATCAGATGTGCTCTTTTTGAACTATAAGCCTACATGTTAATATGTTTACAGTGAGTTTATTTGATTAACATATCAGATTCGCTCTTTGTGGACTACAAGCCTACATGTTATGTTTACAGTGAGTTTTATACATCAGGTGCACTCTTTGCAGACTATCAGCCTACATGTTATGTTTACAGTGAGTTTAACACATCAGATGCAATCTGCGGATTATTTGCTTGCATGTTATGTTTACAGTGAGTTTGATACATCAGATGCGCTCTTTGTCAACTTTTAGCCTACATGTTATGTTTATAGTGCAGAAATTGATTTGATTCAGATTAATATCCAAGCTTGTTGAACCATATATTATCACAAATAAGACACAGACATGAATTCTGATGGTGTGTACATATCCTGATGCCATGTGTACCCATTCTCCTCTGTGTAAATAGGAGGCACTATCAGGGTTTAAGCTCACTAAGATGTTTGAAGAATTCATTCCCGAATGACAAAATCCATGGTGCCGTATATTAGTTTGAACTGTGGCTGTCAGTATGAAGACTGCCAGAGGAACATGCATTTACAGTAATGCCCTAAATAATTGACTCCTTAACCACAGCAGAATTGTGGGTAATTTTTCAGGATTTAGTCGGAAAAAGGCTTGTTGCCATTCATCGGAAAGCTCTCAGTGAGAGCCTTCCGATGAATGGCAACAAGCCATATTTCCGACTAAATCCTGAAAAATTACCCATAATTCTGCTGCGGTTAAGGAGTCAATTATTTAGGGAATTTCTGTACATGGGGATAATTCCATTCATTAGACAGCACAGCAATGATCAGGCGTCATTACACTAGGCTATAATCGCTCTACTAGTTTTAACTGCGCATGCTGTGTGTATTTAAATGTGACGTCATCCTGAATGAAAGACATTCATCAGATAGAAAAGATTCTTGTTATGAATAAAATTAATTTTATTTTTTATATTAATTTGTTAAAAATATATCGTATGTGATTCAAAAATATTCCATTCAATTGAAAGGAAGTCAAAATTATTTAAGTATTAGGTGCTCTTGTCAGGGAGGGTTATTCTAAATTTAGGTATTTGTTCTTATAATGAAATAGGCAAGAATATAATTACGCCCATTTAATTTACTAAATATCAATTAACTCTGCATTACAAGCTCAGTCAGGGATATCTTTTCTGTTTTTATACCCCCCCCCCGCAACGAAGTTAGGGGGGTATACTGGAATCAGCTTGTCCGTCCGTCCATGGACAAACATTTGTTCGGAGATTTTCTCAGTCGTTTTTTAAAACTTGGCACAGACATCAACCACCATGGGAACCTATGCACCTGCAATTATGACGTCTGTCTGACATTTTTTGGTGGAGTTATTCCCCCTTTTTCGACTTAGAAAATTTTCGCAACATGTATAATTTTGTCCGAGCTTTTATTCCTAAATTTTTAGGTCAATTTTATTTTAACATGGCACAGATATTTAGTACCATGGTATCCTGTGCACCTAGTTCATTCAATATCAAGACATCATCTCTCTTTACTCATTGTTAATGTGGTGTCTTTACAGTAATGATTTAATGTGTTATTATGCTTTTACTCATCTCTATTCCCGTAAATAATTCCTTGTGTCCTTGAATTATAGGATTTAACCCTTTCACTGACGTTGTTCCCGTAGGAAATGTTCAGATAATAAGTTCTTGTTGAAATTATTATCTAAATGATTTCCCACCAATAAATAGAAATCCTTCTGTACTAGTATTAAATAGAAATCCTTCTGTACTAGTATTATCTTTTTGTCAGTCTGTCATCTGCTAGTTTATTTGGAACAGCCCTCCAAATGAATAATAGACCATTCCAATGTACTCTTTGGGAGAATTGATTTAGTAAAGAAAATATTGTGTCAGCTGTTTACAGAGAATTGATTTCATTACGCATTTACTTAAAGGTTGCTCACATATGACCAAGTTTTTCCCCTCATTGTCACAAATCTCCGTTCCTCATTTGAATATCAGAAAGACTTGTTTCCAATTATTTGCATTTATACTAGACTCCAGACCTGGGATCAGTCTAGAGGTTTCAAATTGGGAGAAATCACTTATCCATGTTGGGAGAAATCACTTATCCATGTTGGGAGAAATCATGTCTCCCAACATGGATAAGTGATAAGTGATGAGTTAAATTTACACCCCAACATCACCCTTTTGTGATCCAGTTTTAAAGTATTATGCAACAAAAGACCCCATTTATAAAACCATTTTAGTGAGTAAGAACACGATTATAATCAGTAAACTTACTTTAAGTATGCTGTTGGGACATATATGCGTACTGGTATATGAGAGACAAGTCACTTCTCTCTGGGGTAAAACAAGGGAGAAGTGGCACATATTAGGGATATTAAAGATGTCTCCCAAGTTGCCCACTAGGCTGATCCCTGCCACAGACCTGTGTGTGGTCCCAGGGTAAGCATGATGGCAAATGTTTATAGTCTGAATTGGGGTATGTTTTAGTATCACTCATTTTTGCCTCACAACTTTCTCTTTTTTCAGTTATTATAGAGGCACAGAAATGTCTGTGTAACCTTATATACCAAAGCACAAGAGCTCAGTCATACTGCAGGTAAGCTTTTGCCCATTATTGCACCATCAGGGTTTTCGCTGGCTCAAAATTCCCAGGTTCCAACACTGTTGCCAATTGCATTATTTTTTAGCCACTTTATATTTTTTGTTGACATTTTTTTTCTGACCAATATTTTTTGGTGCCATTTTTGAATTGGGTATTTCCACAAAAAAAAATTTGTCACCATCGATTGATAGCCATTCACGAGATATTTTCCACTCATTTCAAAATTTTCGTTTTGGCGATCATGCAGCTTTTTGTGGCATTGAATGCTAGTATGTCGCTCGGTTTAGGCGGTGTAGCACATGAAGATATCAAATCAACCAGTCAACCACTTTATTTGGGCTAGCGGTAATGTCTGAATGTCCGATGAAATCAGAAACTTTCTTCATTTTAGAAGGAAGTTGTGTGTCTGATGCATTGTTGCTGAAATATAACTTACGCTTACGATTCATATTTGCTGTGTGTCACAAAGCTGAGTTATGAAGGACATATTCATGATAATTCATCTAACACTAAGGAAGCCCTTTGTTTGACTAATGTTTGTCAAATTGGAGTCAATAGCCGTACTCAAGTAGAAATTCGAAACCCATTCACCCCAGTGATATAATTAGTCGATGTCACATAAGCCGCAAATCTATTATATGGTTTCAATTAGAACCCAATTAGCTATGTCGCGACCAGATATCAATGTGTGTTTTGTTTCCAACCGATTGACTTCAAGCTTTATTATACGTCCAATGGGTATCAATTGCCAAAAGCCAAAAAGGTAGTTGTCAAATTTTGTAGCAAATCGGGATTTTTTTTTTAGTGCAAATTAATTTTTTTTATCGCAATTTGCTAAATTGGCAATCGGCAGCATGAACCCTCTGCATCATTTAGATTGTATAACTTCAAATTTAAGTTTCAAATGAAAGCACCTCATTGATATATCCAATGTTATCCATTGGAATTCTTGACATTTGCCCGATAAGTTGAATGACATGGTGACTTTGCGGTAAACAAACTACAAACTTTGGCTCGCTATCTGATTGGATTTAATGGCTAATATAATACATCATATGTATTAAGATTTACATGACTCCTCTGCTTCCTAAAGAAAAGTCTGCAATGCATGTTGCTTTTTCGTTAGATTTTATGGTTGCTGTGGGTGTTGCCAATTTCTTTTTGGTTTCAATTTCGCAAACAGTAAACTGAGCAAACCGCTTCATTTTTATGTTTGACTGAAGTTTAATGTCTGCTAATACATTGATTACTTCCATGATCAGAACGAGGCTTCTATGGAATACAAAAATCTCGGAATGGTAATATGCTACCCGACCATCGGTAATTTTACCGATAAATTGATACCTGACCATTGATAATTTTCTATCCAGTTATTGGTAGTATTTCACTCGGTCACCGGTAATTCCATTGGTAATTTTAGCCTTCTATCGGTAATTTCTCCGGTAATTTTAAGGACAACTCTCCATTGGTAACTTCACCGGTAATTGTTCTTTCATCTATTGGTAATCCCACCCATATTTTTATACCCCCTTTTTAAAAAAAGGGGGGGTATACTGTTATGACATGAACAGACATCGGACAGACGTATGGATGCACGCACGTCCGTCCGTCCATACGTCCGTCCGATGTCTGTTCATGTCATAACTTGAACAGTAGTGCTCGGATCTCAATGAATTAGGTATGGATGTACACTACTATGAGGACATTAAATAGAGGTTTCCATCGTTTTGTTCGGATTTTCCATTCTAGAGTTATTCATCTTTGTTTATCTGGAAATAGTGGCTTTTTGGTCCGTCTGGTGTCTGTTCATGTCGTAACTTCAACAGTTGGGCTGGGATCTCAACCAAATTTGGTGTGGATGTTCACAACTATGAGGACATTAAATAGAGGTTTCCATCGTTTTGTTCGGATTTTCCATTCTAGAGTTATTCATCTTTGTTTATCTTGAAATGTTGGATTTTTGGTCCGTCTGGTTTCTGTTCATGTCATAACTTGAATAGTAGTGCTCGTATCGCAATGAAATTTGGTACGGATGTTGACTACTGGGCTACTGGGCTGGGATCTCAACCAATTTTGGTGTGGATGTTCACAACTATGAGGACATTAAATAGAGGGTTCCATCGTTTTGTTCGGATTTTCCATTCTAGAGTTATTCATCTTTGTTTATCTGGAAATGTTGGCTTTTTGGTCTGTCTGGTGTCTGTTCATGTCGTAATTTCAACAATTGTGCTGGGATCTCAATGGAATTTGGTATGGATGCTCACTGCTATGAGGACATCAAAAAGAGGATTCCATCGTTTGTTTGGATATTCCATTCTAGAGTTATACATCTTTGTTCATCTGGAAATGTTGGCTTTTTGGTCTGTCTGGTGTCTGTTCATGTTGTAACTTCAACAATTGTGCTGGGATCTTAATGGAATTTGGTATGGATGTTCACTGCTATGAGGATATTCAATAGGGGGTTCCATTGTTTTGCACCGCTCTTCCTTTCTAGAGTTATTCATCTTTGTTTATCTGGAAATGTTGGCTTTTTAGTCCGTCTGGTGTCTGTTCATTTTGTAACTTCAACAATTGTGCTGGGATCTCAATGGAATTTGGTATGGATATTCACTGCTATGAGGACATTCAATAGGGGGTTCCATTGTTCTGTTCCGCTTTTCCATTCTAGAGTTATTATACCCCCCGCAACGAAGTTAGGGGGGGTATACTGGAGTCAGCTTGTCCGTCCGTCCGTCCGTCGTCCGTCCGTCCGTCGTCCGTCGTCCGTCCGTCCGTGGACACAAATTTGTCCGGAGTTTTTCTCAGTCGTTTTTTGATCAATTTCTGTGAAACTTGGCACAGACATCAACCATCATGGGAACCTGTGCACCTGCGATTATGACGTCTGTCGGACTTTTATTTTTGGAGTTATCCCCCCTTTTTCGACTTAGAAATTTTTCGCAACATGTATACTTTTGTCCGAGCTTCTATTCCTACATTTTTCGGTC
This sequence comes from Siphonodentalium dalli, assembly GCA_032622095.1. NCBI lineage: Eukaryota > Metazoa > Mollusca > Scaphopoda > Gadilida > Siphonodentaliidae > Siphonodentalium > Siphonodentalium dalli. The sequence continues at coordinate 79,627,831 of CP136067.1, read as the reverse complement.
AATTTTTTTAAAACTTGGCACAGATATTTAGTACCATTGGAACTTGTGCACCTGCGATTATGACATCTGTCTGACATTTTTTGGTGGAGTTATCCCCCTTTTTCAACTTAGAAACTTTTTTTGCAACATGCATAATTTTGTCCAAGCTTTTATTCCTACATTTTTCGGTCAATGTTTTTTAATCTTGGCACTGATATTTAGTACCATGGGAACCTGTGCACCTGCGATTATGACGTCTGTCCGACATTTTTTGTGTGGAGTAATTCCCCTTTTTCGCAACATACATAATTTTGTCCAAGCTTTTATTCCTACAATTTTCGGTCAATAGGTTTAAGATTAGGGTTATGGTTGTACACTTGCAATGGGAACTGTTATTTTATTATTTTAACTAAATGTTTACTGACATGTGAAACATCTTAGTATTTTAAAAAGGGGGGTATCCGTAGTCCCATTGGGACAGTCACACCTCTAGTTCATCTTTGTTTATCTGGAAATGTTGGTTGTTTGGTCCATCCGATGTCTGTTCAGCTCAACTTGAACAGTAATGCTCGGAACTCAATGAAATTTTGTATGGATGTTCACCACTATGAGGACATTTAATGGCACATTTAAAAGATTGTTTTTGTTTTTTGTTTTATAGTTATCTTTGTTTATATGAAAATGTTGATTTCTGGGGCCATATGTCTGAGTATAGCCATCATAAGTTATAGATGTGCCCACACTAGGCGGTATGCCACGAGGGGGTATGCGCCGGACGACAGTCCATCTCTTGTTTTATCGGTATTACCTCTACAGCCCTTATTTCAGGCAGAATTACCGATTTAGTTTTGGCATGATACCTAATTGCTGACTTGTCACACACTGAGAATGGAAATATGTTTAAAAATATGTATTCTTACAAGTTACATCAAAGGAACATAAGTTAATTGGCAATTTTCAACTTTTCTTAAAAACATTAAAAATGTTCTGTATTATTACCATATCAACATAAAGGTAATAAACGCTCTTTTATTGTTTCATTTTATACAAAAAGAGGGATCTTTTTTTTCTTTCTGGGGAAATAATCTCAAATACATTTATAAATAATTTCTATTACTTTGATAAATATCTCTGTAGCTTCCTGAAATTTTGCGAAAAACCCTGTGCCAATGGCCCAATGCATTCTCTTATATAAGTGAGTCTCACATATATGTAAACAGAATGCATTGGCCTAACAATATTTACCTTGAACTTGTAAACCAGTGCATTCTCTCATATATGCGAGGCTTCCTATGGGAGACTCTCGAATATAAGATAATACCCTGGCACAGGATCTTTAATGCTGCACCAGCACAGCTCTCGTCATGAAAGGGTTAATACTTTGATAAATTTTCCAAGGCATACATGTATATATTAAGTTTTTATCACATAATTTGGCCATAAAAGCAGTTTCATAATTATTGGTAACAGACACGTTTATTATCAGCGTGTGCGATGACGTCACGGCGTTCTTCAAATAACTTGCGATCGCTGTAGTTCATGATTGTTGTTTTCGATGAATATTTCGCGTTGCTTCTGGTTTATTTGATCATGTGATAAAAGGTATCTCACACTCGTCCTATTTTATACGTAATTTATCAACCTCGTCCTCTAAATTCTATTTGAGCCTCGGTAAAGTTCGGCTCAAATCGAATTTAGTGAACTCGGTTGATAAATTCCGTATAAAATAGAAACTCATGTGAGATCCTCTATATATGTGTGTCATGCATTTGTCCACGTATTTTTGTCCCTGGAACATTAATACTAAAAGCAAACATAATGAATCTCTTTAACTCATACAACATGAGGACGCTGATGTTGACAAGAATTTTCAAGGACTGAGAACAAAGGATTGAGATGATCTACTATTGACAAAGCAGACAGGCATGTGTGTGTGACATAACATATCAGATATCTGATATGGAAGACCCTGAAAACTAATTTGTTTTCTTTGTATGATTTCACAACTAATGAATAAATGTCATCCAATCAAAGCTCTCTGCTTGAAATAATATCATATGGACGAGGAAGTATGACATGCAGTTATTTGACACTGTTTCACTGCTGTGACACAGCCCTGTTAATTAATAGCAGAAAATTGCCAAGGCTAAAAACATGGTCGGGAATCACGTGGTGTCGAGGTTGGTGAGTACTGAGTACCACACATTCAAAATGTGCAAACGCACAAAAACATAATATACGAGGAACTGACACAAAACATATCAGTTTGACTGTTACGAGCATATGCTAGTTTATTTTTAAAACAAGTAGATACCTTATTTACTCAGAAATACTCTGAGTTTTCTATAACATTCTGACCAAGTTGCCAGTCTAAGGTTCGTAGAATTCACAAAGTCCATACATCTAGTAGAATTATTTGACTGACAACTTTTGTCAGAATGTTAGAGCACACAACTGTGAGTTAGGACACAAATGAGGTATCAGCTTGTTTGAAAAATAGTATAGCATATGCTCGTAGCTGCCAAAATACTATGTAATATATCATTATCCATTTTTTTCTCGTTTCTGGTCTTGTTTGCGAACGCCTCGTTCATTTTGAATGTGTGATACTCATCAACTCGAAACCATGTGATTCCCCACTGTGAAAAAATTACCTATGCCAGCCTAAGCTAAGCCAGAAATGGTTCTGCAGCTAATAAGCATAATAAGCATAATAAGCATAATAAGCATAGGATCCAAATCTATAGAAGCATGTTATACACATATAATTCAGCCTACATTTGGAACTTGTCCATTATCATGGCCATCTTTGGTTTGGTCTGGCTAAAAATAGTTTATTATCAAGATAGTCATTGTTATTATGCCCCTGACCCTCCGGTTATATACATGTAGTGAAGACATCCGTATGTCCTTCCGTCCTTCTGTCCGCACAAGCATTTCACAACACAGCTCAAATATCGATAGTCCATTTTGGATGTCCTTTTGTATGCTGGTAGACCAACATTGTGTCAATGCGTCCATAGCAAACATTCTGCTGTGGATGACTTTATTATTGGATTTCGTTGTCCTTTGGCATGGTGATAGCACAGGTTGTGGGAAAGGATATCCACATACTACAGGTTTCGTCCATTAATTTTTACCAGAATTACGGCCCTTGTTTGACTTGGAAGTTTGTGTCCGAAAGAACATTTCAGTTTGTAACTTGGGTGTTAATTATCAAAGTTTGTTGTCCTTTGGCATGGTGATACATGTAGTACAGGTTGGTGAAAAGGATACCCACATACTAACGTTTTTGTCCATTATTTTTTACCAGAGTTATGGCCCATGTTTGACTTGGAAATTTGTCAATTGAGGATTTGGGGGTATATACAATGTAGTCCGTCCATCTATATAGTATACTGTCCGTCCTTCATAGTGCAGGTTTTGTTCCAGAGTTATTACCCTTTGCCAGAGTTATATATCTGACCAGGGGTTAAACTGAGAGAAATGCCCCACAATTAATTTTCTCTCTAAATATAGCCAATTTTGAGCTTACAGTAGGGGGCCTTGTTTCAGGAGTCCTTGGCATACAACAATACATTTTTGCTGTCTACAAACTTCCACAATGTAACACTATCAGTATACGACAATTCCTGTAGCACTATGTTTAAATTTTTGCACAAAACATTGACAGGTTCTGAAATTTGCCTTGGCTAAAAAGTAGCCAACAAATTTTTAGTTTTACTTATGGTTTGGCAAGGGGCGGGCACAAACCTATATATAACTGTTATAACATAGCCGTATATTGATGGATTCTGACAATTGTTAGTCGAGTTATCAAAACAGCTGTACACATAAATCAGGTCCGCCACAACTTTCTAACCAGAGTTAATTATGCCACTCGCTTCCATTTATAGAAATTTGATGTCTGTTGGCATGATAACTTGAACAAACAACAACCAATTTCATTCATATTTGCTACATGGATCTCTGAACAATATATCGATCAAATTCAAAAATCAGTTTTGTCCAATTCCTTTTAGCTGAGTTACGGCCCTTAGTTAGTCTATTTATTAGCAATTATAGGAAATTGTATGGTCGTTAACACGATAACTTGAACAAACATCAACCAATTTCACCCATATTATGGCCCTTAGTTTGTCTTTTATTGTACGCCCGTTTGAAAAATATTTGAGGTTTCTGGATGATAACTTTAGTTTGGGTTATTTTATCGGAACCAAATTTGGTATGAGTTTTCCAGACCAAATTACAGGCCAAGTTCAATTATGGGTTCGATCCGAATATTTGTTACCGACTTATGGTTCTTTTGGTCTTCCAATTTTCAATATTTGAGGTTTCCAGATTATAACTTTAGTTTGGTTTATTTTATCGGAACCTAATTTGGTATGTGAGTTTTCCAGACCAAAATACAGGTCAAGTTCAATTATGGGTTGGTCCGAATATTTTTTACTGACTTAAAGCTGTTAAGAATTAGAATTTTCAATATTTGAGGTAACTACAATTTTGTGTCCCTGCCATTGTTTATGTACAGTTCATAAAAGCACATCGGGCATATTTTTACATGCCCAGCATAGCTCTTGTTAGCAATTGTATGACCTTTAGCATGATAACTTGATCAAACTTCAACTGATTCCATTCATACTAGGTATATGGATCTTTCACAACAAATATCTCAATCAGTTTTGAAAACCAGGTTTGTCCGATTTTATTTTTCATTCGCATGTGGTCCACTCTGTCCACCCGCTCACTAGCTGCACAGATGTGTAACATCTGAAGGTATTGTTAACTTAATACCTGTCACTGCCCCATTGTTTATCCAACCGTTGACAGTTCATGTCATGCCGGGCATGAACTCTTTCCAGTCTAGAGTTAATCTATATTATTGTAGTGTCAATTTTGGCTATTTTATTAAATTATTTTTTGTGGTATATTTCTGGATATGACAGAGTTTTTTTTTACAATTCTGATGTAGTATGCCTAATGATTGCAGATTTGGCAATTTGTGAGATGAATATGGACTTTATTATCATACATGTATTTAGTAAAAGTTTAGGTTCTATGGGAAAGGGTGTTGCAACCTTGACTCAGCGAAAGTGGGTGGGTGTGTCTTTCTTACTCATCTCCACCATGATCTACAACAAAATGTGGACAGATGTTCACGTTATGTTTCGATTGCACTGTATATTTTGTATTTATCATTTATATACCAGTTCCAGTCTTTCATTCATGTTGTGCTGGTGCAACATTAACGATCCTGTGCCAGTGCATTCTCTTATATATACAAGGTCAGGGTAAATATTTTAGGCCAGTGTATTCTCTTATATATACAAGGGTTTTCGCAAAATTTCAGGAAGCTCCAGTCATGGACGGGTTCAATTCAGGTCATGGGCCATCACTGGCTGCAACACAAAATTTGCCTTGATTCTTACCTTGCTCTCTACTTACAGCAAAAATTCCTGTGTAGAGGGAATTGTTCAGAGGTTAAAGACCTACAAGGATCCAGACTTACCATATGATGTCAAGGTTTGTTGTGGATAACACTGTTTCTTAACCTTTTGAACCCGGTAGCCCGAAATATCGGTTTGAAGCGAATTTGACAATAACACGGTAGTCCGAAATATCTGGCTGCAGACACCTGGCTCATTATCAATAATTGTAACTGGTATAATCAATATAATCAATCTATAATCAAGAATGACTTAAATGGCCGTCCCGCATTTAGGGTGTTAAAGTTCAGAGTGTTAGAGTTATCACCTATATTCCGGGTAGGTATATTTTCGCATGCGCATAGTATATAGAAATGATAAAAACGTACCGTTCATCGAACGTACACGCAAATTGAGCAAGTATTTTACTAGTATGGAAACGGTCACTCGGTGTGTGTGGTTGATATATTTGTGCATGCGCATAGCAATTAGATGACAAAATGTAGATATTAACTTATAACTCACCTATATTATGTAAAGTAAGCCTATATAATTTATGGAACAGCGGGGTAAAGTCGAACGCGGGGGGGGGGGGGGGGGGGGGGGGGGGGGGGGGGGGGGGGGGGGGGGTATAAATGATCCCTTTGCAGACTGAGTCTGCTTATTTGATTTCAATCTTGAAGTTTCAAACAATGTATGATGTTCCACGATTGTGCACGATAATAGCCTTTCAACTGAGTCAGTTTTTTGGTTCTTGTGATATTCACGTTATATTTTCCCTTAGCAGCGAAGAGGTTAACAAAAGTTATTTGTTATAATTTAATCCGTCATTTCACAGCAGAACCACCGTAGAAGGTATAAGTATAACAGAAGTGTAAAACTCTTGAGATTATTGGCGACGTAAAAGGCATCCAAAGTTGAAATTGACATGTTCGCTGTCAATCAAACATCCAATTATCGATTGATCAAGTGGCTTCGTAAATTCGTCGCTTTTGATTGGCTAGTGAACAATGTACACACACTGGTCCAGCCTTCATAATTGGCTACGGCAATCAGCATTGCCGAAGCAATTTGCTGAAGCAAACTGGGCCACGGCATACTATTGCCGTAGCGGATTGCCGAAGCAAAACAATCTGAATTAAGAGGGCTGCTGGTCAACTGGTCGATCCACTGTGGCAGCATATGTTCCAGAAATATTTTGCCTGTACTGTGACACGAGTTGTTAGTTTCTGAAATTTAATATCTTTGCAAATGTTAGCTCGATTGAGTCAAAGATAATTTTAGTATTTCTATATTTATACCCCCACTCTAGAAGAGAATGGGGGGTATACTGGATTGATCTCATCCTTCCTCTGTCTGTCTGGACATCTATCCTTCCATTTTTCCATCTGTCCAGTTATCTCAAACACCAGTTGTCAGATATGAATGAAATTTGGTATGGATGTTCACTACTATGAGGGCATTCAACTGAGTGTTCAATCGTTTTTTTTCCCTGATTTTCCGTTCTAGAATTATTCATCTTTCTTTATCTGGAAATGTTGTTGTTTTGTCCGTCCGAGTAGATATCTCCACCACCGGTTGACGAATCTCAATGAAATTTTGTATTTATGTTCACTACTTTGAGGGCATTCAACGGAGTGTTCAATAAAAAAATTTCCATATTTTTCATTCTGGAGTTATCGTCTTTGTTTATCTGGAAATGTTGTTTTGTTTTCTTGTCCATCCGAGCAGATATCGCCACCGCTGGTTGACGGATCTCAATGAAATTTGGTACGGATGTTCACTACTATGAGGGCAATCAATTGAGTGTTCAATCATTTTATTGAGAGTTCAATCTTTTTTTTTCGGTTTTCCGTTCCAGTGTTATTCATCTTTGTACATTTGGAAGTGTTGATTTTTGTCCATATCTCCACCACCGGTTGATGGATATAAATGAAATTTGGTATGGATGTTCACAATTATGATGGCAAACAATTGAGTGTTCAATCATTTTGTTCATGTTCTACCATTCTACAGTTATTTATCTTTGTTTATTGAAAATGTTAGGTTTTTTTTCCCGTCCAAGCAGATATCTCACCCATACTTTGTTGGTACGAATTGCTACCGTGGCAATATGCCAGCACTCTTGTTATATTTTTCATTATAAGTATAAATATAATATTGATTTCTGTCAAAATTCTTAGACATGCCAGATTGTGGTCAGGAACGATTGCCTGTCTAACTTCACTGCCGATTATGATGTTGCCACAACCAATTTGAAATTTATGCTACTACAATCTTGTTGTACAGTTATATTTCTGAAAATATTTTCATTGTCATTTCTACAAACAACTTTTATATGAATATAGACCTACAAAATGTGCTCTTTAGTACCCATAAGCATCCCTGGTCACTGTGCACTATTTCCCCAGTAGCAACAGAGAGCGACTTGAACACTCTATAAATGCAATTATTGTATACCATTATTTCTTTGCTGTTTCAGTTCTTTGATATGAGATTACTCTTCTTAATAACAGCCTTGTGTATGGACACCAGGTATGTGAAATATTATGTTGTTCAGACATCTCATGCTTTATTCTGCACACAATTGTTGATACCACATCTCATAAATTTTTGCTGCACCAGAAAATGCTTATCTCTTTCTTTACTACAGGGATTTTCCCATTCGGTTATAAAAGTATACAATGGAATGGTCTATCTGGAGGGATGTTCAGAAAATATGAGCAGACAACAAACAGATGAACATATAACATAAGTGCAGAATCACCTATGGTTGTTTGTTGAACTACTCATCAAAGAGTATTTAGTAAATAAAGGGTTAACCCTTTGACTAATAAATTGTTTCTCCAAATGCATTCTAAAAATATACATTGGAATGATCCATTTTGAGTCGAGTTTTAAAAAAAACTTGACCTATAGTTTGGTGAGGTGGGTTCATGGGCATCTACAGATGGTGATAGTGTGATAACTTGATCAATTTCATTGATATTCGGCATATGAAACTTGCTCAACAATATCTTTTTTCAAACTTATTTTCTGAACACTGAACATTTTCCACTAATTAATAGGAATGCTTCCGCACTTATAATATCTGTTTGTCGTCTTCTCATATTTTATGAACATCCTTCCAGGTGATTAATGTACCATTCTAATGTATACTTTTATAACTGAATTGCATAAATTTTAATGACAACTGAGACCGTCATCTATTTTTAGCTCAACTTATTTATGGAGCCATCGTGAGTATCCTTTGGCTTACCCTGCAGACCACATCCCTCATCTGATTACCACCAAACTTCATATGGATACCAGTGGCCATTTTGTTTACTTTTTTTATGACTAAATCCTTTGGCACACCCTACATACCGATCTTCACCAAATTTCATATGGTTCTTGGTGGTTATAACCTCTAGATGGGAGTTGTCAAATTTTTCCAAAATTCGTTAAAAAATGTGGCCGCTAGCAACCATCTTGGATTTTCACATTTGAACCATCGGCACACCCTGCAGCCCACATTTATTGGAGAAATGTTTGAAATGAAAATTAATTCATCTACACAATACAATCCCTTTACTGAAACTTTTTTACTTTCCTTCTTTATCATTCTATTGACTGATCAGCATAAAATTATTAACACCTCCCCAAAGTTGAGCTACAGTGTCATTGACTCTTCCATTAGGCTGAGGATTCTGTATGAATTACATGGTTTTCTATTTTTAGGCCGAGGATTCGGTATGAGTTACATGGGTTTTCGTACTTAATGGAGTTGCTGACAGATCTAACAGGCAGAGATGAAGAAGATGACAGACGATCGGCTCTAACTGATGAAGAAGTCAACCTATGCTGTGAAGTTCTCAAAATCTTATTTAATCTCACCGTCTCCACTTCTAAAATCAAACAGGATGAGGTACGAGAATTTATTTTGTCTCAAAAGTATTAGGGAGAATAGGGAGAAGTGACATAAATTAGATAGAAAATATATCCCAAGTCGCCCTCTAGGCTGGTCGTCAGTGAAATGACGCATGAGCCTTATGTGCTCACTTTAAATATGTTCATATAGGTTTGAATTTCCTCCATCTATAAACATTTACAATTAGTAGTTTAAAAAGAAAATAAGGATCACTTTCAGAACATGGATCGATTACAGTTTTTAGCTCACCTGAGACGAAGTCTCCGGTGGAGCTATAGTCATCACTCCTCGTCCGTCGTCCGTCCGTCCATCCGTCCGTCCATCCGTCCGTCCGTCAACAATTCTTTGAACATCTTCTCCTCTGGAACCGTAAGACCAAATGGGTTCATATTTGGTGTGGATGTTCCCTAGGTGACTCTCATTCCGATTTGTTCAAATGAGGTCACTGGGTCAAATAGTTGCAAAGCCAGGGCCATAACTCTGTAATTCTTACAACAACTTCTTCTCAAATTTCATTGGTCCGAATGGGTTCATATTTGGTACAAAGGGTCTTTGGGGGACTGTTATTCAGATTTGTTCAAATGAGGTCACTGGGTCGAATGTGGGCAGAGCCAGTGACATAACTAAAAAAAAAAAACTATGTTATAAAATTTGAAAAAGTGACACCATTATAACATCTGCAGATTTATGAAACTTTAATCTTTAATCTTCTGAAATTACAGAAATATTCCATTACCCATCCCCCTCCCACATGGCCCAGATGCACCCCCACCCTGCAGTGGCCTACACCCAACCAACATCCCTTCCAATGGATATCATTTCCAGCTTCCAACATTAATACCTGTTCTATTAAAGTTGCAGATATCTCTTTGTGGATAGACAGAGAGAAACACAGGTCATTAATCAAGGAATACAATGTCACTGACAGCTTGTATAAACATACTGCTAGCAATTTAAACAAACTGCCTGAATTTAGTGTGTCTGACATTTGCAGGTCAGAGAATCATTAATAAGAGGTACAATCTATCATGTATTGTTCAACATGGCAAATAGGAGGTCTGTCATTTGCAGAATGAGGTCCCCAGAGGGTGAATTTAGTGATGCTATCCCACACAGTTGTTAGTTACATTTCACTTCTAGGAAGTTTCTATATCCCCTAATTTGCAGAATATAAATTTCATAATTGAGGTGTCCAATGGGTGAACATCAACTTCAACTGGGGAACTTCTATCTTATCCTAGGTCTGCCATAGCAGTTGAGGGCCTTAGCAGAATGAGGTCCCCAGAGGGTGAATTTAGTGCTGCTAGCCCACTGTGCAGGATAGCGTCACTAAAGTCACCCTCTGGGGGACCTCATTCCGCAAATGACAGACACACTATCACACTATTTCAAGGCTTGATTGTATAATACATTGTGTTGCTTGAGGCCAGGCACATACAATGTAGGAATAGGTGCACTATTTGCAGGCTTGCTCCTTTGGTGATTGTGGTTCAGATTTGTTCTATCAGGGTCACCAGGTCAAGTAGGTGCAAGGCCAGCTACATTACTCTTTCTCTACATAGTAATTCATGATGTGTCTTCTATGCAATAATCAAATGGCCTATTTTGCTTATATTTGGTATGAAATTACCTTTGTGAAAATGGGATCACAAAGTCAAATAAGGGCAGAGCCAGAGACTATTTCACTACATAGTAATTCTTAAAATATGTTTGCAAGAACTGGTTGGCTTATTTAGCATGGAATGTTCTTCCTTGACTGCAATTCAGATTTTTTTTAAATGGGGTCACTTGGTCAAATAGGGGCCAAACGAAGAACAGTTTCCCTCTTAATATCCTTCCTTCACAAGGACCATCAGGTCTATTTTACTGATATTTATCATATGTATGAAGGGTTCTTTTGTGTCTGGGATTTAAATTTATTCAGATGGGGTCACCAGGTTAAATAGGGTGGGACCAGGGACATAACTATATGTCTCTATAGTAATTCTTAAAATGTCTTCTCAAGAGAGGTTGGACTATTTAGCTTACATATAGTATGGAGCAATCAGGAGGATCCTTAAGTGACTGAGATTCAGATTTGTTAAAATGAGGTCAACCTGTCAAGAAATGGCAGTCTATGGGGAGTTAACACTTTTGTGTCCAATAAAATCATAGAAATACCAAATTCATTAAAACATCTACCTTGGAACCACCTGACTGATTAATCTGACTTCAAACATGTCTAAATGGTTTTGGAAAAAGGCGCTTGTGAGATTGGAAATTTCCAACAATTGAGAAAGTTTGAGGTGTCAGTTGTGAAATTCCAACCTAAGACTTGGGAGTCTGTATACCGGTCAAAGGGGACTTGTTGAGCTGGAGGAGGAGGGGGTGATCAGTAGTATACAGTTGGTAATTTCAAGGTGGATTTTCACCAATCTACATATGTGAAATCTCTCTAGCCACATATACTGTTTAGAGCTATTTCTTTTAAAGTAATTATGAAAAGTTCTGACTGTTGTAGTCTCCAGAGTCCCAGTCTTATCAGTCTTTGTAGTCTGGTGAGCGACCCCACAGTCATTGACTGTCTTGTTGTCAGGTAAGTACAGTTTTTAGCTCACCTGAGACGAAGTCTCCGGTGGAGCTATAGTCATCACTCCTCGTCCGTCGCACCGTCCATCCATCCGTCCGTCTGTCCGTCCATCAACTTTTTTTAAAAACATCTTCTCCTCTGAAACCATCATACCAAATTGGTTCATATTTGGTGTGGATGTTCCCTAGGTGACTCTCATTCAGATTTGTTCAAATGAGGTCACTGGGTCAAATAGTTGCGAAACCAGGGCCATAATTCTATTCCTCCACAGTAATTCTTACAACAACTTCTTGTCCATAACCATTGTGCCGATTTAGCTAATATTTGGTATGGAGGGTCCTTGGGTGACTGGTGTTCAGATTTGTTCAAATGAGGTCACCCGGTCAATTAGTTGAGAAACCAGGGCCATAACTCATAGTAATTCTTACAATGACTTCTTCTACAAAAATATTGGGCCGAATTAGCTTATATTTGGTACTGAGGGACCTTGGGTGACTGGGAATCAGATTTGTTCAAATTGGGTCACTGGGTCAATTAGGGGCAGAGCCAGGGACATAACTCTAAAAACCAAAAAATAACATTTTTGCATTTTGATCATATTTGGGGTGGATGTTCCCTAGGTGACTGTCATTAATATTTGTTCAAATGAGGTCACTGTGTCAAACAGTTGCGAAACCAGGGCCATAACTATATTCCTCCTTGGTAATTCTTATAACGACTTCTTGTCAATAACCATTAAGCCGATTTAGTTTATATTTGGTATGTGGGGTCATTGAATGACTGGGGTTCAGATTTGTTCAAATGGGGTCACTGGGTCAAATAGTGGTGGAGCCAGGGCCATAATTCCCCAAAAAATAATAAAAAATTCAGTAACTCCTTGATCAATTTAACATACAAACAAAAAATATCACCCCCTCCCACATGACCCAGAACCCCACCCCAACCAACAGCATTCCACCCTATCTCATATCCTAACTCACAGGTAAATAAAGTATATTTATTTAAATTCCCATTACAAGACAACTCTCCTATGAACTGATAGACATGACACATGGCAAGGCAGATAGAGAGATAAAGAGAGCTTCTTCAGCCTTAGACAGAGTCCCCAGGGAGTGTATTCATGTCATCCATAATTTAAATGAGATTAATGGTGTTATCAATGAAGCACCCTTGTTGTTTATATTATCACTCAGTGGTCATTAAAATCAGATTAATTTCATTTTCTCAAAGAGTGCCTGGCATTTGTTGAATGAGGTTCCCAGAGGGTGAATTTAGTGACGCTATCCTACACAGCAGGCTAGCATAACCAAATACACCCTCTGAGAACCTTATTCCGCTTAGGCCTCATCTTCTGGGAAGTATCTAGAGTCTCAAGATCTCATTCTGCTTAGGCCTCATCTTCTGGGAAGTATCTATAGTATCAAATTTACATTGTTGTTAGTTAAATTTCCCTTCTAGGAAGTTTCTGTATCCCTTAATTTGCAGAAGATAAAATTCATGATTGAGGTGCCCAATGGGTGAACATCACCAATTTCAACTGGGGAACTTCAATCTTATTCTACGTCTTCCATAGCAGTTGAGGGCCTTATCAGAATGAGGTCCCCAGAGGGTGAATTTAGTGATACTAGCCCGCTGTGCAGGATAGCCTCACTAAATTCACCCTCTGGGTACCTCATTCTGCAAATAACAGACAGACTATTTCAAAGCTTGATTCAAGGCTAGCATCACCAAATTCACCATTTGGGGACCTCATTCTGCTTAGGCCTCATCTTCTGGGAAGTATCTATAGTATCAAATTTACATTGTTGTTAGTTAAATTTCCCTTCTAGGAAGTTTCTATATCCCCTAATTTGCAGAAGATAAAATTCATAATTGAGGGGCCCAATGGGTGAACATCACCAACTTCAACTGGGGAAATTCAATTTTATTCTAGGTATTCCATAGCAGTTGAGGACTTTATCAGAATGAGGTCCCCAGAGGGTGAATTTAGCGTCACTAAATTCACCCTCTGGGGGCCTCACTCTGCAAATGACAGACACACTATCACACTATTTCAAGGCTTGTTGTATAATACATTGTGTTGCTTGAGGCCAGGCATACACAATGTAGGAACAGACACGCTTTTTGTGATGCTATCCGGCACAGCAGGCTAGCATCACCAAATTCACCCTCTGACGACCTCATTCTGCTTAGGCCTCATCTTCTGGGAAGTATCTATAGTATCAAATTTACATTGTTGTTAGTTAAATTTCCCTTCTAGGAAGTTTCTATATCCCCTAATTTGCAGAAGATAAAATTCATAAATGAGGTGCCCAATGGGTGAATATCACCAACTTCAACTGGGGAACTTAATTTTTATCCTTATCAGATTTGTGAAAATGGGATCACAAAGTCAAATAAGGGCAGAGCAAGAGACTTAACTATTTCACTACATAGTAATTCTTAAAATATGTTTGCAAGAACTAGTTGGCTTATATAGAATGGAATGTTCTTCCTTGACTGCAATTCAGATTTTTTTAATGGGGTCACCTGGATTCAAATTTATTCAGATGGGGTCACCAGGTTAAAAGGGTGGGACCAGGGACATAACTATATGTCTCTATAGTAATTCTTAAAATGTCTTCTCAAGAGAGTTTGGACTATTTAGCTTACATATAGTATGGAGGAATCAGGAAGATCCTTTAGTGACTGAGATTCAGATTTGTTAAAATGAGGTCAACCTGTCAAGAAATGGCAGTCTATGGGGAGTTAACACTTTTGTGTCCAATAAAATCATAGAAATACCAAATTCATTAAAACATCTACCTTGGAACCACCTGACTGATTGGTCTGACATACATGTATTGTGTTTTGGGTCCATGGATAATTGGGCTTCAAACATGTTTAAATGGTTTTAGAAAAAGGCGCTTGTGAGATTGGAAATTTCCAACAATTGAGAAAGTTTGAGGTGTCGGTTGTGAAATTCCAACCTAAGACTTGGGAGTCTGGATCCCGGTCGGGAGGGGACTTGTTGAGCTGGAGGAGGGGGGTGATCAGTAGTGTACAGTTGGCAATTTCAAGGTGGTTTTTTACCAAGCTACATACTTGAAGTCTCTCTAGCCACATATCCTGTTTAAATCTACTTCTTTTAAAGTGATTATGAAAAGTGCTCACTGTTTTGGTCTCCAGAGTGCCAGTCTTATCAGTCTTTGCAGTCTGGTGAGCGACCCCACAGTCATTGACTGTCTTGTCTATGAAAATTTAGACTTGTGTCCAAATCTTATAAATGTTCCTCTTTTTATCACGCAATTATCCCCAAGTTTACTATTTTGCATTTTGCAATTTCTTATGAAGAGAATATGCCACTTCTGCTGAGGATAGAGAATATCTAACAATTTCACGAGTGGCATATTTAAATTCCCAGTGCCAATATTAATTGAAGACATTTATGTATGCTCAAGCTCGTCCAATGGTATTTATTTCCACTGTTCTGAAGCCTAATTTTGATGCCTAGAAATGTCCTGACCTTCAGTCCATGAGCTATTTGGTACCATTCAATTAGATCTCACAATTCACTCGACATGCAATTGTTTATAGCAAAATTCTAAATTATTGATGGAGAATAAGATAGTCAAACAATTTCAAATTTTGTTAACTGAATTTGAATAAACTATAAAGACCAAATATATTATAGTGGCGAAGTGGTCCAGTATATAGTATGCTCAACTTGTAACATCATGGTGTGTAAACGTCATGCGTTCAAATCCCGCTCTCAACCATTGAATGTCAGATGCTGCATTGGTTGCCTTTGGCAAGTGATCTCATACTACAGTTCTATATTCATATATACTATTCATATGGAGAGTTTAGAATCTTACATCTTCCAGCTTATTGAGTGTTGGGGATGAATATGTGCAGTTTACTGGACATGTATATTGTTGTGTGAATGATACATATTCATCTAGCATTAGCACTTTTAGTTTTGTTGGCTTATATACTCTATTTTGCACTCCACTATTTAATATTTATAAATATGTTTTGAATACTTCAGGAGGAAGAAGCTCATTTCATGCGTCTAGTCAGTGTGTTACGAGATCTGTTGATGGTCAAAACATTGTCGAGGGAAAAGAGGGACGAGATTCAAAGGTAACTGTGACATATCTGCCTTGACTCATTTCAAGAAAAAATACTGAAGTCTTAAATTTTAAAAAATACAATCATTAAAAGTCCAACCTTTGTTAGGGTCCTACGAACCTCGGATATTGGTTCCAGTCAAATCTCAAATCAAATCGTCGCTGTGGTTTCAAAATTAATTGCGGATATCTCAGCCCTGCTGAGATATCTATATATCTCAGCCCTGCTGAGATATCTATGTGGACAGACAAAAACAAACATGATTTCCAGATAAACAAAGAAGGATAACTCTAAATGGAAAACGTGAACAACGTCATTTGCCCCTCTTTTGAAAACAGTCATTATAGTGAACCTCCATACTAAATTACATTCAGATCTGATAACCCATGCCTGAGATATCTGTACGATTAATTTTGAAACCACAGCGATGATTTAGTTCAATAATGTGACTAAAGTTTGAAGCTTAGAGAGGGAGAGCACTAGAAGTCTGTCTTCAGTTTGAACATCTAAATACATGACAAAATGATTTTAACTCACGGTTTTAAGGTCATATAATCTGATAACAGGCAGAGAAGCCCCTCACTTTGTAGACATGTTTAGATATTAAGCTCAACAAACAACCTTAAGGCTTTTTGTTGAATTTAATAGATGAATAGATTCACGTCCAGAATAAAGGACAACTTTCCTACAAATGAGTTGAGTAATTTATTCAGTTATTAAAGGATTAATGGAACATCAGGGACATGATTTTCAGATATAGCATTCTATTTTCAGCCACACAATAAACCTCCTCACCAACATGCCTAGTGATTACTACGAGGAGCTCCTAACCCCCGTTAATGAGACGGAAGTCAGTGAAATGGAAAACAAGGACATAGAATATGATGGGAAAAACATGGAAGCAATACTCGTTCTCTTAGACTTCCTTCATCGGCGACTTGAAAGGGTGAGTGGTTGTTATGCATACACAGTTATGTTATGTACCTTTCTCATATTTAAATTCGGAGCTTATACCAAACCACAAGGAATAAGATGAGTGTATTAATGAGTGACATACATTACAGAAGGTTGGACTGAATAGCCAATTATATTTACATGTTGGCAACCAATCTCAACATCATTATTATATGCCCGTTGTACAAAACAGGACATATCATGTTTTTGGTCCATCTGTTCATATTTTGATTCTAGATGATAACTTTAATTCTACTCAACCATGAATGAAACTTTGTATGTAGTTTCACAACTGCAAAATACTGGTCAAGTTGGGGTCCGCTTGCCCATTTTTACCTGAGTTACGGCCCTTTGTTGAAATTTGATCTTATTTTTCAGTTCCGATGATAATTTTGTTTAATGTTAACTGAATGGAATGACATTTTGTATGCAGGTTTACAACCATAAAATACAGGTCAAGTTCGATTTTGGGTTCCGTCCGCCCATTACTACCGGAGTTACGACCATTTCTACTTTGAAATTTGTGCTTTCTTGGTTTCCGGATGATAACTTCAGTTAATGTTGATAACTCCTGTTCAGTTGTAAAGTGATAAATCATGGTAAAATCTTTGATGTTGCAACGCTTGTACACATTTCAGACTGAAGATGCATGAAAGCATGTCTCCATAGCAAATTTGATCCTGTCCCAAGTTTATCACATCATGATGAGGCTATGTATTGTGAATTGTGTGCATCTTATACTATCTGATATTAGGCTTTAAGCGATTTCTTCATCTTACTATTTACTTTAACTTGGATTTATTATATTTCCAGGTCTCAGATTGTGACAAGACAAAGGTAAGATATATCAGATTACAAGGCCATGCAAATAATTTTTCCGTTTTTAAAAAGACCAAAAAATTTGAAAAGCATGTGCGTGCGATTAAATTTTTTGTCCCCCGAAATTTTATTGTAATTTGCCACGTCCATCCGTCCATCCTATTCATGTTCCAGACGTTAAATCCAGTTCAAGTTATCTGAACGGAACGAAACTTGGTACGAGGAATAACCATCACATTATTGAGGTCAAGTTTGATTTTGGTCAGGGTGCGATGAATTTTGACTGAGTTGTGTCTTTTTTTAAACTTAGAAATCACAGTTTTTGGGTTGTTTGGATGATATTTTGAGCAATATTCAACAGAATTTCTTGATATTCGCTACGTGTTCTCATCTGCGACCATTTATTCATTTGGCTAGGCCTACTATCCACGCTGAGGATATTATCACTCTCTTGTCATTTATAGATGGATTATAAGTGAAACATGTTATTATGCCCCGACCCTCCGAAGGAGGATTTTGGGACGTATAGTGGAGACCTTCGTCCATCCATCCTTCCGCAGCAAACATTTCACAACACAGCTCAAGGATCGATAGTCCAATTTGGATGTCCTTTGGTATGCCTGTAGACCAGATTTGTGGAAAGGATCTCCACATTGTGCAGGTTTTGTCCTTACTTTTTTTCCTGAGTTATGGCCCTTTGCTGGACTAAGTGTAATACTTGTCAATGCGTCCATAACAAACAAACATTATGTGTTCTTTTTATTGGATTGTGTTTTCCTTATCATGGTGATAGTGCAGGTTGGGGGAAAGGATATCCACATACTATGGGTTTCGTCCATTCATTTTTATCAGAGTTACGGCCTTGTTTGACTTGGAAATTTGTTAATTTTGTGTCCGAAAGAACATTTCTGCTTGTAACTTGGCAAGGATCTTCTGATTCAGTTTTAGTTTGGTGTGTTTAGCACAACTCGGGGGAAGGATACCGACTTACCAACACTTTCGTCTATTCATTTTTACCAGAGTTACAGCCCTTGTTTGACTTGGGAATTTCTGAAATTTGTCTCTGTATGAACATTTCAGCTTGTACCTTGGGCATGGATCATCAATTTGGTTGTGCTTTGGTGCACAGTTTAAGGGGGAAGGATACCCACTTCTTGGAATCTAGAAAATAAAAAATAAATTCCATCCATTGCCCACTCTCTAAACTGGGCATATGCATTGCTTGGAATTGCACTTGTTACTAAAATATTTATCATCTGAAATAATACCTCTCAATTGTTCCTGTTGCAGCCTCCAAAAAACTTGAAGGAAACACTGGTTCCAATATTGCACTGTTTGTGTGAAGCATCCCGGAATAACAGGGCAATACGGAAATACTGTAAAATAAAGGTATGCTATACTCATGAATATAACATATCCATATCTTGTTGGTGTTACACCTATATTGCATATCAGCTGTTTAGCTCTGTCACTGTCTGAAAATATGAATGAAACTTGGATTATCGTTTGTAGGTCATTTGGTATCAGTAATGTCCATACTATTTAAATAAGGTCAAGTGGTCCGAAATAAATATGAAAAAGAATTTTGTCATAATTTGAATTCTCGCTGTAGTGCAGAGTTTCGTTAACTTAATGTCAAATTATTTTAATTGTGGGGTCTATTATTCGTTGATTTTGTGGTATGGCCAAACCATGAAATCAAGAGCCAACAAAATAATTGACACTACATTGGTGGACAGTTCTACTCAGACTTCAATATAATCATCTGTCATAAAGTGGATGTAATAAAACATGGAAGGAGAGCCGAAAACGTAATCAATTTATATAAAATATCCTCTTTGTTATTGTCTATATACCATGTATTCTGATTATTTTGGCAAATAAGAGAAATAATGCTGGTGGCTATTAGCACACTAACCGAACAATGCCCTATCAGCACCAGAACTACCTTGATACAACAATGATTAAATAAAATCTTCAGCCGAGCCACAGACAACTCTCCGTTTTGCCTGTTAAGACTCATTTTGTTTTTCCGATCAGGTGTTGCCACCCCTGAGGACGGAAGACATAAAGCATTTGCCAGAGGAGGGCCATTCATTACGAAACAGGTATGAGATATGCTGCATACACAGATTTGTTTCTGTTTCTGTTTAATAATGTGATAAAAACCTTGTTTGATAGTCCCACTTCTCCCTGATGTTGCCTCACTTTCCCCTATAATTGCTGGTATGAGAAGTGCCTTATCTCTCATAAAACAGTCAAGGAATATGAATTAATCCATGATACCATACATTAAAGGCCCATTTAATTTTCTAGTCACTTGATATACAGTTTTAATAACAATCTATGACATAAAATATGATTAAAATACTATAATTCATCACCATTTGGAACATCTGTGTCTCGGAAGGTGCCCATAGAGTAATAGAAAATAGCTGAAATCCTAGAAATATTTCCCATTTGGCTGCCAGAATGAAACAGAATTCAAACTAAGATATAGAGTTATTCCCCTTCCATTGAAATTAATAGACTTTGCTTCATTTAAGGGAGAAAATATTATCAGATTGTAGTGTCAATCAGTTCTTAGCTCACCTGAGACGAAGTCTCCGGTGGAGCTATAGTCATCACTCCTCGTCCGTCCATCCGTCCATCCGTCAACAATTCTTTGAACATCTTCTCCTCTGGAACCGTAAGACCGAATTGGTTCATATTTGGTGTGGATGTTCCCTAGATGACTCTCATTCAGATTTATTCAAATGAGGTCACTGGGTCAAATAGTTGCGAAACCAGGGCCACAACTCTATTCCTCCATAGTAATTCTTACAATGACTTCTTGTCCAGAACCATTGGGCCGATTTAGCTAATATTTGGTATGGAGGGTCCTTGGGTGACTGGTATTCAGATTTGTTCAAATGAGGTCACCCGGTAAATTAGTTGAGAAACCAGGGCCATAACTCATAGTAATTCTTAGAATGACTTCTTCTAAAAAAATATTGGGCCGATTTAGCTTATATTTGGTACGGAGGGACCTTGTGTGACTGGGGTTCAGATTTGTTCAAATGGGGTCAC
Source organism: Siphonodentalium dalli (assembly GCA_032622095.1). Taxonomy (NCBI): domain Eukaryota; kingdom Metazoa; phylum Mollusca; class Scaphopoda; order Gadilida; family Siphonodentaliidae; genus Siphonodentalium; species Siphonodentalium dalli. The sequence goes on along the minus strand of CP136067.1, from coordinate 79,606,992 downwards.
TGGGTCAAATAGGGGCAGAGCCAGGGACATCACATCACAGCTACCCCACACCACCCTCCCCACCCCACCCCTGTCCCTGCCACACCACGCTGTACCATACCATATTATCTCTGCCTAGTTCATCCCATTAAAATCCTTGTTTTGATCACAGCTGTAGGAGTATCACAAAGCTGTTTGTGCAGTCGTTAAAACCTAATTATCTAAATGTCAACACCTCTCCTCAAGACATACTGGTAGCTGATGTTTTCATGAATGGAATGCACTGGCTTTCAAGGTCATGGGAATTTTGTTAAGCTAATGTAGTCAGGCATTCAAATAAATCACGTATGTCATATTCTCGCAGGGATGTCCCCACAGTGTTGGGGGGGGGGGGGGGGGAGGTGAGGTGATTGACAGATTTGTTCAATGAAATGTAATTTTGAAGCTCACCTGAGACGAAGCTGTAGTCATCACTTCTCATCTGTCACCTGTTCATCTGTCTGTCCGTCGATCCATCTGTCAACAATTCTTTGAACATCTTCTCTAGATCATAAGACGGAATGGGTTCATATTTGGTGTGGATGTTCCCTTGGGGACTCACATTCAGATTTGTTCAAATGAGGTCACTCTGTCAAATGGTTGTGAAGCCCTCCATAGTAATTCTTAAAAACAACTTCTCATGTACCATCAGGTTCAATGGGTTCATATTTGGTATGCCTAAGCAAAGGACAGTTTTCCTCTTAATATGCTTCCTTCACACAAACCATCAGATTTATTTTACTGATATTTAGTATGAAGGGTTCTTTGGTGTCTGGGATTCAAATTTATTCAGATGGGGTCACCAGGTTAAATAGGGTGAGACCAGGGACATAACTGTATGTATCTATAGTAATACTTAAAATGTTTTCTCAAGAGAGGTTGGACAAATAGTATGGAGGATCCTTTAGTGACTGAGATTCAGATTTGTTAACATGAGGTCAACCCGTTAAGAAATGACGTGGCTATGGGGACTTAAGACTTTTGTGTCTAATAAAATCATTAAAATACAAAATTCATTAAAACATCTACCTTGGAACTACCTGACTGATTAATCTGACATACATATAGTGTTTTTGGGTCCATGGATAATTGGGCTTTAAACATGTCTAAATGGTTTTATAAAAAGGCGCTTGTGAGATTGGAAATTTACAACAATTTAGAAAGTTAGAGATGTCGGTTGTGAAATTCCAACCTAAGACTTGGGAGTCTTCAGCCCGGTCGGGAGGGGAGATGTTGAGCTGGAGGAGGAGGGGGGGGGGGGGGGGGGGGGGGGTGATCAGTAGTGTACAGTTGGTAATTTAAAGGTAGATATTCACTGATCTACATACATGTATATGAAGCCTCTCTAGCCACATATCCTGTTTAGATCTAATTCTTTTAAAGTGATTATGAAAAGTTCTGACTGTTGTGGTCTCCAGAGTCCCAGTCTTTGACTGTCTTCTTGTCAAAGGTACACATTTTGTGAATGTCCATCAACTCATGTTTCAAATGAGTTGTTGTAGTTAACAAATTTGAAGAAAAAAAAAAAAAAAGGTCTGAGCATGGAAAAGAGTCACAAAACTCAGTGAAAAGCCCTTGAATACTTGGCATTATTGAACCACCTGAATGGTGTAAGTTATATATGAATATTATTATGTGCTTGCAGGTTATGTAAACTCTTAACCACTCCGAGTAAAGAAGTTAAAGACTTTGTTGCAGATCTTCTGTTTGTTTTGTGTAAAGAAAATGGTAAGTATAAATGGTAGGATCCTGCAAATCTCAGATTTTGGTTCAAACCGAATCCCAAATGTTGAATAGCAAGTCAAGTTAAATACTGATGTTGCAGCAAAACAATGTTAAACCCTAATTAAGCACACAATAAGAAAAGGCAGTTTCAGGAAACACTCATTAAGCAGACAATTACTTTACTGTGTACTAAGACACAGTGTTTGCAGTGTTTTTTCTCAGCTAAGTATAACTTTTGTACTGAATGAAGAATGAATACAGATTTACTGGTGGAAGAAAGACCAAGCAGGGGATCAAGTTTATTAATCAGCTATAGATTATTCATCTACAATAAGCAGAACGTGGCCCGCATCATAAGTAACAAAAATCAGCCAATAAGGAAAAAGGTCGGTGATAGACCTCGGCCTTATAACTCGACCAATATTGAAACAACCAATTATTAACATATAGAAATCATAACACTGCATGTAACCACTGTTCCTGGTTACCCCTTTATTTACTAAATACATGTTGATGTGTAGTTATCCATTAGGAAATGTTCAGGTGATAAGTTCAGAGATGGGTCAATTACTTTCAAAAATCTCAATTACAAATACAACTAGAAATTTTAAACTTCCAATTGGAAGTTTGATACTTCCATATAATTGTCATATATATTCCTATCCAAATCTCCTCTCAATCATTACCTTTCCCATAACCCAAACCTTAATCATAACCATACCTATCGGCAACACGTACCATGTCCCAATATTAAATGTTTTATAAGCATAACCATGCTCTAGCCGTAACCATAACCACAATCATTCTAACTATATATATAACTTTAAAAAGTCATGGAATATAAGTAGTGGCTCATCTTTTCGATCGTAATTTTGTTTATCTCGATTAATCCGTTCCACAACTATTGAAGTATTTATTTAGTTACAACCATGCATACTTCAGACCTTATATTGTGATACATGAACATCATAAACACATTAGTTCTCAAAAATAAAAGATGAAGAATGAGGCTACTTTTGAAATTATATTTCTCGTAAAAAGTGACCCCTAGTAGACCCCTTTGGTATCATCTAGATGGTCTCCTGTAATTTTTATAGAAGACAGACACAGGCAGAGAGACAGAAATTCGGAAATATACAGTAATGCCCTATGTAATCGACCCCTTAAACACAGCAGAATTGTGGGTAACTTTTCGGGATTCAGGAGAGCTTTCGAATGAATGTCAACAGGCTATATTTCCCACTAAATCCTGAAATGTTACCCATAATTCTGCTATGTTTAAGGAGTCGATTACTTAGGGTATACTGTAGATATAGATGTAAAAATGTTTTTAAATTATTCATGAATTCCAAATTTAATCACATGATGTCAGATGTACCTATCCCATGACACTCCACGTAACAATTCACCGTGTGTTCCAATTTTATTTTTGTCATGATCCAACCGGTTGGTCACCAACAGCAGGTCAGACTGACAAACAAATGAACACACACACAGTTCGGTTTTATTAGTATACATACACACATGTGTACACTATCTCTTGTGCCTATATTCCAAATTAAAGACTTGAAATGTTAAAAATTATAACTGCAATGGGATGGTATATTCTCGTGAAAGATACGGATAGTTATAGTCTGTCCACAATGAAGTGCGAAGTTTTAAACCAATGCCGATCTGTAATTTGCCAAGACTGTTAAGTCTTGGTTTATCATTTTGTCGGGTCAGTGATTTCAACGGCCAGTAATATAAGTGACGGTTATATCTACGTGCAGCGGATATATTTATTTATGAAATAATTATGCGCGAATGGCAATCACTCACACAACTGATAACACATGTCTTGATTACGTCTTATTATAAAATTAGTAACATGCTAAGAAAGAGCCCAAATCACCAGAATGGGACAAAGGCGAATATGTTTTATTTGAAGTTCTATCATGCTCGGGAACGTTCTAGACAGATCACTGAAATGTCACTATATATGTGTATCAGGAATCAAGCATTAAATATAATTCAGAAACATCAATATAGCATAACAGGTTATGCTGTCAAGACACGTTATGTCGTTACAAACGTTTATACCGATTGTACTGACTGTCCAAGATCGCGAACTTTTCCACAGCTTGTGCGAATTTTGTATACATTTTGGGTTCAAAGCGACTTAATCGGACAGGTGCGTAACACACTGTGCCATCAGAAGTAGGCCAGTCATGCAGCCAATTCTATTTTAAAGAGCGCGGATTTGGGAAAGCTGCATTGTGTGAGAACGTAACATGATTCGCGTACATCTATATGCATTTCGGTATGTTGCTTTCCCGAGTAATGGTGCCTTTTCTGTGCACATAAATAGCACCAAACTGAACATACGCCTTCTCACCAGCAAAATGATAAATAGCCGATGTGTTAAAACGGTAGAATACCATAAACAAATATAGCATGTCGAGCTTGTAAAATAGACGGATATTCTTGGGAATATACGGATATGAATGCGCGTATTTTACCATTTAATACGTTATTGCAAGTCTTCACAGTCATGCATAAGTTCATAATACCAAGTTAACAACCATTATTCACACAAAAACATACTTATATATGTCGTTCAATGTAATTATGCTACATTGAACGACCACCCATTTAGCAACAGCGAAATAGCGTATGGTACGATGACATTAAACTCTCTTTGCTCGCTTGCCTATATCGCGATGTTCCCAACAGTTTAAGGTGTTTTATTTTAACAAATAGATTGTCATGAAATGGTAGCATTCTGGAAATGATATATACATGGCAGCTTATATCTACACATTCCATATGCAATTCGCTTAATTTTGGTGTGATTCATATTCTTGAATACACGCAGGTGGTGAATTAGACGGCGCTTTAAGGCATTTTTGGTATATTTTCCGATTAGCGGACGAATGTACGACGTCGACGTTGTCGCCTATTCGTAAGTTATAAGACTTTACATTACGTCTCGTCCAATTAATGCGAAATATGCAATCGGCGGTCTTAACAGTCGGACAATAAAGTCATATATTTTCACTCGTGACACATACAGATGATAAAGAGACAGTTTTTAAATGGTCAGATATGAATTCAACAAAAGTATGCACTATGTCAGATGGTAAACCAATACCAAATCGCAAAGTGTCACGTTCCGAAATTATGATACCAAAATTAGCGACTAAGGGGCGGCAAGGTTGGGGCGTCGGACGGGATACGCTGACTCCCGTTCATTCAATTAAAAAATATAATATAAAAAAAATGGTTTACGGGTACGCGAACGTATATCAAATAGTTTCAATTGAATTGAGAACTGCAAGCGAAAGTCCGCGCATAGACGGATTGTGCTTTAGGAAAACGTGGTCCATGCGGAGAAGTGTTATAACATTATCCGGCTGACACCACAGTTTCGTTTTTCAAATATCAAAGTCGAGAATTTTTTTTGTAAAAAATGCGCGTTTTAAAAAAAGTGAAAACAAAACGAACTACTATTCTAAAACTAATGAATTTTGAGCGTTTTTGGACTCAAAATATGTCAATTTTAAGCCGCATCTTGATAAAACTGCAGAATTACGGCCGATTGACAAGACAGACAGCCGACATTGTTTTGAGTGATTACCCATTAGCCAATATAACAAGTAACGCAGTGCGCCGAACAGGAATGGATGTTGAAATATATCATCAGTGGTCATTGGTGTAATTTTGTCAAAATTTTCTGGTTTGGTCTTCTGTCTATGTTTAAGACGCTCACATAGACCAAATCCAGCTGTTGCGCTTCGTCTAGGAGAAGATCTGGGCACAAGCACTTTCTACACATGGACTTTATTAGTACATTTTTCGATGTGTTATAACTTGGCCATTTCTCAACCGATTTACAAAATTCTTTCACGAGTAGCATCAGTAGGTCGTATAGATACACGAAAGTAAAAATGGTTGGAATCGGTGACAAAAAAAAATTTGACAAATTTTGCACCCCTCCCCAGGTCGACAAATTGTATTCGGACTTTGGTGAAAATTTTCTCGATTCGTGCCCTTTCGTTAGTTAACACGGTCACGTAACCCGAATTCAGCTGCTTGGCTTCTTATAGGAGAAGATCTGGGCACAAACTTTTTCCAAAAATTTTGATTAAGGGCCATAACTCTGGAAAGAAAGTTAGGACATAAACCTAAATGTTTCATTCAGTTGTAACTTGGCAAGGTGCATATACCTACCAAATTTCAATGATTTATCTTTTTAACTTTCTGAGATATAAGGGTTACAAAATATATTAAGAAGAAGAAGTAGCATAAATAATGAAAAATAAAAATAAAAAATTGAATAACAATATACATCCATATTAAAATATGGAAGTATAATTACAAAGACTTCAAAACACAAAGTAATTAATTGCAATTACTTTGATACATGTAATTAATTCCTTTTCAATTACTTTAATGGAATCATAGGTTGTTTTTGATCTTATTATTGAATTGGAATCATGCTGCTCTTATATTACCTGGTTTTACCTAGATTATCTCCCTGTCGCCCTAAACATCTCCCCCCCCCCCACACCTAGATTATCTCCCTGTCGCCCTAAACATCTCCCCCCACACCTAGATTATCTCCCTGTCGCCCTAAACATCATCCCCCCACACCTAGATTATCTCCCCGTTGCCCTATCCATCTCCCCCACCTGAGTTTTTCTTACCTTAACATGTAATGGCCAGTTAGTCTCATTTTATCATTCAATATGACTATATATGTGACTCAGAAAAACTATCATTGGTGACAAGGGAGCATGTTTTTTCTTCGGCAGAGGCATTACATTTCACCTTACCAACTGAGCTACTGAGGGCCCAGGCTTTTCATTTTGACCAGGCCAACAGGCCCAATCTCCATAAATAGCCCCGTTTTTGGCATTGGCAGGGCCTTTTTCATGAGCCCCATAAAGCTCGCAACCCCAGTATGGATCTAGCCAAGTACAAAGAGATTAAAGTTGAATCATTAAAATGCAAAGGGTAAACAATTTAAATAAGTTCCATTCTACAAACATGTGTTTGGTTTAACCCTTCCATGACTGGTGCTTCCTGACATTTTGCAAAAAACCCTGTGCCAAAGCATTCTCTTATATATGTGAGTCTCCCATAGGGAGCCTCACACATATATAATAGAATCCATTGGCCTAACAATATTTACCTTGAGCTTGTAGGCCAGTGCATTCTCTTATGTATGCGAGGCTCCCTATGGGAGACTCATATATAAGAGAATGCACTGGCACAGGGTCATTAATGCTGCACCAGCGCGGCTCCCATCATGAAAGAGATAATATTATTTTCTGAACTGAATTCAAGGAATTGACAATTTTTATGAAAAAGTTATTAATTGTCATGTCTGATTCATTTTCATGTGCAGGAGATAAAGTGTACTTAGAACTACAATCCAAGGACTAATATCCTATCAGTCTTATCGGTTATTGATTTACAGACTAATATCCTATCAGTCTTATCGGTTATTGAATTACAGACTAATATCCTATCAGTCTTATCGGTTATTGATTTACAGACTAATATCCTATCAGTCTTATCGGTTATTGAATTACAGACTAATATCCTATCAGTCTTATCGTTTATTAAATTACAGACTAATATCCTATCAGTCTTATCGGTTATTGAATTACAGACTAATATCCTATCAGTCTTATCGGTTATTGAATTACAGACTAATATCCTATCAGTCTTATCGGTTATTGATTTACAGACTAATATCCTATCAGTCTTATCGTTTATTGAATTACAGACTAATATCCTATCAGGCTTATCGGTTATTGATTTACAGACTAATATCCTATCAGTCTTATCGTTTATTGAATTACAGACTAATATCCTATCAGTCTTATCGGTTATTGATTTACAGACTAATATCCTATCAGTCTTATCGGTTATTGAATTACAGACTAATATCCTATCAGTCTTATCGGTTATTGAATTACAGACTAATATCCTATCAGTCTTATCGGTTATTGAATTACAGACTAATATCCTATCAGTCTTATCGGTTATTGAATTACAGACTAATATCCTATCAGTCTTATCGGTTATTGAATTACAGACTAATATCCTATCAGTCTTATCGGTTATTGAATTACAGACTAATATCCTATCAGTCTTATCGGTTATTGAATTACAGACTAATATCCTATCAGTCTTATCGGTTATTGAATTACAGACTAATATCCTATCAGTCTTATCGGTTATTGAATTACAGACTAATATCCTATCAGTCTTATCGGTTATTGAATTACAGACTAATATCCTATCAGTCTTATCGGTTATTGAATTACAGACTAATATCCTATCAGTCTTATCGGTTATTGAATTACAGACTAATATCCTATCAGTCTTATCGGTTATTGAATTACAGACTAATATCCTATCAGTCTTATCGGTTATTGAATTACAGACTAATATCCTATCAGTCTTATCGGTTATTGAATTACAGACTAATATCCTATCAGTCTTATCGGTTATTGAATTACAGACTAATATCCTATCAGTCTTATCGGTTATTGAATTACAGACTAATATCCTATCAGTCTTATCGGTTATTGAATTACAGACTAATATCCTATCAGTCTTATCGGTTATTGAATTACAGACTAATATCCTATCAGTCTTATCGGTTATTGAATTACAGACTAATATCCTATCAGTCTTATCGGTTATTGAATTACAGACTAATATCCTATCAGTCTTATCGGTTATTGAATTACAGACTAATATCCTATCAGTCTTATCGGTTATTGAATTACAGACTAATATCCTATCAGTCTTATCGGTTATTGAATTACAGACTAATATCCTATCAGTCTTATCGGTTATTGAATTACAGACTAATATCCTATCAGTCTTATCGGTTATTGAATTACAGACTAATATCCTATCAGTCTTATCGGTTATTGAATTACAGACTAATATCCTATCAGTCTTATCGGTTATTGATTTATTTGCTAAAGCAACAATAAGAAAAAGTTATGTTTTTTGTCCCCCGACATTCCGGCGGAGGACTATAGTAATGACCCTTGTCTGTCCGGTACTTTGTCCACGTCAGTATTCAGTCATTTTCCGGTCAATTTTAAAAAAACTTGGTGCATGTATCAACCATCATGGGCACATGCATGCCTGCAATTTTAAGTTTAGTCAAGACTCATTTTGGCAGAGTTATTACCATTTTCCTATATAGAATTGTACATCCTGGGATGCATCTTTTGTCCGAACCTGTATTCCATCATTTTCCAGTCAATTTTTTAAAAACTTGGCACAGATGTCAACCAGCATGGGAACCATAAAATACTATGCACTGTGCTAGCTACTTGAATGCTGCTATGTCTACACCAGTCTTGTTTTTCAGTAAACCGGATGATAAAATATACTGGTTTCGGTAATTGCTCTGGCCTGCTGGCAGACAGAGGGTTAATGCTAGCTTCCAGAGATAAGGGGAACTATTCCAGCGAGTCAGAAGAATCTGACATGGAGGAGTATGAAGACATTCGGGACCAGTAAGTACAAGAATAAGTGGTATGACAGCAGTTATCTTCCCTCTATGCTGATGCTATACTGAAAATTCTGAAGTTTTATGTTGTGAGGGCTTGGAATTGGATTGTCACATTATGCCCAGTGTAACCATCTTAAAAATGTTTATATTCTCTTTCATGTACCCCATAAAAAAAACCTTTATTTCTGCTAACCCGACCGACCCTATTTTGAACTGCCGAGTCTACACATTTTATTGTGAATTTGGAACCCCCCTGACTTAAATCCTTTTGAAAATCACAATAAATAAAATTGTAATGTTATCACTCACTTGTTTACTAGTTCAAATAGGTTCACTTTGGTATAGAATATGGATTTTCTTTAGAAAACCAGGAAGTGTCATTTTGTCCGAAATTGCTTTAATATAATCTTTTCCCCGCAAAATAAACTAATACTTGCACTAGATAATATAAGTGCTCTAATGTTTCGATGAATCCATAAGTTTTAGGATGTAGCTAAAATTCTGGAAGATTAAGTCTCTCATAAAATTGCCATGACTATCAATTAATGTTGACAACTCTGCACCAGCTCAAAAGACCATGCAATATTAGAGCTGTCATGAATATTGATTTTTATCATTAATAATAAACAGTAACTTAATATTAGATGTCACTGAACCTAAATAAACAATGATGTTTGGCCGTGATGTACAGCTCAATCACATAAGCTATTATAGTCCACACTTGGGACAATTAACACAGGTAGGTGAGAATAAGATACTGCTCCTTGTAGTGACACATGTTAAATAAACAGTAACTTAGTATTAGATGTCACTGAACATAAATAAAAAACGATGTCAGTCATTCTGAGTGACATGAAATCACTTCTCTGACTCAATTCACCATCTGTTCAAGGATGAGATAATTGACCACCGATGATGTGATGTCTGTCGACAGACACCAAAGCGAAGATACAGAGTGTACACTTCCGTGCAGAAATATACAACGGTGTCGCTCCTTGAAATATAACAATGTGGCACAATCTTTGGAACCGAAATAAACCTGCACGCTTTTGCGACATTGAGTCATCGAACATCTGATTGGAAGCACTTTGATTCAAGATCAAATGTGTTAACCCTTCGATTAGAGCCCAGTTTAACCCTGTCACAAAAACGAGTGGAAAAACGGTTTCTTTATGCCAAGCAAGGACCAATGTACATTAATCCACGTCTGCATGATCGGAGAATAAAACGGAGCAGAAAACCACAATAATACCGATTAGTTGATTACCAAAATGGTAATCGATTATCTACTATTTTCAACAATATAATACCCACTTTCCCTCAAATCAGATTCAATTTTCAAACATGACCAACGTCATTTAATGCTCTTAAAAGTTAAATAATGCTGCATGTATACTAAATGTATACCATGTATTCAAATACCATGAACATTATTAATTAAAACATGTCACCTAAATCCGATGTATGAATTAACTACCTTTGAAATTTATAATTACCTATACCTATAATTACCTATAGCGATACGTTACAATGAATTACTTTTGCATGAAATTGAGTCAACCGGAACATCCAAGGAAAGGGGCCCGAAAATAAGACATGATCACTCGCTAATTGTAACCAAAGTTGCTTGACATAAAAGCAAACAACAAAAGTGAGGACCACTGCTATAGCACAGAGTTTTAGCCCTCATGTTGTGAAATATAATTGAGTGCTGAGTGTATCCGTTTTGGCGAGAAAATGTGAACACTTGCGTCATCGTTCACGCATTTGTGCTGGGGGCTCCAGGTGGGATAACGAAACTGTTATTGACTGAACTTTTACTTTATCTCCATATTGGGGATATATATGTTTTGTGATTAGTCCGGCATTCTTTTATGTAATACGATAGCACGGCATCTAAGAGCGTGAGCAGTTTCAACCACGGAAATCCTGTGCACAAAATATCCATACTTAATAGCTATATTATCATTTCCTAAGGCAACTACTTGTTAATGAGTAATTAGTAAAGAAAGGGTTAAGGATAAAAACTAGTGAACATTTGATATTAGTTCAATTAGATCTCAATTCATTACTTTTCACACAAAAAAAGCCATTAGTTATTATTATTTATGCATGCAAGCTGTGCGCTGTTGGTTTGACTGATTTGGCAATGGATTTTCGAGGAAAACGTTGTTTAGTGGTACACTTTGCTATTTTCCACCTCTGAGTTATTCAATGCGTGATATGCTAACAACTTTGAATTTTACAGAATAAATCCAGTAACAGGTCGATTAGAACGTGAAAGATGTGATCCAATGGAAGGGATGACAGATGAACAGAAGGAACATGAGGCTATGAAACTAGTCAATGCTATAGACCAACTGCAAAGGTATGATCATTGTCATTCGGAGCTGTTCTGTAGCTAAATCTGGTTACTAAATTCTGTTCACTACAGAGAATTATTCTGCGCTAAACTATCAGCCATAATATCTGGTATATCAAACACGTGTATGCTATGAAGATATGAGGGAAATTCTCCTTTCCCGGTTAACTAATGGTACAAACTTTATTCGGTGGGGTATTTTTATATTGCCGTGGGTTGGCATCCATTGTCCGTACTTTAATCCATGGGTGTTTGCGTGCGTGTGTTTATACGTCAACATTTTTCTTTGGCTCACCCTACAGGCCGCATCCCTCATTCTATCATCACCAAACTTCATATGGGTCTTCAGGGTGACCTCCCCCTGTCAAAATACAGCTAAGCTGTTTTTTACAGCTACACTGTTTTATAGCTGTTTTGTAGCTGTATTGTTGTTTTTAAAACAGTTATTAAACAGCTTAGCTGTAAGTTAGCTGTAATCAATAACTCTAACATGTCATATTACAGTGTAACTTTTTTTCTTGGTTTCTGAATTTTTCATAACTTCTTTTAAAAGTGGATTGATCAATTAAAAAAATTAATATTGGGATCTCTCTAATGCCCCAAGTCTATATGAAATAATAAATGATATAAAATTCAGTATCAAACAAGATAGTGTCTTCTGGTTGTAAATATGTTATACACTAGAATCTTATTAAACAGACATGGCTCGATCAAACCCCAAAATTATTTATACATAATTTGGTAAGAGGTATCTCAAAACATATTTACATGGAAGGTTACTGAACAAACTCGATATGGCGCTGAAAAAAAAACATGTTTTATTTCGTATATTTTGTGATAAATTTGAGATCATTTTGTTTGTGCCAGTTAAAATCAGACCATGAGATGAAAATCTAGAGCTTTCATCGCTATGCAACTTTTATGGCACTACATTATTTTGATGACAAAAATTAAATTGAAGAGAAAGCAGGGTGTGCAGTTTCCAGTTTATAAGATGATGCAATTATACGTTTTCCAGACAGTCACACATTATTGCGTTTCTGGAATTTCAATGAATACAAATGGTAGTTTTTATGACTTCAATGCATCTCTCTGGGACAGATAATAGTTGTAGAAAGGTATTTACATGTATTAACATATTTTGATACTGGGAAAAAAATCAAATTCAAATTTTAGGTTTAATCAAGAGCGCAATTTGCCATGTAGTAAAACAGGTGTCCTGAGTACATCTTCATTAAAACTTGGATAGGGGCCTTTAAAGAAAACACTTAACCCTTTCATAACGGGAGCTGCGCTGGTGCAGCATTAAAGACCCTGTGCCAGTGCATTCTGATATATATGCGAGTCTCCCATAGGGAACCTCACTTATATAAGGGAATGCACCGGCTTACAAGATCAAGGTAAATATTGTTATGCCAATGTATTCTCTTATATATGCGAGGCACCCTATTGCGACTCGCATATATAAAAGAATGCATTGGCACAGGGTTTTCACAAAAAATATCAGGAAGCTCCAGTCATGAAAGGGTTGTTCAGGGTTATAAAAAACACAAACTTATGCCTGAATGCCTTTTTTCAGGGGTGGAATCATTCAGCCATGCAGGATAGGAGAAGACGGCAGACCACAGCCAGTGGAACACATTATGGAGCTCACAGAAGGTTTACATCTGGACAGTTCCGAACAGGGAGAACCACCAGCAACACAGTGACATGGGAGATAATACTGAGGTCACATGACCCAAATTATACACGAGCTCATGCCTAGGATCAACTGTGATTTTAGTGCCAAAATGGATTTGAGAATTCAGTTATTCTTAATTCATGGATGAGGAACATGAAATGAACAAACTGGAAAAAATCTCACATATATTCGTACTCAAAGTTTTATTATTACCATAAGAAACACAATCAATATAATTATTGACAATGAACTCTGATTGATGTTTCAATAAAAATGCCTTTCTCTCGTAATATCTTATGACAGACATCTGAAAATATAGGTAATGTGAGTATTAATTGGAACAGAATTATGGATAGTGATTTTGGTAGTACATAACACATACTCAGCACCATAGTATTTCCATTATTATATGTGTATGACCAATTGTGTAATATACACATTCTCATGCTTTTTATATAATATTGTGACTGATGAATGTTTTACAATTGACTTCATTTATTGTGTATAAGTGAGACATATCAGTGTTCTGTTTAACCCTTTCTACACTGAATGGATTCTCCCACTCAGCCATAACAGTATATATTGGGACGGTCTATTAATCATTTGGAGGGATATTAAGGATATATGAGCAGACATCAGCCATACAAAATGATAATACAACGCAGAAGAATTCATATTCATTGCTGGGAAATGTTTATATTATAAGTTCAACAAACACTCGTTTGTTGAACTTATTATCTGAACATTTCCTAATGGAAGTACTCATCGATGAGTATTTAGTACAGAAAGGGTTAATATTGGAGAATGGTAAGATATAATACTAGTGATTTCAGTCTGTTTAGTCTGTGCCGATATAATGAATTTCAGGAAAATCCGAGAGATAGGCTTTATTGGCTGACTTTTCTATTGAGTTGATCGTTGGTAATTATATTGACTGAACAAACGTAACTTGTCATTGCATCATCACCCGTTTGCACAGTTTATGTTGGACATTTGACAGAGCTGCTTGTTCATCCAGAGGTATTCTGTTGGATAAAGTGACAGAGAGATGATAGAGAAATTCTACATTTTGGGTACAACACCATTATATAGTCGGGCAACCAACACAGATGAGAAAATTCCATCATTGAGTATTTATTAGAATGAGACAGTAGTACACGTGGTCAAGATTTCCGACCCCAAACAAAGAGAGAGAAAAACTGGTTTGTTATAATAGAGACCGCACTTGGACAGTCACACACAATGCACCCAAACACAGTCCTCAATACAACCCACTGGTGCAAGTTGTTTATTCCACCAATAAACATTTACCATATTTTATTCATGTACACTCATTCCGCCATCCTGTATTATCTATTGACGATGGTGTTTTTTTATCATCCATGTAACATGTGTATTTCCTACCAATTTTGAAGACGTAGGTGACCAGATCACCTCTAAAATCAAAATTAATAATTTATAATGATAAATATTTGTTTTATATAATGTTTAATCCACCAGCATTCTCTAAAACAATCTATACATTTTATCAAGTCACTTTTGACCAAACGGCATGATTACACCATTGTCATTGTTTAACATCAAAGGTTGCCCAAAGGAAGTTACAATCTGATCTGAATCGATCGACAACGAAATGATGGAAATTTCGGCTTAAACGTACCACATCCAGTTAATAAACATTCCTATTCTTGAGTTCTAATTAAGTGTCAGATGCAGAAATCGTGGATGACGCGGCGCCATCTTCAAAGTCGGTTGGTTGGTGTGATATTGTCATGAGCATTAAGCATCAAAACTTGAGACAGTGAACAAGGATCAATGAGCACATTAGTTAAATTACTTCCCTTTTCTCTCTCATCTGTTTATTTCACATGTCTACCCAGTTAGCTGAGTAAGAGTTGTTTCAACGTGAAATATAATCAATGTAACATTGACTAAATTTCATAACAATTTTTGAATTTGATATTGTCACGAATGTGTCTTGAATGTCAGACATCATAGAATGAGTAAACAGGAAAGGTCAATTCTAAGACAGGTAGGGTCCTGCGAATTGGAGATTTTGATCGAATCGAATATCGAATCGAGTCTACGTAATCGAATCGAATATCGAACCGAATCATACCTGTGTGTTGCATTCTCAATTAGGCATTTAATGTCAATGATTAGACGATTTGAGAAACGTTCTATGAACTTCCATAAAGTTCCATCATAACTTGTGTGGCGATCAACCGTCGTTCCCGATACTATTAACTTCAATTGAGAATTGTCGAGAGAAAAAAAAACCAGATTAAAACGTCCATGCGGTCGTAACGACGATTAGATATATAACCACTAAACGGATTATCGGAATTAAAATTTTTACGTGTGTCAGTCAACTCGTACCCTGACCAACTCGTACCCTGGTGTTTTTCAGCAATCCATGGGGACAAAACGGTGGTATTTCAACTAAATAACGGACATACTATAAACTTGAAGATGCAACAACAGTCGCAGGTTAGCCTGTTTATGTAGTGCTGGATGCTTATAGATGTCTTGTTGTCCCAGACGCTTGCGATTTATATACCACGTTGCTTTCATCACACGTGTAAGTTCCTGCACTACATGCAGCTTTTATCATGTTTAAAATAAACATGAATAACGGACGACAAATTGTCAAGTTTCAAGGAACGCTCCGAAACTGAAAGTTAACTTCAAAAGAAAACACTGCCACACGCACTCTTCGACGCCAGTCTCATCGCTATTATAATTTACGCGTGTCGTCGGTCCATCAGCGATCTCTGAGCTTTTGGCTACCATGTTGAAAGCTAGAATTCAGGTTTATTTAGTCGTCCTATAGTGGCTAATTACTGGCTATACTTATATTTAATAGCATGCGAACATTCGCGATGTACAATAAGAATTATAAGGTGCATATATTCATAATTTTTGGGAATTATATGGCACACAAACAGCGAAGATCGACGTGTGCACTTGTCCGTAAACAACTTACTTTTTTGTCAGTGTATATTCAAAATTTCGAGTTGGAAATTTCTAATCGGATTCAAATTGAATTTGACTTTCGAATCGAATATCGAATATTCGCAGGACCCTAAAGACAGGATAAACAAAAAAGCTTGTTTCTGGTTTTATTTCAAAGTGATGTGTTAAGCAAATATCTTTATTTTGCTTCATACCTATCTCACGATAAATGACGCATGCAATGAAATGGACTCACATCTATAGTATAATTGTGGCACATTCAAACTTACCAGAATTTGTACATATGAATAGGAATCTATAGGGAATATCTCTGCCTGTCAATAGTTAAACTATCTGAATATTCTTACAAGTGAAGAACAGACCATACCATCATATACTCTTAACCCTTTCAGTGCCAAGTTCGATTTTTGTATCAACCCATAATCATTTATCAAATTTACTGATTATAATAATGTGATACATTGATGGAAAGAGCTCTTAGAGCTCTTTCCATCAATCTATCACATTATTATAATCAATAAATTAAAAAATGATCAAGGAAATATGGGTTGATACAAAAATCGGACTTGGCACTGAAAGGGTTAAAACTGAATATATTCCATTGGATATATTGAGAAATAACAAGTTTTATTTAGACTCCAGGGTAGAATTAAAATATATATCAATCGAGGACACCTGTCCAGAAAAGCTTCTATCAATTTATATCAAATTTATTTTAAAAATTTTATGACATTCGTTGGACAGTATTAGGGGCTATTTTTAGAACAGAAATCCACGCGAAAACGTTTGGAGCATACCAAGTAGATAAACTCTTATCTTTACGCAGATCAGATAAGAGATTTATGATTGAAATAAACCACTTCATTATGCCTTTATAGACAAATAATATATCCCATCTTATTCACAAAATAGCTATTTCTAGTCTTGAAATTTGGATTTAGAAAACTGATGTTGTAATTGTGTCCTAGAAGAGATAGACCATCTTTAACTGCTGAATCTCAGTGACATGTTTGACACATACTTCACTGTTGAGTCACGTCATTAAGAGTGGAATGGTGAAACTATCAAAGTCTTATCCCATTCTTCTCTAAATACTCATTGACATGTAGCTCCCATAGGAAATGTTCACATAATAAATATATTATCTAAACATCCTTCCAAATGAATAATAGACCATTCCATTGTATACTTTTATAAATGAATGGGAGAAACCATTTAAGTACCTATCCTATTAAGTACCTTATATTAAGGGTTAAAGTACCTATAACCTCAAATGATATATCGCTGCCCCAATATTCTACACAAGAAACCAACAACTGATCTCAAGCAGAACAGGTGGTACATTTGAGGTGCAAAATCAATTGTTCGATCATGCACAAAAGTGGGAAAGGCTACACAGGATTGGATATCCCAGAGGAATTTAGGCCTGCGTTTTGGGATTTTAGTTTCCATTTGAACATGGATGAATATTGTGCCGGCCAGACACATACTGCCATCGTTCTCGGCCACAAAATTAAACGGTTAATTAAATATACTAATTTTTTGGAAATCCAGTAGTAAATTGTTATAATATAAAAACTAGCCGATTACACATTTGAAAGCATGTGTTCCCATTGCCACATCAACTATATTATATCATCACTCGTTTCTATGTGAAATATTCTTTGAGATATCTAAAGGAAGTCCCACACTTTGTTACATTCTGTCACTCTTTTCTGCATATTAATGATTGAAGCAATTCACTTGAAACATTATATATGTCTCAAAACCAAATGTTTCATATCTGAAATCAACCCCGCTTATGTAATATCATTGTGCACTATATTGCCCATAAGACAGATGTGTATGTTTGTTGAATATGTTTGTATGAAATATATATCATAAGACCAGATCTAGAATCTATATTGTGCAATATCAATGTTTAATGTCAAATTAAACAGTAATCTCTCAATTTTGTCTCTATCTGCTTCAATGCTAACATTAGGGTCCTGCGAATCTGAACATTTCACAGATTTTATATCCAATATCGAATCGAGAGGCAGATATCGTTATTGAATTGAATCTCAATTTCAATTGAACCACAATTCAATTTGGATAGCCACTGGTGCAAATTGTGGGTCCTCAAAGTCATTAGCGAGCTTGTTCCTATCTCTATTTCAGTGTATTGAAAAGTATTGTGAAAGAAAATAACATTGCATGTGTGATTCAAAGTTTTTATAATTTACACACATTTCATAAAGCCACATGGCAGTTTGCGTTCCAAAATACACCAAATAATATTTGCTTTTGAATTTTTCCAGGTATCAAAAGAGTTTGATAAATAATTGAACTACCTTTCTATGAGCATAAAATGTCCCAGAAAGATGCATTGAAGTCATAAAAAAACACAGTGTTTGAGTCTCAAACAGAAAACAGCCATTTGCACGACAAGGAACAGAAAATAGTTTTCCGTGTTAGTCTATTCCTGATATGGTAGAAATGAAGAGCGTTTGTTTCTCTTCTGTGCAAAATAAAATTAAAACAGCTGGAAAATGGCAGTGACCATGGCAATTATTTATTAGGCCTGTATATCAATATTTTGTGCATTTGGCAACCTAAGATATATCTCCTTCCAAATTGCATAAACAAAGTTTGGAAGCTCGAATGAGCCATGTCCATTTGAGTAACTTAGCTAAAATAGGCCTGTACTTACCCCCGATACCAACAGTTACCAGTTGATCTTAAAATCTCTTAACCCTTTACCCAACAAACCGGCCAAAACCGGCCAAATAAAGCTTCAACAGCCTAAAATATCTTCGGTCTGTCTCAATAGAACCATACAAATATGGATATCATTGGAACCGGCTCCTTGACCACATTGTGATAGTTACAGTTATGCCCTGTGCCAATGCATTCTCTTATATATGCGAGTCGACCATAGGTCGCCTCGCATATATAAGAGAATGCATTGGCCTTAAAAAAACCTCTTTTTTTACACTTTTTACCATTTTTTCTTACATTCTTTAACAATTTTATAATTTTTAATGTGTTAAGCCAATGCATTCTCTTATATATGCGAGGCGACCTATGGTCGACTCGCATATATAAGAGAATGCATTGGCACAGGGCCCTTCTGTTGGGTAAAGGGTTAATTTAGCAAACATTTGTATAATATACATGCTTTAAATACGAAGAGCAACACTTGAACCGGAGAACTAATTTTTGCGATGGTTTTGTTCGCTTTTCATACAGACAACAGAGCGATAAGGAATGCGGGGAGTTTTAATGTTTGAGGTCAACCCAGAAAATTTAAATGTCAAAGTAACACCACAGGTTAGCCATATGAGCCATAAGAAGTTTGGGATCAATTGGATAAAAAATGTTGGCTTTAGGCATGCCGAAATGTTTAAAGATGCAAAGAGTAAAATCCATTGATGGCTGCCATCAGCCATGTTTTTGATTGAAAATCAAACAAATATCGAATGCATGGTGTGTAGATGGATTCAAATTTGAAATTCAAGATGGCTGCTAGCAGCCGTGTTTTGTAAAACAATTTGGACAAATTTGATGGCTCCCATCTATTGGTCACCCAGCAGATCCATATGAAGTTTGGTGACAACCGGATAAGAGATGTGGGCTGTAGAGTGTGCCAAAGCATATAGTCATGCAAATGTTTTTCATAAAAAAATCATTCAAATTTGATAGCTGCCATCTGGAGGTGATCCCAAACATGACTAAATTTTCAAAACAATAAATGCGGACTGCAGGGTGTGCTGATGGATTCAAATTTGTTTGCTGACAGCCATAATTAGTATTCCGGATGGAGTGTGGTCATTAGT
Source organism: Siphonodentalium dalli (assembly GCA_032622095.1). Lineage (NCBI taxonomy): Eukaryota > Metazoa > Mollusca > Scaphopoda > Gadilida > Siphonodentaliidae > Siphonodentalium > Siphonodentalium dalli. The sequence goes on along the minus strand of CP136067.1, from coordinate 79,586,881 downwards.
CTCATCAAAAGAAGTCAGTCAAGGATTTCAAATCTTGTATCAAACTCCGGGTTATGTTATCATATTGGGCTATGCATCTTGTCAACTTTATGCCATCTGCTCTCATGTGATAATCACTAATGCAAACAAGTGTGGTAGGCCCCTGCAAATCGGGGGGTTTTCATTTCGAATCGATTCTCGAATCGAATCGGGTAAAATATTTGAAATCGAATCGAATCCCGAATCGAATCGTAATATCGAGTGTATCAACAGTGAAGAGGTTGAACAGTTTGGGAAATATTTAAAATGGTATCTGTAATGAACCGAAAATAACTGATCATCAATGGATTTTATATTACCTATATTATAAGTTACCAATGCTTAGTGGTCAGATATGGTGTCATGTGAGGCAAAGGGAGATCAATATTGATCTTGCTGACCCTCACATGACGCCATATCCGACCACTAAGCGTAACGTAACGTATCATAACGTATTTATTATGTCAGTGGACAAACTCCACCATATCCCTTTAATTAATCGTCACTGTAATTTTTGTAATTTGGTAAGATAAATGTGTCGTCTATGGCCATTAACTTAATGACGTCACATTGACGCACCATTGGCATTGAACGTCAACGCATTGAGTACCAGAAGAAGGACAACTTGTTGCATTTGATAGTTAATTTATTAGTCTTTAGAATTCCTCAAACATATCGCATGCAGGTTTTGGTACATGGTACTGTCTTTAAATTCACAGAAAATGATTTCCGACAGATCCCCTTTCGGAACACCAAAAATATTCCCGAGGCGACAGAGTTTCTGACAACAAGATGGTGGATAAGCACCTAATATTGATTTCATATGGGGTCACTGACCTAATATGGGTTCATATACCGTCACTATTTATCGACACTGATTGACTAATCGCAAGAGCTGACATAATAATATAAGTTACGGGACGCTTAGTGGTCGGATATGGTGTCATGTGAGGCGAAGTGATATCAATATTAGGCGAGGCCGTAGGCCGAGCCTATTATTGATCTCACTGAGCCTCACATGACACCATATCCAATCACTATGAGTCCCGTAATGTATTTATTATGTCAGTGGACAAAATCCAGCATATCCCTTTAATTAATCGTCGCTGTAATAAATTGTAATTTGGTAAGATAGATTAAATGTATGTGTGGTCAATAGTTGGAAATTTCATGACTCAAATTCCAATAGTTGCATTTAGACTTATCATGCTGGCCTATCAGATTGACCAATGAGAGTGTAGATCCACTGACAGGATATGAGGGCATATTAGGTTCACCTTGATTGACACCGACCCCATATTGAAAGCCCTACGGGGTATATGGATTCATATGGGGTTGATAGATGCCATCTTGTTTTTCTTGGAACTCTGCCGCCTCGGGGATATTTTCGGTGCATTCTAGTGTCATGAAAAGGGATATCTGTTGGAAGTAATTTTCTTCTAATTTAAAGACATACTACCATGTACCACAATAGGGACCTGCGAGATTTGATTTGATGTCGATATCGGGCACCCGATTCGAGATCGACACCAAATCGGTACACTGATTCGGAAATTTTCGAATCAGTGGACTTTAGTGTAGTCTCGTTTTTGCGTCTAAATAACACATGCCAAATGACCTGAAATCACAAAAATTGAAGCACAGGGTTGCCAAGTTAGCCAAAGTAGGTAATTTTGAATGTATGCAGTCCAGAATAGATGTGCATTATGCAATTTATGTGCTGCGATGGTGATCAAACGCCACATATTTATTATCTGTTTCGACACTACAAAAATTGTGTACACGGTGTGTGATCGCTAGATGCGGAACTCAATTGATTACCTTATTTTAGAACTTCAGATATCCAATTCCATAAAATTCAATGTCAGCCACCCTTATGTGCAACAAAACATAGATTGGAATGAATAGAAACCTTAGAACAATCAGTCTATTACGTTCTTAAATGGACGTCATTATGTGCAACCAGTTATCTGTGACACTGCCAGCATAATTCCTCGATATTTCCTACTTTCTGTTTCCTGGGAAATCGAGCGCGTTCCACCAAGTTTCGACATGTTGAATCTTTTTATACCATTTAACTTGTAATTTATATCTGTTTTCTGGGACTCCCTCCAGTGGAGACTACTACTGTGAATATGCGATATAGGTGTTTCATCTATTGTGTGATGAAAAGTATAACTACTATTAGTATTGGATTGCAACAATTAAATAGCTGAAGGCTGTACCCATGTCCAAGTGTGTCAAAACTTTATTACATGTATCTTTATTAAATAATGTAGACAAGTGATTTCCATTGGGTTTGTGATACGTTGAATGAACTGTCTTTAAGTGGCTTCCTGTCACGTCTTGTGTCATGTTCGCCATGCCACAGCTAGATAGAAATTCAATTCAACATATCCCAAACCGTACGTGAGACTGAGAGTGACTTGCATATTTCATTCAACGGATGTTTAAGGAGATTAACATTGTTATATAGTATCTAGTGAATTTTGCAGTTTTTCTTTTGTCATAAGACACCGAAATGAACACTGGTAAACAATTTTTTTCAATCAACAGCTGATTCGATTCGAGATTCGATTCGATGTCGATATCAGGAAGGAGATTCGATATCGAGATTCGATTCGATGCAAAATCCCCGATTCGCAGATCCCTATACCACAACCTACATGCGATATATTTCATGAATTCTAAAAACTCATAAATTAAATATCAAACTCAATTTGTTGTCCTACTTCGGGTGATTAGCCATTGACTCAATGCGCTGACGTTCAATGCTCATGGCACGTCACTGTGACATTACATAAGTTAATAGCCACAGACGACACATTTAATTTACAAGAATCTAATGAAATCCATACTCTTTAAAAAGAACATATAGAAACCCAAATTATGAAGCCACTAGCAAATTAGCCCGCCACTGGCGGGATTGGTCCCATGGCTTTGGTCGATCCATTAATTTTTGTTTTTCAAGGTAACCCCGTACAGGCACGCCGACAGCTTGACAAAAATATTCCCCATCCCGAATTGACCATACATAAGAAATTTCACGTCGATGTCACCGCTGACGACCGAGATATCGCCCAAGGTCATTTGTGGGTACCCGTTTCAAGGTCACCTCAGGCGGACAAACTGACCCGACGAAAATCTCCCCTGTCCCTTGGAAGCCCTAAGTAGGAAATTTCATCTAGATATCCCCAGTTTCCGAGACGGTCGATTGAGCCGTATTTATATTTGTGTATATTAACGCTCTTTAACAACGGCACCGCAGATACGAACGCTCCTTAATCATTAACCCATCAATTCCAATGATGGTGGCAGGGCGAAGGGTGAAGGAGTGCTCGGACGTTCTCAGAAGCGGTGCGATGGCACTTCTCGTGGCTTTTTACCCTTAGATAGCAAGTTTGGGCTCAATCGGTCGAGCCGTTTTCGAGTCTATAAAGGATATACACACATACGGAAGTCTCAAAATATATAGTAGACTAGCCCGCCACTGGCGGGATTTGTCCCATGGCTTTGGTCGATCCATTAATTTTTGTTTTTCAAGGTAACCCCGTACAGGCACACCGACAGCATGCTATCATATAACCCGACAAAAATATTCCCCGTCCCGAGTTGACCATACATAACAAATTTCACGTCGATGTCACCGCTGACGACCGAGATATCGCCCAAGGTCATTTGTGGGTGTCCGTTTCAAGGTCAAGGTCACCTCAGGCGGACAAACTGACCCGACGAAAATATCCCCTGTCCCTTGGAAGCCCTAATTACGAAATTAGATATCCCCAGTTTCCAAAAGCAAAAGATATCAGGTAGAACTGGTCAAATATGGACCCTGGTGCCCAATATGTGGCAGCTCAGAAAACACTCGCAGAGCCCTAAAATTTATTAACATAGGATTTCCCATTCAAATCGATTTATGTCGATAAAACTCTTATTTTTCAAAATTTTAAGCTGAGACTTTGTGTGTCTGCGTGTAATACTTATATATTCTTAAAATGACAACACGTAAAGTCCAACACGTAATTATGTTTTAGATGGAAGAAATTAAATTGTTTCGATGCTAAATTTCCAGCGTGGACTGTGCGTTGATATTGCAAACAAACTTTTCTCAAGTGTCGTTTTGGTCCAACTATCACTTTTTCGACGGGGAGAGCTGATTCGAATAATAGCTAAGATGTATTTAGATAGAATTATAGAAAGAATTTGACCAATTAGGGTGCATTTTAAGAGAATTGGGTGGAGAAAATACATAACAAATTTCACATATTCGTTGTGTGAAGTTAGAGTTGTCCTTCCTGCATCGGGTTACACACATCAAAGAGACCATATAACCCATCAATTCCAACGACAGTGGCAGGGCGAAGGGTGAAGGAGTGCTCGGACGTTCTCAGAAGCGGTGTGATGCCACTTCCCGTGGCTTTTTACCCTTAGATAGCAAGTTTGGACTCAATTGGTCGAGCTGTTTTCTAGTCTATAAAGGATATACATACATACACACACATATATATACGGAAGTCTCAAAATATATAGTAGACTAGCCGATGAGCCCGACGTTGTCCGGGCTATTCAAAAACCAAATTTCAAGTCGATAGCTCCACCCGTTTCCGAGATCTGGTCTGCGCATGCGCGAAGCTGGCGTCGCACGGGCTCGGCGACCCGATAAAATTTGTATCCGGGGCAAGATACACTCACATACCAAATTTCAAGTCGATAGCTCCACCCGTTTCCGAGATCTCGTCTGCGCATGCACGAAGCTGGCGTCGCACGGGCTCGGCGAACCGATAAAATTCGTATCCGGGGCAAGATACACTCACATACCAAATTTCAAGTCGATAGCTCCACCCGTTTCCGAGATCTCGTCTGCGCATGCACGAAGCTGGCGTCGCACGGGCTCGGCGAACCGATAAAATTCGTATCTGGGGCAAGATACATTCACATAGCAAATTTCAAGTCGATAGCTCCACCCGTTTCCGAGATCTCGTCTGCGCATGCGCTGCACGGGCGTCGCACGGGCTCGCCAATACGACAACGACGACCGCCTGGTCAAACTACACACACGTACCAAGTTACGTCCCGATCGGTCGAGAATTGTAGATTTGTATAAATGACATACAGACAAACATACAGACAGACAAACGGAGGTCTTCAAAATATATATGAGACTAGCCGATGAGCCCGACGTTGTCCGGGCTATTCAAAAACCAAATTTCAAGTCGATAGCTCCACCCGTTTCCGAGATCTCGTCTGCGCATGCGCGAAGCTGGCGTCGCACGGGCTTGGCGACCCGATAAAAATTGTATCCGGGGCAAGATACATTCACATACCAAATTTCAAGTCGATAGCTCCACCCGTTTCCGAGATCTCGTCTGCGCATGCGCGAAGCTGGCGTCGCACGGGCTCGGCGACCCGATAAAATTTGTATCCGGGGCAAGATACATTCACATACCAAATTTCAAGTCGATAGCTCCATCCGTTTCCGAGATCTCATCTGCGCATGCGCGAAGCTGGCGTCGCACAGGCTCGGCGACCCGATAAAATTCGTATCCGGGCCAAGATACATTCACATAGCAAATTTCAAGTCGATAGCTCCACCCGTTTCCGATATCTCGTCTGCGCATGCGCGAAGCGGGCGCCGCACAGGCTTTCCAATACGACAACGTCGACCGCCTGGTCAATCTACACACACGTACCAAGTTTCGTCCATATCGGTCGAGAATCATAGATTTGTATAAATGACAGACATACAGACAGACATACAAACATACAGAGGTCTTCAAAATATATATGAGATTAAGCCAATATTGGAATATTGCATTACTCAAAACCAAATAGTATATAATTTTATTAGTCCAAATCCTATATAGTTGGAAGTATTATGGTCTCACCCCCCCCCCCCCCAGTTGGAACCCCCTAGCAACGACCCTGCTTCTGTGCATGCATCTCATTTTCCTCATAAATATTGATGGGTGCGAATCCTTGAATGCGGCGATGAGTGGTCTATGGGGAGTAAATCTTTACAATGTTCTTTCGAACTTTCGTAGTTGGCAAACTTTGATGATCTCCGTGTTGACTCCTGAACTCCTTGAGTAAAGTTGGGTTTACATCATTCTTACTGAGATTATAATGAATTAAATAATTAGGTGGTCCATTAACAGATCATTTGCCATAGTGTTGTCTTTATGTATCGCAAAGTTTCTTTATACAAGCAGCGTAATGGTGTAAGCAGTCTATATAAGCCATGTCAATGCACCTGGGATAACCGATTTGATACAATTCGAATCAGGGTAGCCGATTTCGAATCGAATCAAATCAGACAAACGATTCTGAATCACATCGAATCGATTCGCAGGGCCCTAAATTGCGGCTCTATATATTTATAATGTACATGTATAGCCGTATGAGTCTTGATCAAGTTATAAGATGACAGAAATTGAATATCACCTTTATAGACTCATTGGTGTATAATGCATTATACACTAATGTGTCTATAAGGGTGGTATCAATCAATTCTTGTCATCTTATATTTATAATTACATGTTAATTATTCTCTCTCAATTCTCTAGAGCGTGTTTTTCATGCACATACTTAGTTACCAAACCTTTCTAAATTGAACATTTTCGTTTCAAATTAAAATTGGTAGCTTGGCAGCATTATTTCTTAACCCTTTACCCAACAAACCGGCCAAAACCGGCCAAATAAAGCTTCAACAGCCTAAAATATATTTGGTCTGTCTCAATAGAACCATACAAATATGGATATCATTGGAACCGGCTCCTTGACCACATTGTGATAGTTACAGTTATGCCCTGTGCCAATGCATTCTCTTATATATGCGAGTCGACCATAGGTCGCCTCGCATATATAAGAGAATGCATTGGCCTAAAAAAAATCTTTTTTTAACACTTTTTACCATTTTTTCTTACATTCTTTAACAATTTTATAATTTTTAATGTGTTAAGCCAATGCATTCTCTTATATATGCGAGGCGACCTATGGTCGACTCGCATATATAAGAGAATGCATTGGCACAGGGCCCTTCTGTTGGGTAAAGGGTTAAGGAAAGAAGATGCCAAACAATAATTTCACTCCTAAAGTCTAAATTGTCAGAATTTTTTGCCAAATTAACATGCATGCAGCAATAACTGGATTCAACTGCAATAATCAGTTAATTTGTACTGCTCTATACCTTGTTGACAAAATCGACCAAAAAACATTTTGCCTAATCGTTCGATCTAGACACTTGTCCAACAGAAACTGATTGTATGTGATAAGAAGCAGAGATAATCTCTGCAATATGTTGAAATTAATGTTCCAGGGTTGTAATTAAAAGCTATCAATGTTTATGTTTCATTTAATGGCATATCAAATTGTAAGTAGACGAACATACTTATTATAATTTTGCTTCACCCATAAATTCAAGGAAACAATATTTTTCTAAATAAGTGAAATATGTATCTCCAGAGTTATCTTGCCCACTTTAACTATATGGTATATCCCATTGTAAGTAGAACAAACCCCTGAGTTGGAAATGGTACAAAAATCCTATGGTACATTTTATCATGGTTCCTGTTTTTAGCTCACCTGAGACGAAGTCTCCGGTGGAGCTATAGTCATCACTCCTCGTCCGTCGTTCGTCCGTCTGTCCGTCCGTCCGTCAACTTTTAAAAAAAACATCTTCTCCTCTGAAACCATCATACCGAATTGGTTGATATTTGGTGTGGATGTTCCCTAGGTGACTCTCATTCAGATTTGTTCAAATGAGGTCACCAAGTCAAATCGTTTTGATGTCAGGACCATAACTATTTTTCCACATAGTAATTCTTAAAACGACTTCTTTTCTGAAGTTGTCGGGCCGAATTGGTTCATATTTGGTATGAGGGTACCTTGGGTGACTGTGGTTCAGATTTGTTCAAATGAGGTCACCAAGTTGATTAGTTGAGAAACCAGGGCCATAACTCTATTCCTCCATAGTAATTCTTAAAATGACTTCTTTTCAGAAAACATTGGGTCGATTTAGCTTATATTTGTTACGGAGGGACATTGGGTGACTGGGGTTCAGATTTGTTCAAATTGGGTCACTGGGTCAAATAGGGGCAGAGCCAGGTACATAACTCTAAAAACAAAAATCCACACATAGGCATGAGCTATCCAATGCTGTAACCTAAGTATTTTTTGTCCGATTGTGTTCATATTTGATATGTAGGTTTATAATGACACACCCCTCACCTGTATAGTTTTTGGTATCGATTGGTTGATCAGTTTAGAAAATAATTAACCCTGCACACAAATGCTATCTGATGCATCTAAGTCAAAACAATTTCTTCTGATCTGCCTCATATTTCTTACCTAGGTCTTTCTTAGCACGTTCTTCATCTGTATGGATTTTGGTATTGTTTATTTAACCCTTTCCACTCTTTTTTTTAAATATAATTCACCCAAGCCAGGATGACTCAAACATTTTTCATCTGATCCGACACCAAATTTGGTATATAAATTTCTGACCCCTAAATACAGATGAAGTTCGAATATGGGTTTGATCCCATATATTTTAACAGAGTTATGACCCTTTATAACTCATCTGTTTGTCATGTGCTATGAAAGTCTTTAAGAGAAGATTTCTCCATTGAGCACCTGCTGTGTTATTGAATGAGATGATATAGCTACTGACACCTGATTCTATTAAGGCCACAATGTTATCTCAAGCTTGTCTGCCTGCCATCAGAGATAATATATATACTGCATGGCCATGCTATAATGTCTACTGTGTATGAAATGGGACCTTATCTTAGCTGACAGCTGTTGATAAATACATAACAGATAATGTTTATTTGTTTCATTCATTTCAATTTAAATTATATTAATTCCCATGTGCTGTATTCTAGGCAAGTGTTATATTATGTTTATCTAGGCTATTAACTTCTTTTCATCTGTGATAATGATGTGTGATATTTATGATTTCAAGGAACAATTATCAGAGATCAATGAATCTCATAGATTGGCATTTACATTTGGTTCAAATAGGGGCAGAGATAGGAGATTTGAAACTCCTGCACCCACCCTGTCTATGCTATGAATTCATGTTTGGTACTCATAATTTTGATATAAACTGGTATTATCGGTAAGGTTTTGATAAATTTCCAACAGTTGATGATCTTTTGTTCAGATAGGGTCAAATAGGGGAAATGCCAGGGAAATACTTTCCCTCTATAGTAACCCTTGATAAGTTTTCTTTGAAATAATTGCCAGGTCTATTTTGATAGCTCACATTTAATATTGAGGCTCCTTTGGTAATTCATGATATGTCTTGGCAAGAACCAAATAGCCTACATGTCTTTTGCATATATTTGGTATGAAATGATCTTGGGTGACAGGAATTCATATTTGTGAAAATGGGATCACAGAATCAATTGAGGGCAGACTAAGGGACATAACTCTCCATACTAATTCTTAAAACGTGTTTGCAAGAATTAGTTGGCTTATTTAGCATGGAATGTTCTTGTTTGATTGAAATTCAGATTTGTTAAAATGGGGTCACCAGGTCAAGTAAGGCCCAAGCGAAAGTCTGTTTCCCTTCATAATAATTCTTAATATGCTTCCTTCACAAGAACCATCAGGTCTATTTTTCTGATAATTAGTATGAAGGGTTCTTTGGCGACTGGGATTCAAATTTTGATATAAACTGGTATTATCAGTAAGGTTTTGATAAATTTCCATAGTTGGAGATCTTTTGTTCAGATAGGGTCAAATAGAGGAAAGGCCAGGGGAATACTTTCCCTCTATAGTAACCCTTGAAAAGTCTTCTTTGAAAGAATCGCCAGGTCTGTTTTAATAGCTCACATTTAATATTGAGGCTCCTTTGGTAATTCATGATATGTCTTTGCAAGAACCAAATGGCCTAAATGTACATGTCTTTTGCTTATATTTGGTATGAAATGACATTGGGTAACATGAATTCAGATTTGTGAAAATGGGATCACAGAATCAAATAAGGGCAGAGTAAGGGACATATCTCTCCATAGTAATTCTTAAAACGTGTTTGCAAGAATTAGTTGGCTTATTTAGCATGGAATGTTGTTGTTTGATTGGAATTCAGATTGGTTAAAATGGGGTCAAGAGGTCAAGTAAGGCCCAAGCGAAAGACTGTTTCCCTTCATAATAATTCTTAATATGCTTCCTTCACAAGAACCATCAGGTCTATTGTACTGATAATTAGTATGAAGGGTTCTTTGGTGACTGGGATTCAAGTTTATTCAGATTGGGTCACCAGGTTAAAACGGGCAGGACCAGGGACATAACTATTTGTCTCTGCAGTAATTCTTAAAATTTCTTCTCGAGAGGTTGGACTATTTAGCTTACATATAGTATGGAAGGTCCTTTGGTGACTGAGATACATATTTGTTAAAATGAGGTCAACCTGTCAAGAAATGACGGGGCTATGGGGACTTAACACTTTTGTGTCTAATAAAATCATTAAAATATAAAATTCATTAAAACATCTACCTTGGAACTACCTGACTGATTAATCTGACAGACATATATGGTGTTTTTGGGTCCATGGATATTTGGGCTTCAAACATGTCTAAATAGTTTTATAAAAAGGCACTTGTGAGATTGGAAATTTCCAACAATTGAGAAAGTTGGAGATGTCGGTTGTGAAATTCCAACTTAAGAGACTTGGGAGTGTGGAGCCCGGTCGGGAGGGGACATGAGCTGGAGGAGGGGGTGGGGGGGGGCCTCTCTATCCACATATCCTGAATAGATCTACTTCTTTTAAAGTGATTATGAAAAGTTCTGACTGTTATGGTCTCCAGAGTCCTAGTCTTATCAGTCTTTGCAGTCTGGTGAGCTACCCCACAGTCTTTGACTGTCTTGTAATCCCCAATTGATCGATCGAATAGGCCCATATTAATCCTCCATGAACCATGTGATCTCCACTTTTGATAAAACCAGGATGCCAGGTAAATTATCCCCCCCCCCCCATTAGGACATTCCTCGTGAGCGGGGTGGGTGCTGAACCCTTGGAGGGAGCTCAGAGTTCAGTGGGCAAGATACTTTTTCTTTTTTCTTTTTTATGTTTACCCATACCATAGTATGGTAAACATAGTGTCGTTTGCCCGGATTGACCACTCGTCGTTCGTCCGTCTGTCTGTCTGTCTGTCCGTAGACACTTTACGAGTAATGCGATAACTCAAACATTTTCTATCCGATCGAAACCAAATTTGTATATGGGTTTCTCAGCCCAAAATACAGATCGAGTTCGAATTTGGGTTTGATCCGAGATTTTGTTACAGAGTTATGGCCCTTTTTTAACTTAGAATTCACGCATTCTGCCATAACTCAAAAAAAAATTCGAATATGGGTTTGATCCGATTAATTTTAAAGGAGTTATGACCCTTTTCGAAGAAAAAAAGGGAAACAAATTTAAAAATCGATTTTTTTTTTAACTTTTATAATAATAATAAAAAAAATGTCATTGACATTGTCATTTGTTTTCATTTAGATATTGATGATTATGATAAAAGTTGATAAAAAGATTTCCAATGTGTCCCTTTAATTTTTTTAAATATAAATTAAAAAAGAAAAAATTTAAGTTAAAAAAATTTGATAAACTAACACCATTATAACTCTGCCAAGGGTACCCCGAATCACCACACCAAATTTGATTAAATCGGTCCAAAATCTTGTGTTATGTACTGGTAAATCTGTTTGTAGCAACATTAAATCCAATTCACCAATTGCCTTTGAACTACTTAGCTATTGATAAGGCTATATTATTTTCTGATGTCTCTTATGCCAATGTGCAAATAATCTGATAAAGAAGGCTATGGCATCTAATTTAAAATAAAGATTCAACAATAAACATCACATGATATTAACAGTAGACTTGGACATCTGTGCTGCAGAGTTATATCTTCAGATGGTCTGATATCATTATAATTGTTATTGGTTTAATAGAGAGGTCAGTGTTCAATATAAACAATTCCTGTGATATTTTGACAGCTCTGCTATATAATTGATATTCATGGGTCAGTGGTGAGGTTGCTTATCTGTATACTAGGACACATTATTGTAAACTTAAATTGGACTCTCTTAACCCAAGTATTCCATGTCCAGGTCACACCTACACATTTAACCCATGGGCTTGCTGGCTGTGGCGGTTTAGCATTACAGATCCTGTACCAGTGCATTCTCTTATATAAATGCCAGTGACCCATAAATTCCAATAATTTGTGTTATGTACATTTGTCTATAATAGTACATAACAGTATACTCTATAATTCAACACCAAAACTCTCATTTATCCGATCATATTAAATTTTTATCGCCAAGGGATGGGTTAACATCTGCCGATCGTGATCGGCCTCTCGTTTTTTTAATAATTTTTATTGAGATCAAAAATACATACTCATTCAGACTTGTCATATAAAAAATACAGACATTTGGCAAAAATTGCAGAAATTAAAGAGGATTACAATTAGATATTCAGTTTCAATTATTCTCCACATTTCAATGATATAAAAAATAGAAATGAGAACTTCATATAAGTTTGATTTAGGGAAGCATCTAAACAGGTATAGAGTCTCTACTACGGCTAACCACCCTAACAGTGTGACTTGTTGTGAATAGAGAATTTAAAAGTTTCCATCTTTCAAAGAAAGTTTTTTCCTTCCTAGTGGAGAAGCGTTTCAATGGTACCTCATCTATGTTTTTATAATGCTGTATTGTTTCTATTAAGCCCTTCACTGAAGGTTCACTATTCCTGAATTTACAGGAATATATATACCTTTTATATAGTAAAATACAAAGACTAATTATATTATCTATTTCAGTCTCAATTATATTGCAACCCAAGGTTACCCATTCTGGTGAAATGTCAAAGTTTATATTACATTTTTCCGCTATTTTTTCATGTAATGACAATAGTACTGATTTAGAAACTGGGCATTCATAGAAAAAGTGAAGCAGTGTTTCCTTTTGTTCTTGACAGAAGCAGCACAACTCAGTTTCTGATAATTTGCATTTAAAAAGCTTTGAATTTGTGTATAAGATATCATGATTCATTTTGAATTGGAAAGATAAAAGCCCAGTGTCATTTGTTATTCTGGCCGTGTTATTGTATATTGATTTCCACTGCTCAGCTGAAAATATTTTCCCAAGGCGGTCTTGCCATTTTTTCTGAGATGTTTGGGGTGACAGGATAATTTCATTCAAGAAAATGGAGTAAAACTCTGCAAGCTTTTTAATTTAATTATATAGTCAGATGTCACACTGTTAAGGTGAATTGATGTCGATAAACAGTCTTTCCATGCCTTTGGTAAGGCTGTAATCAGGCTTATATAGGTGGTGAAGGGAGTTTGTAAATCATACTTGCTACAAAATTCCTCATATTTCATTATGCCAGAGGTTTCATCATTGATTAAATCATTTAAAAAGTAAATGCCCTTTTCTACCCAAGTCTTATAAAAGACCATTTTTCGGTTTATTCTGATATTCTTGTTGTAAAAGAGCGGTTCACTTTGGATATCTTCTGTGGTGATAGATGTAGTTTGCAAGCAAGACCATGATTTAAGTACATCTTTCCAGAAAGTATTCAATTTTTTACCAATTAAGTTCAGCCCTTCTTTGTTTAATTTCCAAATTTTTTACCCCCCAAGTTGTTCTAATTCATCAATAAGTATCGATTTCCAACTAGTTTCAATATTTGGGTTCAACATTTGTTTTATCCATGTCAGTTTCAATGCTTTATTAAAAGATTCCAGATGAGGAAATTTAAGGCCACCTGCTTCTAATTCATTAATAATAATATTTCTCTTAATTTTGTCTGGTTTACCTGACCAAAGAAATTTGAAAAATACTGTTTGAATTTGGTTTTGCATTTCAATCGAAGGTGATGGTAATACTGTAAGACAGTGAGTTAGCATTGGCAACGCCAATGTTTTAACCACTGTAGTCTTACCATAGAGACTGAGGTTTCTAAAAGACCAGTCATTTAGTAGTTTTTCAATTTTCATTAGTTTATTCTTGTAGTTATTTTGTATGTAATTTTCACTGTACAAATCTATTTCAATGCCAAGAATTTTGAATGATTTTTTGTGATTCCAGGATATTTTTTGGTCAGTCACCTTTTCTTCACCACAACCCCTTTTTGCCCCAATCCAGACTGCTTCTGTTTTGTCAAAGTTAACTTTTAAACCTGATATGGCACTAAATTTATCAAATGTATTAAGTGCAACATTGAGAGATTTTTGATCATCCTGAAGGAAGAGCGTGAGGTCGTCTGCGTATTGTGAGAGTAAGTATTCTGATCCATTTAACTCAATACCTTTTATGTCCGGGTTAAATTTTAGATTTGCACTTAAGATTTCTACAGCGAGAATAAAAGGTATGGCGATAGAGGGTCACCTTGCCTTACTCCTCTGCAAATTTGTATTTTATTTGAAAGATTACCATTATTGATTACATAGCTATAGATATCTGTGTAGAAGGTTTTCACCCATCTTTTAATTGAAGTTCCAAATTTGAAAAAGTCCAAGCACTTCTCTATGTAAGACCACTCTAATGAGTCAAATGCTTTTTCAAAATCCAAGATTGCTAATATCCCTGAAATATCATTTTTTTCACATTTGTCAATCAAATCTAGTGTCAGTCGAGAGGATTCTCCAATATACCGTCCAAACATAAAACCAAGTTGGGAGTTGGAAATTAATTTAGGGAGGTATTTTTTTTAGTCTATTAGCTATCACTGCTGATGCAATTTATATGTCTATATTGAGAAGTGAGATAGGTCTCCAATTTTTCAAATGCGCTTTATCTTTATTTGGTTTTGGGTTACATGTTATTATAACACATTTCTTTGCTATAGAGAGTTCAAGTTGGCTGTAACCACAATTAAAGAGTATTAGTCACGAATTGTCCCAGGTCTTTCCAAAAGATACTTCTAGGAGATATATATTTTACTTATTTAGAAAAATAATGTATCTCCATTAAAGATATCATGTCCACTGAACTATGGTATATAAAATTTTCTGGCAGGTGGAGGCTACGAGGAAAGATAAAAACCCCTATGCACCTCAATCAAAGAACTGGATTGACCTGATAACAAACAATATCACCATAAGACTATGTACTGAACTAAACCACAAGACTAATACAACATGTTGACCAGCTACCAGTGGGCCCAAACAAAACAAATAGTCTTGATTTGGATTGAAGATCCTGCAAATAAAGTAGAGAATTGCAAAAAGAGATGGAGAAGACCTATCCTGCGGAGCTTAGAATGTATCTGCTGAGTACTTGCTGCTGGATTAGGAAGACCCTCCCCTTCCCCCTCAAACTTGTGGATGTCGTCTGGTCACATTTCATATCTTCATTTAAAAGCTGAAACTCATTGTGGATGTCGTCTAGTCACATTTCATATCCTCATATAAAAGCTTAAAGGTACTCAATCCGATAAAACTCCTCTCAATTACTATTTCAATGGCTTCGGGGGTCAAAAATATTTGATTCGAGTCGAGGAAGCCACCCATCAAAGCTCAGATTTTTTAGATATCGATTTTAGAAATCTATTATTTTTCATTATCGGGAATACTTTCTGTCCCAGAACACAGTCAAAATTGCGTTATTATTACCACTTGATTTTAGAGTTATCCATCCTTGTCTGTTTGAATAGTATTTTGGTGTACACATCTCGAGCAGATTGCGAAGTTGAAGGCAATTATTAGTACTCATCTCGAGAAAATAACAAATTTCAAAAATCAATATCTAATAACTCTGAGCTTTGTTTGATGGGTTCCTCGACTCGAATCAAATATTTTTTACCCTAAAAGCCAAAGAAATAGTAATATAGGACCCTCTGATCGGATTGTTGTTGTTGGAATCTGTTGAGATGGGGACCCTCTGATCGGATTGAGTACCTTTAAACTCACTGTGGATGTCGTCTAGTCACATTTCATATCCTCATATGCAAGCTGAAACTCATTGTGGATGTCGTCTAGTCACATTTCATATCCTCATATAAAAGCTGAAACTCATTGTGGATGTCGTCTAGTCACATTTCATATCCTCATATAACAGCTGAAACTCGTTCATTAAAATATTCTTGATTAACCCTTTCATGACGGGAGCTGTGCTGGCGCAGCATTACAGATCATGTGCCAGTGCATTCTCTTTTACATGCGAGTCTCCCATAGAGAGCCTCGCATATATAAGAGAATGCACTGGCTTACAAGATGAAGGTAAATATTGTTAGGCCAACGCATTATATGCGAGGCATCCTATGGGCGAAGAGAATACATTGGCACAGGATTTTCACAAAAATCCAGAAAGCTCCAGTTACCAAAGAGTTAAGATGTGTTTTGTGAGCTGTCTATCTATCCCTATCACTGGGGTTCAGCGGTCTCACCACTTTGGGATCTTTAGCGATTATATATTCATCGACAAAAATATCGGAGAGACTCATCTTTCGTCCATGTTTACGTCTTTCGGCATAAAAAAAACTTCTCAAAATTTTTGGAAAAAAAAATCGGAACAGAGTCGGGTCTTGATCACAAAAGAGTCGGAACCCCAGTGCCTATGAGATACAAATCTGGAACTCATACTAAAATGTTAAGATTTTATTTCATTATAGCCATTTATATGTACATACATAACATAGACATCTCTATATCAAAATATTGCAGAATCCTGAAGAAGTTCGGCAGTCACTATGAAGGGTGCTGAACACCTCGTTAACTCAAACATGCACCATAGCACACACATCGGAATACCAAAATATGAATCATCCTAATGGAGCAACTAAATATCAGTTCCTGCAATGGATGAGCTCACACTTGTTTGAAAGACATGTTGGGTGCTGGTATAGAATCTTATATGATGGTTTAGTCTTGTCACCAGCCGAACACATACTCCATAGCTTTAGAAACTACTCCGGTTGTCTTCTGTGGAACTTTGTTTGCCCCAGAGACCTAAAAATAGAATAAAAAACTATACAATGCATAAACTATTAATTTTAGCAAATGACTTTCATGAGAGCAAGATGTTGTTTTTTTATTTTCCCAGTTATATATAGTTTTTGCACTCCACATTTGGAACATAATGATATAGGAGAAAAGAAATTGAAATAGAGACTATAACAATGACATCAAGACATTGGATTTGGAAGAAATTGCAATTATATATATTTATATTATTTTTTTTATTATTTTTTTTATCAAACGTGGGGTGAGCACATTTTATTTTTTATTTTTGTTTTATATCAATATAATAATATTGAATGCAAGGGTCAGTCTGAAAGTCAACTAGTAGTTTATTTTATAATGAGAAGCAAGTTATTGTGTTCACCTCTTGCATCTACTATGGTTTATGAACAAGCAGGCAAACAGTGTGTCTATCATTTGCAGAATTAGGTCCCCAGAGGGTCAATTTAGTGATGCTATCCCGCAGAGTGGGCTAGCATCACCAAATTTGCCCCCCTGAGAACCTCATTCTGCTGAGGCCTCAACTCTATGGGAGACCTTGGATCAAATGGAATTTGCCCAGTTGAAGTTGTTGATGTTCAACCATTATTCACCTTGATTATGTATTTTTATATTCTACAAATTAGGGGATATAGAAATTTCCCATACAACAATGTTAATTTGAGACTACAGATACTTCCAAGAAGATGAGGTCTAAGAAGAATGAGTTCCTCAGAGGGTTTGGTGATGCTAGCCTGCTATGTGGATAGTATCACTAATTTCACCCTCTGGGGACCTCATTCTACAAATTACAAGACACACTATATGCAGGCTTGTTTAAGAACGAACATTGCACACATACCAAAATTACATAATATGGGTATTAGCAGATTCAAAGTGTAATATAGCAGAAACAATGTAATGTGTTTTTACAAATAAAGAATCTGGTAACAATAAGTTGTGAATGAATGGCTTCCCTCGAAAGGCAATGTCAACTGATATGATGGGAGTTTAGGTACGATTTTCATATACATCACATGATTTAATCTAACCATATTGACATTAATCAATGTAAATAATAGCCCACAATATTTGGGGTAAATACATTTTCGAGGAGGGCATTTCTTTACTAAATGTATTCTCCCATTCATTTATAGTATACATTGGAATGGTCTATTCTTCATCTGAAAGGCTGTTCAGGACATATGAGCAGACAAAAGAAATACGCAAAGATAGCACAAGTGAAGTGGGATTCCTATTAAATTTAATTTGTTAGTAAAGGAATGGTTAACCCTTCCAGTGCCAAGTCCGATTTTTGTATGAACCCATATTTAGAGCTCATTCCATCAATGTATCACATTATTATAATCAATAAATTTGAAAAATGATCAAGGAAATATGGGTTGATACAAAAATCGGACTTGGTACTGAAAGGGTTAAAGCACGGGGCCGGTGGGGATGAAAACCTAGCCATTATTTGATCATGGCCTCCTCTCAAGACAGAACATGACAATCCACTGTGATTCTCATAGACAAGGTTTAAATCTTGTGAATATCTTATAAAGGGATGACTAGACTTTTAATTAATTTGAAATAACTGCCAAAAACGAGAATCAATGTTGATTCATGTTTGATTCAGTAGAAATTTAATGGCTGATCCAGGATGGATAGACAATAACAATAATGAAAGTGTCAATGACACTGTAGCTCAACTTAGGTAGGGGAATAATTTAATGGTCGACAGTAAATGGAGGAATAGGAAAAGTGCTAATTGAAATGTCTAAGTGAGACTAGATGTTCATGTCAATATCAACATTCATAACAGGTTTCATAATGATCGGATCCGGGATGTGGTGATTATGGTGTGACAAAGGATTTATTGATGCAAAGAGTAAATTCTAAAATGGCCACCAGCAGCCATGTTTTTTTTCGAATTATCCCAAAATGACTTGTTCCCATCTACAGCCTTTACAAATCTCATAATGATCTGATCAAAGGTATGACCTGTAGCCTGTGCCAATGGATTTAGTCATGCAAAGAGTAAAATCCAAGATGGCTGCTGGCGGCCATTTTTTTCGGCTGAACGACCCCAAAATGACTCGTTTCCCATCTACATGTCATTGTTAACATACATGACAAATTTCTTGAAGTTCCGACCAAAGCTACGACCTGTAGCCCGCACAAAATGATTTATTCATGCAAAGAGTAAAATCCAATATGGCTGCTGGCGGACATGTTTTTAGCCAAACGACCCCAAAATGACTCGTTCCCATCTACATGTTAATATTAACATCCATGATAAATATCATGAAGATCAGACAAACAGTACGACCTGTAGCCCGTGCCAATGGATTGAATTTTCAAATCCAAGATGGCTGCCAGCGGCCATGTTTTTTAGCCGTATGACCCCAAAATGACTCGTTCCCATATACATGTCAATATCAATATTCATGACAAATTTCATAAAGGTCAGACCAAAGGTACGACCTGTAACCCGCGCCAAAGGATTTAGTCATTGAAAGAGTAAAATCCAAGATGGCTGCTGGCGGCCATGTTTTTTGGCCGAACGACCCCAAAATCACTCGTTCCCATCTACATGTCATTGTTAACATCCATGACAAATTTCATGAAGTTCTGACCAAAGCTACAACCTGTAGCCCGCGCCAAAGAATTTAGTCATGCAAAGAGTAAAATCCAACTTGGCTGCTGGCGGCCATGTTTTTTGGCTGAACAACCCCAAAATGACTCGTTCCCATCTACATGTCAATATTAACATCCATGACAAATTTCATGATGATCAGACGAACAGCACGACCTGTAGCCCGCGCCAATGGATTGAATTTTGAAATCCAAAATGGCCACCAGCAGCCATGTTTTTTGGCCGAATGACCCCAAAATGACTCGTTCCCATCTACATGTCAATGTCAACATTCATGACAAAATTCATAAAAATCAGACCATAGGTACGACCTGTAGCCCGCGCCAAAGGATTTAGTCATGCAAAGAGTAAAATCCATGATGGCTGCTGGCGGCCATGTTTTTTGGCCGAAAAACCCCAAAATCACTCGTTCCCATCTACATGTCATTGTTAACATCCATGACAAATTTCATGAAGTTCTGACCAAAGCTACAACCTGTAGCCCGCGCCAAAGAATTTAGTCATGCAAAGAGTAAAATCCAAGATGGCTGCTGGCGGCCATGTTTTTTGGCTGAACGACCCCAAAATGACTCGTTCCCATCTACATGTCAATATTAACATCCATGACAAATTTCATGATGATCAGACGAACAGCACGACCTGTAGCCCGCGCCAATGGATTGAATTTTGAAATCCAAAATGGCCACCAGCGGCCATATTTTTTGGCCGTATGACCCCAAAATGACTCGTTCCCATATACATGTCAATATCAATATTCATGACAAATTTCATAAAGGTCAGACCAAAGGTACGACCTGTAACCCACGCCAAAGGATTTAGTCATGCAAAGAGTAAAATCCAAGATGGCTGCTGGTGGCCATGTTTTTTGGCAGAATGACCCCAAAATCACTCGTTCCCATCTACATGTCATTGTTAACATCCATGACAAATTTCATGATGATCAGACGAACAGCACGACCTGTAGCCCGCGCCAATGGATTGAATTTTGAAATCGAAAATGGCCACCAGCGGCCATGTTTTTTGGCCGAACAACCCCAAAATCACTCGTTCCCATCTACATGTCATTGTTAACATCCATGACAAATTTCATGAAGTTCTGATCAAAACTACCACCTGTAGCCTGCGCCAAAGGATTTAGTCATGCAAAGAGTAAAATCCAAGATGGCTGCCAGCGGCCATGTTTTTTGGCCGTATGACCCCAAAATGACTCGTTCCCATCTACATGTCAATATTAACATCCATGACAAATTTCATAATGATCAGACGAACAGTACGACCTGTAGCCCGCGCCAATGGATTGAATTTTGAAATCCAAAATGGCCACCAGCGGCCATGTTTTTTGGCCGAATGACCCCAAAATGACTCGTTCCCATCTACATGTCAATGTCAACATTCATGACAAATTTCATAAAGATCAGACCAAAGGTACGACCTGTAGCCCGCGCCCAAGGATTTAGTCATGCAAAGAGTAAAATCCAAGATGGCTGCTGGGGGCCATGTTTTTTGGCCGAACAACCCCAAAATCACTCGTTCCCATCTACATGTCATTGTTAACATCCATGACAAATTTCATGAAGTTCCGATCAAAACTACGACCTGTAGCCCGCGCCAAATGATTTAGTCATGCAAAGAGTAAAATCCAAGATGGCTGCTGACGGCCATGTTTTTTGGCCGAACGACCCCAAAATTACTCGTTCCCATCTACATGTCAATATTAACATCCATGACAAATTTCATGATGATCAAACGAACAGTACGACCTGTAGCCCGCGCCAATGGATTGAATTTTGAAATCCAAGATGGCCACCAGCGGCCATGTTTTTTGGCCGAATGATCCCAAAATGACTCGTTCCCATCTACATGTCAATGTCAACATTCATGCAAAATTTCATAAAGATCAGACCAAAGGTACGACCTGTAGCCCGCGCCAAAGGAAATTGTTGACGGACACACGCACACACACACACACGGACAACGGACGCCAAGCCATGGCAATAGCTCAAACTTACAAAAGTAAGTTGAGCTAAAAATGGGGCATAACTCAGTCAAAATTCATTGGACCGCGAACAAAATCGAACTCGACTTTATTAATGTGATGTTTATTCCCCATACCAAGTTTCGTTTCAATCGGATATTTGAACTGGAGTTAATATCTGTACAAGGAATGGGACCGTCACGCACATGCCCCGACGCACAGGCAGACGGACGGTGCAGCCGGTTATAAATTTCCTCCAAAAATTTTGGGGGACACTGAATGTCACCACAGGAATATTGTATATCACACTCCACATGCCATATATTGTACACTAAACCGATACCTAGCATATCTCAGTTTGGCCATCAAGCTGAGCAAAATCATATTCCTACAGGTCAGACTTAAAGAAATACAAGACCATTTTTCGGGAGTTTTCAAGATTTTACAAAATCTTCAATTATGTGTTCAGATAGTTATAAATGCATCTATCGCAGCAAAATAAAGGCTATTCAAGGCCCCCTTAAGGTTAACCCTTCATATACTGATATATACTCAGTTATAAAAGTATACATTGGAAAAATCTATTATTCATTTGGAGGGATGTTCAGGTAATAAAAGTAGACAGACAAAAAGATAATACAAGTGAAGAGGGATTACCATCAATTGGTGGGAAATATTAAGATAATAAGTTCAACAAATGATAGGTCGTTTGTTGAACTTATTATCTGAACATTTCCTAAGGGAACTACTTCTAAATGAGTATTTCGTATTGAAATGGTTAAACAAATTAATTCCATGCAAAACCCTGTAAATATTGATGCAATCACTTACCTCATTCTCACTACTAGCTGCCTTATACGCTGCTGTGAGCGGCCTAATAGGTGTATTCTTCGTTGTGTTCAGTCTTGATGTGTCAAGGTGACTTGGGCCCCCTGGTGTGTTGCATAAACTGTTTTGCATACTATTCTCTTTGTCTCCAAACATCACACTCTATAAAGTAAATTTGATATTCTAGGTCCATAGAGAGGTATATCACTGACAATTATGAGAAGGTGGGACCAGCTCTATGTAGATAAATATCTATCTCTTAAAGCGTCTCTATCAGCATACCAAACTTACCAAAGGCAATTCATTATGATGGACAGTGAAATTGGAATGTGCAACAAATGGAATGTTCGGGCAATGAATAGAATGATCAGGCATAGATATACTGGGCTACACTCACTACTCCTCCTCCTCCCGAGTAGTTGTAATGGGCGTAATGTGACGTTATGTTCATCGATTCTCCACAGAGAAAGCACATGTTTGGAAAATATTTATGTTATGGATTTAATATTTTATAATTTATCAAGATTATCTCATATATGATTCAGAAATTGAAAATTCAATTGGAAGAAAGTTAAAATTATAATTATCCAAAGTTTTAGATAATTAGTGTCAAGGTTGTTCTAAAATTAGGTAATTTTGCTTGTTCGGAAAAAGTCAAAATTCTCTTTAGTTTCATATTGAATATCAGATAATTTACACAGTTTCCTAAGCCTTCATCTGTATTTTGGGTTCATAAACTCACATACCAAATTTCATTCCATTCAGTTCAGAATTACTAAAGTTATCATTGGAAACGAAAACAAGCGAACGGACAAATGGACGAACGGATGGACGAACCAATAACATAATACGTTCCATTTTTTTCAAAACAGTCATATAAAAACAATGCAGATATTGACTAAAAAATTGGCCAAAAGAATTTTCGGGCCAGTGTGATCACTGATATGCCATGGAAACTGAAATTGGCAGAGTGCCAGTGAAATGACTGGTTGGAACGAGTGCTTTCTTACTCTCGATGTGAAAATCTGATTTCTATGGGAATGCTTGGGGTAAAATAACACAGAAAATGGTGTGATGTGGGATTTTTTGTACTCTTATATGACTGTGAAATTCAAAAACCATTATAGCATTGATGGGAAAACCTAAACATATTCAGAAAATTGTTGTATCTCCAAACACTTTTTAGCAAATAGCAATCAGAATACTTTATTTAATGCAAGAACATTCCAACTGATTAGTTTTTCAATACACAGATCAAATAAAAACAACACATGACAATAATAAGGAACATTTATATGAAAACAGGGTGGTAAAATTTTCAAATCAAGTTTCCCACAAAAAACAAAAAAGGGACATAGAATGCTATATAACTCAACTGACAATATAACATAAATTTACTATAAACACCTTTATTTCTAAGTAAATTTTGAAGAAAAAAAGATTTCATTTGGCAAAATTGCTGAAATGAGAAAAGATATTTTTTGTTTCACCGCGATGGTTCAAAATTTAGCTATCTCTCAAACTTTAGACTCTATATCCAGAGGGTATGAATAGGTCAGATACCTTCCATGAGGCCTAAAATAATAGTGATGTTTCGGGTAACAGATAGAACAAAAAGTGGAAATTAATTTAATTTTGTTTTTAATTTAATTTTGTTTTAAACATCCATATATGGAATATATTCAATCTGAATATATGCCCCTGTAAAAACATATGATATTTAACAAGACTCAATAAATACATAACTGTGAATATTGGAAGGGAAAAGGAAGCCTTGGTAGTATTTATAATAAAAAAATTATCGCGACATCAACCGCTGGTTGAACTGAACTGTATACGCAAGGTGCAACCATCTTAAAACACTGACTTCCAGTGTTAATAATGCAGATCGGCGACTGATCAGCACAGTTGTATTACTGTCCATGATCGTAGATCAATAAGCAGTAACCAGAAACATCACTATCTTTTTTTAGGCCTGACTGATATTTTCAGCTAGAGATTTAATATTACCTTGTTTATGCATGGAGTGACTCCGACCATAATGTTCTGACCAAATATTTTGCCATTTTTACTGAGGGCTTTTTTAGCTTGTATCTTTGACTGGTAATGTAGATGCATCCAGTTACCTTCTGTGGCAACCTGTCAAATAACAAGAGGATTGTGATCAGAACAAAATCAGTAAAATCATCTGAACATATGTTACATGCAACTATAACAACAGAGAGCTCTTGTCCAATTTAAAGGGATGGGCAGCCTTCATTGTACGTTATAAATTACAAATAACAGTTATCAAATTATGATAATTTCCTCAAGAATATACTAATAGTATACCATAATGATATGAATGTGATATTATTCACAAAACAGGCTTTGTGTCAGAGAAAATGAAGGTCGAGTGTTGTTTAGTTTATCGAATTAAGCGCAGTGAACTGTTTATAAGCAGTCACGATATTGCGCCATTTACTTATTTAGATTCGCGCGCATTATACGCTGGTAGCATAATGATGATATGAATGTGATATTATTCACAAAACATGCTTGTGTCAGAGAAAATGAAGGTTGAGTGCTGTTTAGTTTATCGCAAAAAGCGCAGTGAACTGTTTATAAGCATTCACGATATTGCACCATTTCCTTATTTAGATTCGCGCGCATTATACGTCGGTTATAAAACCCCTAATTTGGTGCATCTACAACTTACAACTCACAATACTATCATATAGTAAAATCCTTATTTGGTAAGTATTACCATATATAGGTTATGAGAAAATACTAACTGGATTGAAAAATATCCATCTCTTTGCAAGAACAATTATATTATGTACACGTTTTCTGTCTGAAAATTTCCCAATCATGAAGTAATGTGAATTAGCTGGATTTTGAAATGACAGCGGGTAGAATGGGTCGATTAAAATAAAATTTGGTGTGATATGAATGTGATTTATCCTCGCCTCCAACAGTGCAATGGAAAATTTTTGATGATCCAGTAGTTCTAAGTGTTTGTCTAAAAAATGGTTTTGGAATGTTTTTGATGTTTGTTTACATAACAAAGCATACAAATGTGACAATAACATGCAATGTATGCGATATTTATGATTGGTATAAGAACAACATCTGTCTATTATATAATATTCTTTCTGTTTATGGAGGTTTTAGCAGAGGTGACTATTTTAATAGCTATACCCACCGGGAAGGCCACCCATATCTTTAAGAAATTTCCAATAAGCACAGAATACAGTAGCCTACCTCTGTGTTTCACAGTTGCATTTGGGGTTCCAGATCTCCAGTTAAAGCAACAATTTATTTAAAACAAATTTTAACCCTTCCATGACTGGATCTTCAAGAAATTTTGCGAAAACCCTGTGCCAATGCATTCTATTATATATGCGAGTCTCCCACAGGGAGCCTTGCATATATAAGAGAATACTTTGGCCTAACAATCTTTACCTTGACCTTGTAAGCCAGTGCATTATCTTATACATGCGAGGCTGCCTAATGGAGACTGGCATATATAAGATAATGCACTGGTACAGGATCTTCAATGCTGCACCAGCTCAGCTCCCGTCATGAAAGGGATAAAATTGGCACAGTATTGCTGAATGTTTTCAATAAACCACTTGTGATATATATATAAATTAAAATCAAAATACTGAATGGATTAATTTCTACTGCAAATTTTTAATTCTATAATATCTTTCTCAGATATCACTATAAATTATTGGATTATTAGAGTGTTTCTATGTTTGACATTGGCTTATACTACATCAGTAAGGGGAATAGGTCAGCTTTCACATTCATTAATTTAAAGAAATGTTCAAACATTAAGTTCAACAAACTTTATACAGGGCACAAAATTTGTGGCGATCAGATTTTCTGTTTGCCTCTCGTTCACGCAAATCAAAATGTGGAGGACATATTTCCAATCACCATAGCACATGTAGGGCGAACGGAAACTAAACAGAGTTCAGGCTTAACCTTCAAAATAACTGTCCATCACATGTAGGGCGAACGGAAACTAAACAGAGTTCAGGCTTAACCTTCAAAATAACTGTCCATCACATGTAGGGCGAAAGGGAACTAAACAGAGTTCAGGCTTAACCTTCAAAATAACTGTCCATCACATGTAGGGCGAACGGAAACTAAACAGAGTTCAGACTTAACCTTCAAAATAACTGTCCATCACATGTAGGGCGAACGGAAACTAAACAGAGTTCAGGCTTAACCTTCAAAATAACTGTCCATCACATGTAGGGCGAACGGAAACTAAACAGAGTTCAGGCTTAATCTTCAAAATAACTGTCCATCATGAGTGAAAACCAAATTCCAGATAAAAAAACTTCACGTTTTAGAGAAGTTCCAAGTTCTAGAAAATCATCACTGGAAAACAACTACAGAAATGGTCTCTAAATCAAAGGTGCTACATCTTTTGGGTCGCTCACTTCTCTGATTGGATCACCATGGATATATATTAAGGCAACCAGTTGACAGGTCACCATAACTTTTCCGTTCTCCCCAAATTTCATGCCCTGCAAATAGCCTCAAGCTGTTTTTAAACATATTATCTAAACATGCCTACAAATTAATAAACACACGTGAATCATGTAACTATCCATCAACAGGGATATGATAAATAGGAAAATCAACGAAGTCACTGGGAGAAATAGCATAGGACTGAACTCTGAGTATAGGCATAATGAGTCCAGAATGCCTAGAGTACTGCTGGTGTTAACATATAATTCCACACTAAATAGGATTAAGATCTTAGCTATGGAAGTGCACACTTA
Organism: Siphonodentalium dalli; assembly: GCA_032622095.1. Taxonomy (NCBI): domain Eukaryota; kingdom Metazoa; phylum Mollusca; class Scaphopoda; order Gadilida; family Siphonodentaliidae; genus Siphonodentalium; species Siphonodentalium dalli. Next base: position 79,559,665 of record CP136067.1, on the reverse strand, counting down.
CAAGCGACCCGGATTTACGTGACTTGTTCAAAGAACCACCTCTTATGTCATACACACTATTAAGGAGTATGTTCGGAAACAAGTTAGCACTAAGAGGAACATTTATGTGTAATACCAAAAAATGTAAGTCCATAAATAATGGACCTATGATTGAACTGATGGGGGAGACAATAACATTTGAAGATTCAATTGTGGTTCATCTGGTGTCTTTTATGACATTTCATGTGTTAATTGTTCTGCTTTTGTTATCTAGAAACTCGCGGTTTGGGCACATTTTAATTCAAGCTCGAAATCCTACAAATAACAGTTCTGGAAGGAGTCTGCGACATACAATGAAAGTTGAGCTAAAATCATAAGAGTACACCAATGAAATACATATGTAAATTGAGTACATTGAGGAGTGGCCCCAACAAGGATCGTAGGTTCCTCAAACATTACCAGAACTTGATTTTTAATGTGTAACCAAGACGGTGATGTCAAGGCACTGTGACAATAGAGGCCACCAGGAAGATCGAAAGCTTGTGCGATTAAATTACTACAACAAGTCTCAAAGTGTATCTCCGATATTCTTCATCGACCAACAAGTATCGACTTATCAGAGGGTTGAATAAAAATTAGTTTTGGCCTTTTATAACCTTAAATTCCCCTTAATTTTTGAACCCCCAGATCACATATATAAAATATATGCCACATTATATACCATTTGAAAGAGGAAGCTCCAAAACATTGTATTATCAACTTATCTGGTGTAATAAACTGTGAACATGTTGTTTTTATTTTGTTACCGATGTGTTATTTTCATCTTGATTGAAGTAAAAAGTGAATTATTTCAATGGAGGGGGAATAACACTATTTCTTAAAGATAGAGTTATTCTCCTTCCATTGAAAATACACCCTTAGTTTGAATTCTGTTGCATTCTGTGAGCCAAAACGGGGGATATCTTTCTATGACTTCAGCTGTTTTCTATTTCTCAATGGGCATCGTCTGAGACACGTATGTTACAAATGGTGATTAATTATAGTATATTAATCATATTTTATGGCAGTTCCCTTCTTAGGAAATGTTCAGACAAATATTTTCAGCAAACAGCCATTTGTGGAACTTATTATCTGAACATTTCCCATCAATGAAAATGAATCCTTCTGCACTTGTATTATCTTTTGTCTGTCGTCTACTTTTATTACCTGAGCATCTCTCCAAATGAATAATAAACCATTCCAATGTATTCTTTTATAACCGAGTGGGAGAATTCATTTAGTATAGAAAGGGTTAAATACTCACCACATGTTTTATGATGTTGCCATACTGAGAGAACTGCTGCAGTATGAAAGATGCTGCTGACGGGGAGAACCTGTTCAGAAGAGTAAACATAAAAGTAAAGATAACTCCATTCGGCATTGTTTACTTCCTAATAAACTTCTCTGATGATAATATGATAGACAATATTTATCAATCACATTTGTCGTCTACTATATAGATATTAAAAGGCTGCAAAATAAATCTTGGCCAGCATTATTTTAGCAAGAACAGCTACTTCAACTATCATAATAAAGGCACGTATTTGGAACTACAACCAAAAATCTTGCAATTGATTATATCAGTAAGTAATTCCTCATTAAAGCAAATTTTATAGATGTTAACAACATTTAAATAGTTGGCAATTGATAAAAAAAAAAAAACACATATAGTTTGAGGAGATACAAGACTCGGTTCTTTATTAGCTGAATCATACTTGCAAAATAAACCTTGTATCTCGTCAAACTTTATTGGATATACATATTGTATAAAATATTAAAAGCCCCTCAAGGCCCTAAGCTGTTACTATATCGTAACAAATCACTTTGCATACAACTTTCTTTCGCATAATTTTGGTGCTATCTATTCATCCTCAATACTTGGTATCACTATTACTGACAGACGACGCAATCAAAAGTCTGCCACGAATGACTGACAGCAATGTCAAAGAACTCGAAACATAGCTCCTATTATCGAGACCCCAAAGCATAAATATAAAGCATATTCAAGAAATTAAGGGGAACACAATCATATTGGTCCCCCCTAAAAAGTTACAAGATGCCCAGGAAACGTTATACACGGCTGTCATAAATACCCCAAAAGTTGGCATTGAATAAGTTAATCGTAAAATTGGTAGACCGTAAACACAAGTTACTCTATAACAATGAAAATTGTCAGGTGTGAAATCGCATTTGACTCCAGTCAGGAGGTTTGTGTGAGCACTTTGTAATAAATATCCATTGTGAGCTTTATCTTTTGTTCTATCATAACACTCTATCCCACATTTGCTATTATGACCTTATTGTCCCAGAAACCTGATATGCCTACAGTTACAAACAGAACACATGATACAACAAAGACAAAACATACTGCATGTACCGACTTTAAATCAATTTAATGGCCAAAGTAAGAAAAAATTTATCGCAAAACAGAATAATACAGTCGTCTGCATATAACTAACCAAGAGACAACTAACTAACCCTGGTCCGAAATTTGCCATGAAATGTCTTAATTTCACTTTGCAAACTTCCGAGAAACTTTGTACACACTCGACTCATTGCAAAAGCTACAAACTGGTAGGGTTGAGCTAAAAACTTACCCAAACACAGTTACCCAGGTGTCATCTAGAACATCATCAGATGTAAGGCTTTCTCTGAAAGAGAAAGATAAATAAAGATATATGTAAGGCCATAACAAATAAATAGCTAGATTATCATCAACTCCCTCCCAGATATTTTACACACCACTGATTTATTTATTTTTATCTACCAACATCCCCGGACACCCACTTACAGTCAACACAATGTATTGTGTAAATCATCATTCTCACAAAAAATGTAGGACAGTTGTCCAAGAAGGGTAAAACAATTAACGCTGTGGCAACTAAACAGTTGAATAGCAGCTAGACAGTTAACACCACATAGGGATGGGTCTACCCCTGTGGAAATAATCTTAGCAAATGTCAGTGACCTCTGTGAAATGCTAAATTTTGTTCAAACACTTTTAAATTGTTACACAAATTCCATATACAGAGAGACACAGACAAAAACCAGCAATATTTTCCATTTAATAAATAACAAAAATCATGCTAGAATCTGTAAGCTTCCAACAAAAGCCAAAACTTAATTGAAACAATGGTCACACAGCATTATGATTGTGATATACATAAAAACTCATACCCTTGTGTGTAGAATGGATCTATTTGAGATGGAGATGGTGGAAGTCTCGATGCTTGAGCTTGGAATGACATATCAGGTCCTGGAGTACCTATAGTACCTATACTTTGTTGCCCCATTCCTGGAAAAAAAAACCAGAACACGGAGTGAGATTATCCCAAATACTTTTTTGTATTTTTGTATGACATTGCTTCATATATAGTGTGAATAAAGCATTCACAATATATATGAAGCAATGTCATACAAATATAGCAATTATCGATTCCCAAACATATCTTCAGTTGCAATAATAAAAGAAAATAAGAGCAATGTTGGCATGTGGCTAAACATGTATGTTTGTTTTCCTATAAAATTGTGTAAAATCAGGTAACTGCTATATCGATAAAGGGCTATAATTCACGCATAAATCATTAGACCCAACCCATATTCGAATTTGACCTGCATTTAAGGCTGAGAAACACAAATAACAACTATGGTTCTGATCAAATAACCCATACTGGAGTTATTAGTCAGAAACACAAATGAAAGTGTCAATGACACTGTTGCACAACATGGGGAGATGTTAATAATTTTATGCTGAGCAGTCAATAGAATGATCAAGAAGGAAAGCCAAAAGTTTCAGTAAAGGGATTGTATTGTGTAATGCCCCAATTAATCGACTCCATAACCACAGCAGAATTATGGGTAACTTTTCAGGATTTAGTCGGGGAGAGCTTTCCGATGAATGGCAACAAGCCATATTTCCGACAAAATCCTGAAAAGTTACCCATAATTATAATGTGGTTATGGATTCGATTAATTAGGGCATTACTGTATGAACCAACGCTACAGAAACATTCCAGACTTGTATTGCACGTCCCTTTCCTTGTAATATCTGAATCTATAGAGTTTACTATCATATGAGTATATCAGACAGTGCATGCCTGACTTTGCAGGGATTAAAGAATGCAGTATGTTGGCAGTATATATGACCTATTTGCTAATAGCCACACTGAGATTCAATACTTTTCTATGATGCAATTTGAATAAAAATCTGCAATGTGCAGAGCCCTAACTAGAACAAAATATACACATATGTGACCCGCCATATCAAATCCAGTCGTAAGTCGGGATTTTTTTACCCTGTGCCAATGCATTCTCTTATATATGCGAGTTGACCATAGGTCGCCTCGCATATATAAGAGAATGCATTGACCTAACAATTTTTTATAATTTTTTTTAAATAAATGTTTCTTACAATTTTTAGGACATAAAATAAAAATCATCCATTACCCTGCAGGGAGCCCCACACATATATAGAAGCATATAGAAGAGTGTCGTCTGCTCATGTTTGTCTGGGGCTCTGAATGGGTGAAATTATAAAATTGTTAAAGAATACAAGAAAAAATTATTAAAATTGTAAAATATTGTTAGGCCAATGCATTCTCTTATATATGCGAGGCGACCTATGGTCGACTCGCATATATAAGAGAATGTATTGGCACAGGGTAAAAAAATCCTGACTTACGACTGGATTTGATATGGCGGGTCACATATGATATAATCATTTTACAGTTGCTTCACCTGACCCTTGTGTAATAATTAATGGAATATGGTATGGTATGGTATGGTATGGTAAGGTATGATGAAAATCCGCTGTTGACTCGTCGGCGCACCCCCCATCAGATGGGGTAGAATCCTACAATGTACTATATACAAACACATGTTTTTATATCGTAACGTCACCCTCTACATGCGAAGCCACAGTAGACCTGAAATGAGCCTTTGACCTGCGCACAGTGAACCTCAAACTTGGATGAGCCTTTGATCTGTGTTGCCGCACATGTAAGCGTACCCACCGACGTTGCTGAAACGTCCCATTACTGTGTCACACAATGGAATGCTACAATGCACTATATATACACACAGTATTGGTAGATTGAAGAGAGATAACTCTATTACACCATCACCTGAAATGTCTATCAACTTAAGCCCCAAAGGGAGGAATTTAGACAGGAATACAGGAATTTTGCCATTAACCTGTGGATCGTTGCCCACAATAGGGTTCTTTAACGTGCACACATGGTTATACACGGGACAGCCATTAACATCCCCACCCGATGGGACGGTGTGACCAAACCAGTGTCATCCCTGTACATGACACCGGGCGGGAGAGGATTACCGCTTAATGACACCTCAGCAAGGCATACACGGTACTTTATATAGGCACGCTCAGAACTCCTGACTTTTGTTTTGTCGAGGATCGAGGTGAATCGATTCGGGTTCCAAGCGAAACCTCTGGCCAGTAGTCGAACAGGCTAACCACTCGGCCATCACACTCCCTAATATATATATATATATATATATATTCAAATATATGCACATTGGGCCATTAAATAGCAGACAAATTATGAGCAACATTACCTGGAGTTGACAATACATTAGCTGGCAGCTGTGACCGCCCCGGTGTTCCAGTAATGGACGTCTGAAGTCGTGGATCTGCTGAATCATCAAACAAACTTTTTGTAGGAGGTGCACTTCCCTTTTCTATAGGCCGTCTAAGTTCATTCCTAGAAAATAAATCCACTTTTTAAGTTTAGGAATAAATCTAGATCCTATTTCTTAAATCTTGGCAAGAATTGCAAGGAAATTGCATTAAAGAATTCTTCCAGAAGGATATAATAAGAAACAAAGAACTCAGTTCAGTATAACCAGTTAAGAAGAATTTTTTTTGTATTATTATTTTATATTTTACTGTATGCTCTATCTGACAGTGATGAAATTTTTTATCGAACCACCCTCTGGATACCTAAAAACTGCAAAATAAGATGAAAGAGGGTGATAGCTCAGACAAAAATCATCAGACTGCGACTCATATTTTGAGTCAACAAACACACCTATAATATTTACACCAGAGTTATTATACGGAAACCTTATTAACCCTTTGAGTGCCAGGTTGATTTTTGTATCAACCCATATACCCTGTGCCAATGCATTCTCTTATATATGCGAGTCGATCATAGGTCGCCTCGCGAGTCGACCATAGGTCGCCTCGCATATATAAGAGAATGCATTGGCCTAACAATTTTTTTTTATTTTTTTTTTCACAATTTTTTACAATTTTAATATATTTTATTATATTCTTTAACAGACTTATTGTGTAGGTTTAGGGCTGATGAGATCGGCCCCTGGCACTCAAAGGGTTAAATTAGGCAAACTTTCAAGTAGAAAATAATAGTCAAAATTAGTCCAACAATACAGAACAATAGCCCATTTTGACTTGTTCATGTCCGATAATAAATTCAACAAACAACCATAGGTCTGAAAAAGAAAGGGTTAAAAACAGCTCACCTTGCGGAGACTTGTGTTGTGTTTTGATTTGGTGTACCCATGTTTTTCAACAGTGAACCTTGAGGCTTAGGGCTCTGTGCAGACCACACTCTTGGACTAGCCTTTTCAATGAAAATAAATATTAGATCAAGTTATCAACATGTATTCACCCTCTTGTATAAACCTACTGGAATTCACAACTAACTGACCAGGGCGATGTCTTGTCTATTTCCCTACCTAGTCTCCCAAAAACCAACAGACATATATGTCAGTTATATCTCTAACAGTCATATGACCCTTGATCCTTGATCAATTTCAATTACTGAATAACTGGTGTAATAATGTGAAGAGCTTAGAGCCCCTTATACGAGGATAAGAGCCATATATTAGCATCATTATTATGATAATATATTATCATATAGCATATACCACTGGAAAGAAGACACTATAAAGATAGATATATTAAAAGTTATCTATATGGTAGCACTTGAGATCATGAAAACATTGGTGCAACAAGGCATTATCGATCCAGTCTTGATAAATCCACGACTCAATATAAATCAATTGCTGACACTTTAGGAATAAATCATTTCAAACTAAAAGGTCTCCAACGAAAGTTAATCGAACAGAGGTCTGTAATCTCTGGATCAATTGATCACCGCCTGCAAAAGGTAATTAATATTCTATTATACATACATTTTCATATTTCTATCCATTGTCTAACTGATTCTCACCAATTAATTTTACCACATGTTAGTGTCATGATCATAACTGATCAAACTTCATTAGCTCTGATAACTAGCAGTATATAACACTTATAACTCAGCACATAATGTGCCAGCAAGAGTATTGGAGAGGTCGAAACACTAATAAAGTGTCCCTGACAGGGTTTGGGCGATTACATGCCAATGTAATTTATTACAATTACACTTACTTTTGATTTATATGATTACGATTACTGATTACATTTTTTTCATTGTAATCGATTATGATTACAATTACTTTAGTAGATCTATATAATCAATTACTTTTCGATTGCATCTTATTACATTTGTTAGTTTCCAACCATTTGGATCGCATAGGAATAAATAATGAATCAAATTAAAATATCAAATTTGATTGAATAAAAACATCACAACATAACATGGAAACAAGAAACGACTGAAACAATATAAAGAAGCAAGCAATAAACACAAACTTTTTACATTTACATTTAATGGTGAGGTTTCATCATGAAGTTGTGCACCAACTTATTGGGAATATATTATGTTTTATGTGTATTTATTTATGTAAATATACTTTTAATATATTTTTAATTTTCTTACATGCATTGCAACTAACACATAATATTGATGACAAGAGGTGGCATCAGAGATGCTGTGTCTCGTTTTCGGTGGCTTACCGCCGGTGGCTACCGCCAATTGGTGTGCATCAGTATCGGTAGACTAATTAATAGGTAAAATCGAAAAATGACTAATTAAGGGCCATAACTCCATCAAATTTTATCGGGCCAGGCTGGTTTTCGAACTCGTCCGAAATATTCTTGGCAAGTATGTCTATTCCAAATTTTAAACAAATCGGAGGATGTTTGTTGAAGTTATCGCTCTAACGAGCTAAAAATTCACGAAAAATTACTAATTAAGGGCCATAATTTTATTGGGCCAGGCTGGTTTTCGAACTCGTCCAGGATATTATTGGAGGACACTTATATACCAAATTTTAGTTGAATCGGATGACGTTTGTTGAAGTTATCGCGCTAACGAGCTCAAAATTCGTACAAAATGACTACTTAAGGACCATAACTCTATCAAATTTTATCGGACCGGGCCGGTTTTCTAACTCGTCCGAGGTATTCTTGGGAGACACCTATATATCAAAATTTCAATCAAATAGGATGATGTTTGTTAAATTATCGCGCTAACGAGCTGAAAATTCGTGAAAAATTACTAATTAAGGGCCATAACTCTATCAAATTTTATCGGACCAGGCCGGTTTTCGAACTCATCCGAGATATTCTTGGGAGACACCTGTATACCAAATTTCAATCAAATCGAATAACGTTTGTTGAAGTTATCGGTTTTCGGCCATAACTCTGTAATAAATGTGCAGACGAACCCGATTTTTTGTCTGCAAATTACGTGCATGGATATGTACTCACACACCAAAATTTGTTTTAATCAGTCAATAAACGGTTGAGTTATAAGCAAAACACGTCGCCCGCCCAACCGTCCGTCCGCCGCCCACCGTCCCTCATCAAACTATAAGTCGAGTTTTGGAAAAAAACTCGACTAAAAATATCATTAGAAACAATTATAAATTATTTGCATGTTATGTTAGATTCAATACCCAATGCAAAGAAAAGAACACTGAGGTTTATTTGATGATCATTCATTGATATCCTGATGAGGATTAAATGAGGCTTAACTCCATGAGTGCAGTGAATTACAAACTAGTTAATTAGGTCTACCGATGTACATCATACCTGCTTTGTACCATGATGTCACAATTTAAAACATACCATGTGTGAAGAGGATGTGTCACCCAACAGATACTGTGGTAGGAATGGGGACTGTACATGACCAGATGGATTTGGACTGGCAGGTGACCCCATCATCATTGGTTCTCCAGCTGTAATGATAAATATTCTGATTTAAGAAGGTACTGAGGTGACCAATTATTTCACACTTGTAGAAATCTCTTACAGATACAATGAAAGTGTTAATGATAATGTACTAGTAGCTCAACTTGGAAAGGGGATAATTATATCACACTGTATGCACACACATTACAGTCAATAGAGCGATAAGAAATGCGGAAAGTTTAATATTTAAGTAATACTGGAGGTCAACCTGGCCAGCCATATGAAGTTTGAGTTCAACCGGATGGGAAATGATGATTATAGGGTGTGACAAAGGATTTAGTCATGCAAGGAGCAAAATCCAAGATGGCTGGCAGCAGCCATATTTTTAATCGAAACTCATTCAAATTTGATAGATCCCATCAGTTGCATCTAGAGGTGATCATAAACATGCCTATAAATTTTCAAAACATTTCTCCAATAGATGTGAGCTGCAGAGTGTACCAATAGATTTAAATATTAAATACAAGATGGCCACTGACAGCTGGTGCTGAAACGGATATCCGGTTGACAACCGGCTACCGTCGGCAACCGGTTGAACTACCTACCCTATCTACATACGCTCGGTCTATACTAACATTAATGAGTTTGAGTAATCTCAGTCGATGAAGTTCAAATGAACTCGAATCAAAGTGGTGTTCCCGTGCAGTCGGACTTATTTGCATCCTAATGACTAATTCTCAGCATTTGATTGTCTTCTAACAGAAAACACAGGTTTTCAGCTGTTTTTTAAATTTTCATTTGTTAACTTCATAAAGTCCACAAACTTCATAATTGTGTTTATCGGTCGTCAGTCATCATATCTATCTCAAATCGCCAAAGAACACCCAGCAGTTAGAATACCTGAGTCACATGACTTAATAATCGGCCAGTCCCGTAATCGCTATAATGGCAATAAAAAACTGCCGATGTTTGCATGTACGAACATATGTATATAGGTCACACAATATTCTTCCCAAAAACGAGAACGATAACAAGTCAGGTAGCAATCGCAACTGCAGTACAAACAGGTCAAGCAAGACATGATGACACGTCTATTTATAAACACTGCGAGTTTTAGTTCACTGTGTTATCTGCCAAGTTGTCAACACGTGGCTTTGTGACGTTCGTGTTTGGTGATTTACATTCGTTTAATACAAGCTCTGTCTGTGTAAACATTACGCGAGTTTGCCATACAGTTAATAAATCAAATTATGCTAATATATTGGTACATATTATGGTGTAAATAATCAGAGTAAAGTCATAGGTTGAAAATAGCGGATAACCGGTTATGATCCGGTTACACGTCGTGGTTAACCGGCTACAAAAATAGGTCAACCGTTTCAGCACTACTGACAGCCATGTTTTTTCAAGAAAATAACGAGCATGACATCGATATTTTAGTCCTGCATGATGTCATAAAATGATGAAAAGCAAGCACCAAATGTGATTGCCTGAAAAGTTGGCTATGTTTGCGATGGATTTAAAAAGCTGGCTACGAATGTAACTGATACCGTAAACCACACGTTTCAGTGAGGTGCCTCACATAGTGTTGAAACTGAATTTACTATATATTATGATATTGCAGTCATCAACTAATCAGCAGCGATAAAGTCATGCATAGATTGTTTCATCTGTTCCATATCACACATTTCCCTTGATATCAAGATTGTGACCCCTCGTTCTTCCATACGTTGCCTTCTCTTGATTGCCTGACATCTCACAAACAGTTGCTTCCGAGTGAAGTTGTTCGCTTTATCCAATCAGGTAGGAATATCAAATGAATGTTCTTGACCTTCAAAAACATATGAGATGTGAATACAAAATCTGATATTTTCTCAAAACACGCTAACATACGCCAACAGGTCTTAATCAAAATATCGTTAATTGTGTAGTGTCGTTGAGTTTATTGTTTCTTTGTAGACGTGATAGCGGTACCAAACTAGTAAAGGTAAATTCCTATTTTGCTTTTTCGTGCTAACAGTCTGGCAGCAAAACCGCGATTTTTAGCTGTCGTGTGTATTTTTGTATAAAGTTTTTTTTTGGGGGATTCCGGTGGTCTGTGCGATGCGTCTGAAGAATTCACCTGAATTTGAGAAATTTAAGTTAAACTAAGATGGCGGCAGGGGGATAGAAAAAAGTTTTTTCCGGGCACTTATGCCGGGGTGGGTGGGTGGTCGATAGGACCAACAAACAATTTTTTCGGCAACTCAAAAATATTTTTCAAGTCTTTTTGACTGTTTTTGCAATGAGTTTGGCTTAAAACACATCTATATGTCAATATTAACATAAATGACAAATTTCATGATGATCAGACAAACAGTATAGCCTGTAGCCCATGCTAATGGATTGAATTTTGAAATCCAAGATGGCTGCTGGCAGCCATGTTTTTTTTGACCGAACAACCCCAAAATGACTTTTTCCTATTTACATGTCAATGACTAATATTATGGACAGAAATTCATATACAACTGTTTACAGTGAAATTCCCCCGAAAATCTCTGTTTTAGTGTTAAAAGGGGGGTGGGTGTCAAACAATGGTCGGAAAAAACTGCCGAAAACGGAAAAAAACTTGGATGCGGGGGTGGGTGGGTCGAAAGTCAAAAATCAGCATACGTGCCTGCAAATTTTTTACCGACCCATACCCCCATGGGTCACTCGCATTTATATAAGAGAATGCACTGGTACAGGATCTGTAATGCTGCATCACCACAGCCTCGGGACCTCAGGCCACCTGTAGAGTGATATACTCAGCTGTGCAATGCAGCAGATGTTCTAGTCTACTGTTAATATCATGTGATGTGTATTGTTGAAACTTTAAAAAAAAATTAGATACCATTACTTTCTTTATCTGCACATGGGCATAAGAGACATCAGAAAATAATATACAGTAGCCTTATCAATAGCTAAGTAGTCCAAAGGTATGGGATGGAATTGGTGAATTGGGTTTAATGTCGCTCCAAACAAATTTACCAGTATATATCACAAGATTTTGGACCGATTTAAACCAAATTTGGTGTGGTGACCCGGGGTACCCTTGGCAGAGTTATAATGGTGTTTTTTTTGTTTTTTTTTATTATTTAAAAAAAAAAATAATAATAATAATTATTTAAAAAAAAAAAAAATTATTTAGGCAAAAAAACAAATTTTGGTTCTCAGGCCCCGCCGCATTGAATAAAAAGGGCCGCATTAGGCCTTTTTATTGCAATGCCTGATGTTACGACAAAAAAACTTAACGGAAGAAAAAAAAAGTAAAAAAAATTATTTTTTTTGGGGATTTTATCAACATGTCCATATATATGTGTTGAATATTAGTGTGCATTGAGCTCTAACATGTAATGTGTTAAAAAGTGACTTGCAGGCTAACAACATGAAGTAGATGACTACAATTCAGAAAATGATTAGCTGATCCTCATGCTCTTCTTACAATTAGTCATTGTGAACAACTTACACTAATTGTAACTTTATACAATTGAAAGGCACAGGACTAAATTCAGGATCACATACATGTATTAGAATGGGGAGGTATCAGTTTTTAGACAACAATAACAGTAGTTAATGTCAGGGGCATTATATATTGTTAGGTAATCCCAGTCATACACTGGTAGTACAATGCCATTTTTATATAAGACTAAATGAGTTTATATGCATAACAGTTCCCTCTACCTTTCTGGTTATTACTAGACAGAGGAAGGTATCTTTGTCCATGCTTACTATGCGCAGAAAAAAATAAAAAATAAAAATAAAACCCTCCCTCCCTCATTGATTTGAGAAAAAAAATTGCCCGAGAACCAAAACACTTTTTTTTTTTGGCCTAATATATATATATAATTTTTTATTTATTTTATTTATTTAATTTTGTTTTGTTTGTTAAATTGAGCAAGGAATTCAATCTAATTTTTTTCTTTTTCAGAGTGAATATTTTTTTGAAAAAGGGCCATAACTCAGTTAAAAATAGTCGGATCAAACCCATATTCGAACTCGATCTGTCTTTTGTGCTGAGAAATTCATTTACAAAATTTGGTTCCGATCAGATAGAAAATATTTCAGTTATCGCACCATGCGTAAAAATGTCTACAGACAGACAGATGGATGGACTAACGACGAGTGGTCAATCCGGACAACGACACTATGTTTACCTTATGGGTAAACATAAAAAAGGAATCTAATGTTACGGAAACTATAAGTTTCAGCAAACTTCCAGAGCGTGGATAACAATCACAAAGGTGGGCCGCCACCCGCAATTTCAGGACTCAGAACAAGTTAAGTATTTGATAATAGTCAATTTCATTCAGCAGTCATCACACAATAAGCGATAGCCTGTACTAGTAACATCTAAGTATACTTATACAAACAAAGTATACTTGCTGCAAATGACACCACAGAGAATATCGCTGATTAAAATGCTGTAGGTTCCCTGGTTTCGAGAGAATGTCAATCAACTCCCCTTTGGTCCAATGAGATTCAAGGGCGAGTGCATTGAATTCATTGACAGTCAGCCCAATTCAAAGACATAGTGCCGCCATTCTTGCAGAAATATACAACGACGTCGGCATATGTTCAAAGCTGCATTGCCAATTTGAAGAATATACAACGATCCAAAGGGTAACCATGTCGCATCATCAAATGAACTGCTGACTGTTTGCAACATATATTAGCAGAACTCATGTTGTCGGAATCTCTTTGATACAAGATCAAAGGTTGTTAACCCCTCGGTTGTAGATTAAACTGTGTAAAACAATCAGGGTATTCAACAATAACACGCATTTTCCAAAATAAATAACGAAGATTAATCGACTGTGGAAATGGTAATCAATATTCGGCTTTATCAATGGTTCGTCGATTATACGATTAATCGTGGCAGCCCTAAGTTTGATATCATATCAAGTATTGGGAAACCTACGCTACAGTGGAAAGCAAGATATCTTTGAAACTATTGGTTCCGATATATAATTAAGCCATCAAATCAGAACCTTAGTAGGTGTACATGCAATGCTGAAGCAGCTACTGATCGGCAGTTTACATACTATAAAATGCTGATCAGGTTATTTCGAGAACTTAGTTTAACTCATTTATAATGAAGAGTCAGTTGTACTTGTAGGTTATGTAAATGACAGGAAGTCTATGGATTATATCCCAAGACAGGGAGGGAACACCATTTGATTAACCACCATGTCCGTTCAGCCTGAGAAATTCAAAATCATGTTAAGCAGTTCATCGGCTACAGCTCAGCAGATTCCCTGAAACAATTTAACTCAATGATAACGAAGATATTAGGTTATATGTTGGGAAAATGACTTGTAATTGATGGTGTATAGCTTAACTTTAAGAGGGGATAATTTCATGTGCTATAGTCAATGGAGCGATTAGGAATGCGGAAAGTTGAAATGTCTATTAAAGTAATACTAGAATCAAGTCTAAATATCAAAATGAAGAGATATATAAAAAAACATTTGATACATGTAGTTCCCATCCAGTTGTCACCCTGAAGATCAATATGAAGTTTGGTGACGATCAGATGAGGGATGTGGTCTGTAGGTGTGCTAAAGGATTTAGTCTTGCAAATCCAAAATGGCTACAGGTGGCCATGTTTAAAATTCTAAAAAATTAGATTACTCCCATCCTGTGGTCATCCCGAAGATCCATGTGAAGTTTACTGATGATAGGACAAGGGCTGTCATCTGTAGTGTGTACCAAATGATTTAGTCATACAAAGAGTAAAATCCAAGATGGCCGCTGGTGGCCATGTTTCCCCAACGAAATTTGGAACAGTTTTATGGCTCCCATCTAGTGGTCACCCAATATATCCATATTAAGATTGGTGATGATTGTATCAGGGATGTGGTCTGTAGGATGTGCCAAAGGATTTAGTCATGCTGAGAGTAAAATCCAGCTGGCTGTCGGTGGCCATGTTTTTCATAAAAAAAAATGTACATTTTGATATCTCCCATCTAGAGGCGATCCTAAACATGCCTGTAAATTTAAAAAACAATTCTCCAATAAATGTGGGCGGCATGGTGTGCCGATAAATTCAAATTTGAAATCCAAGATGGCTGCTGGTGAACATGTTTTTTTTTTTTTTTACAAATTTTGGAAAAAATTGAGGGCTTCAATTTAGAAGTCACCCGAAGATCCATATGAAGTTTGGAGATGATCGGATGAGGGAGGTGGCCTGTAGGGTGTGCCGAAGAATTTAGTCATATGAAGAGTCAAATACAAGATGGCCACTGGCGGCCATGTTTTCCAACGAAATTCAGAAAACTTTTATGGCTTTTATTAACCCGTGCTAATTGATGGAATTTTGAAATCCAAGATGGCCACTGACAGCCATGTTTGTTTGCCAAAATGACGTGTTCCCATCTACATGTCAATATTAACAGCCATGACAAATTTCATAATGATCCGACCAAAGGTACGACCTGTAGCCCGTGCTAATGGAAATTGTTGACGGATGTCTGCATGCACACAGACAACAGATAATGAGCCATGGCAATAGCTAAACCTTTACAAGTAAAGTTGAGCTAAAAATACAGTGAGGTAAGAACATTTGACTGACCTCAACCTCCACATCCCGTTCAGCAGTCTAACGGCTACAGTTCAGCAGATTCTCTCTAACAGTTTAACTTGATTATAACGAAGATATCAGGTTAGCTGTCGTGGGATATTTATAACCAAATACAGGGAGCGGAATCTATTTTACCAACCGCCATGTCTGTCCAGCAGTTAAAAATCCTGTTCAGCAGTGCATTTGGTGCAGTTCAGTAGATTCTCTGAACGCAGTTTAACTCAATTATAACGACGATCAAAGGCTGCGTGAAATATGCAGAAAGGAAGTTACCGTTTTCTGAATTTGATAAGAGGGATAATCCAAAATCATATTTCACGTAAATTATTGAAAATCAGTGTCGTACTAAATTACATGTACTAATTCGGTATTACTATTATACATATATTTTGTACAGGTCCAGGAGAATGACGGTAGGGATGTTCATGAAAATTTCAAATTGGTCTAATCTTTCCAATTATGTGCTTACTTCGTAGATCTCACCATGCTGATCACAGAACTGAAAATCTTTTTGAGATTCGTCAGATATTTTTTGAGTTATGGACATTTTTGTACCTAAAAAATGGCTCATTTTTCAGAGTCGCCTTTTTCACCATTTTCCCTAAATTGGCTAATAAGCAGATTTTAGGGTCAATTATTTTTTAAAATACAACATAATTTTGGAACAGCCGGTTCAACAGCCAACACGTACTGTGCGACTGTGTCACATTATTGCTCAGATATAACTATTTATTTCAATTAAAAGAGCTTGGTTGATGCACGATATTCTTTCGAATTGTATGGCAAAATCAACATAAAATTGATTTGGAAGTTTGAGACCGCTACTTCGACCAGCTGCCGATTCGCTGTCGGAACACTCCAGAGTAATCGGCCAAAGGTCACCGCGGTCATTTGCTTGCTTGAGTGACAAAACAAATATTTAATCCTCGGAATCTTTTTCTTTTTATAATTTGAGATGAATAATTATGACTCCGGGAAATGTGTATAAATTGACGCATAATCACTCAAACTGACATTTAGTTTGATGTCGCGTACTCAGTGATCTAAATAACGGCGTCGGGTAGCAGGCATATTACTGGAACAGCATTAATTTAAGCAGCGAATGAGGGAGGCGCGTTTTGATAGGTGTATTTGAGGTTACTCCGACTGGCCGATGCCAATAACAGCCAATCAGAAATAGTTTTATTCCATGTTATTGCTGAGTGATAATCGTGGAAAATCCGAAAATGATTTCTAAACAGCGACTTTGATGTCTTTTAATTAAAATAAAAAATATTTATAGTAGACGGTGGCACGATTATCACACAGTTTTAGAAAGGTCTGAATATGATCATTCTAGTGCACCTACCTGCATTTGATGGCATATAATATCCGCCAATCGGAGGTCCTTCAAAAACACTAGTTCAGTCATGAACGTAGTGCGTATCCTTCTACGTTCAGTGTAGTGTCGTTATAAAGTACTGGGGGTTTGCGCCCGGTCACCTGGCACAACGAATAACGTAAATTATACGACCGCTAGAATGAAATTTCTGTGTTCCTTGGGTAGCTCTTAACTTTATTCTGTTACAGAACAATAATACAATGAGCTAATGTGTACAAGTTATCACTCACTGTGGTGAATTTATCTTGTTTACAATGTTATTCACTTATTAAAGTTGAGAAACTATTCTCTATGTCCCTAATTGCAAACACCCAGTAAATCTATACAGAGCGACTTGACCGCTGAAAGCAGCAATCTGCGAAAGCGGTCATGTTGACCTACAAAAACACATGATAAAAAGTCACAAACATTTTTTACGTGCGAAACACCTCGAAAATCGGAAACTTTGACGTCATGAATAAAATATTTATAAACGTAAGACCCAGATAATATTTATAACGTCGACATAGTAATATCACGTTCCATTAGTGTGTCGATTGCCTTCTCGTTTGATTTTTTTTTAGGAAGATATGATTGATTAAAAACAGTTCAATTTTGTCTTTTTTAACCCAAATCTTAAAAATTACATCGTGACGTTGAACATCCCTAAATTGATGGTACACGAAAAGCAACTCAATTAGCATTCAATTAGTTTAAATGTTGTTAATGAAGGAGCGAATGAGTTATCCTGTTATTGTCATTTAGAAAGGAATATATATATTACTAATATTATTGAATAATAATTTAATAAAGCTGGCGCAAGAGATTGCACAACAAATTTTGTCGGAAGACTGTTCCTTCGCTGCGATATTGTTAAGAGTGAAATTTGGCTGTGCGCCGTCTTCTATTCCCGACGCAAATACAGGAAACATAAATATGTTATGGTCATATAGTGATATCATATACCACTATAATATTAATAGTGCATTAGCAATTTAGTGGACTGTGGAATTCAGGATCATGAGGATGTGCCTGACCACAGGAGTTTGTGAGAATGATAATAAATAATAATAATACAAAATAAGTAATAATAAATACAAATAAAAAACAAGGAATGAATTAAGGGGATTAGTGATTTGACCTACAAATGTTTATTTATAAATTTTTTGCCTCGAAAATAGGAAAGCCAAAACGTTATCGATTGTAGCGATCTTCAGACAGATTGCTATTATGACTACTATACATCAATATGACCGCATGTGGCTGAAATTCAACTTCGCTTTGACTACATCACCTTTATATCACCGCAACGGCAAGTTTCATTTTCGAAGCGTTGGCTGCCCTCTGTGACACGCCGCTGGGTACGGTGTCCAGTAAAACTTGATCAACTCTTGAACGAAGTTGTTTGCAGCAGTGGTCCGAATATTTCGACCATAATCTTTTAAATGTTACATCGTTACTAACATTAACATGCCCCGGAAATATTCGGACAGCATGATGCAAACGGCACAGATTCCTCGGCCCATGTGTACATTTTTGCCCAACACCGCCAACTAATTACAACGGATGTACATGGTCGCGTGTCCACGAAATCAGCAGACGGTTCGAAAATGAAACCTGGCGTTGCGGTGATATAAAGAGAACATAAGGTGATATTGCCAATGCCATGCTAAATGTAAATCACAGTGATCACGTTGATGTATAACAGTCATAAATTTGACATAATAGCAATGAATATGGAGAGCGCCACGAGCGAAACGTTTTTTCATGTTTCTAATTTTCGTGATACTAAAAATAAAAAAAAATGACGTCAATCGCTAATCCCCTAGTTGCGCCCCTATTCTTTATTTATTACTTATATATCTATATATATCTATATATCTCTTATATTTTTTATCAGGTCTGGCAAATGTGAGAATACAGCTACAATAGCTGTATTCAGCTAACCTAGCTGTATTCAGCTATAAATTATACTCTCAAACCGGCTGTTTTTCGATAATAAACTAGAAGCGCTAATTTGCGCATCAAAATTAGGCTACCATATTCTCCGGTCACCCTCAACCAAATCAAAATAGTCGCTTGTGTTCTGACAAAGTGTTTCCTTTTGTCGACACGGCAATTCTGATTTTGTGTGAAAACTTACTACGGTGGTCAATGTCAGTAAATATTCTGGGGACTATTTTCTGCAAATGCATTCATTAACTAACTTATAAAATAAAGATCAAATTCATCCCAAACACTCGTTTACTTCTTCCCGATGCTAAACCGGTAGGGGGCGTTAGAATGATGTACCTATATCGAGCATTTAGAATTACATACCACTAGCGGTTTGTGAGCGATACATGGTAACTATTCATAACGGTATATACAGATAGTGTGCGGCATATTACAAATGTATGGCACAACATAGGGACAACTGAAACGAAAATGCGACTTATATAATTTCTGAAGTATTTCAAACATGAAGTCCTGGTCGTTAGCGAGTCAGAACTATTCAATCTGTTTGGCGGGAAAATATATAATGTGTGAAAACTTACTAAACATAACATTGGTATTTGTATTTTCGCGATTCGACATACATGTATGTGTTTCCGTATTTTTGGAGAGAATCAGCTCAAGCAGTGAGTGGAACTCGCTCGGTTAAACTCTGGCTAGAGATGTTCCCCTTTTTACCTGTTTTAACGCACCAACCAAACTGAGTTTTAGCAGCATCATATTGATATTGATACTTCCGGGAATGATTAAGATGTTCCATCTTCGGTGATAAATATTGTATTTAATGTATTTTTCAAGGTATTCCGCATTGCATAAGAGAGTTATTAACCGTTATGACCGACATCGACCGCCGTAGTAAGTTTTCACACATAATCACCATCGTCGTGCCGACAAAAGGCAACACTTTGTCAGAACACAAGCGACGATTTTGATTTGGTTGAGGGTGACCAGAGTCTCAGAGAATAGGGTAGCCTAATTTTGATGCGCAAATTAGTGCTTCTAGTTTATTATCGAAAAACAGCCGCTTTGAGAGTATAATATATAGCT
Organism: Siphonodentalium dalli; assembly: GCA_032622095.1. Taxonomy (NCBI): domain Eukaryota; kingdom Metazoa; phylum Mollusca; class Scaphopoda; order Gadilida; family Siphonodentaliidae; genus Siphonodentalium; species Siphonodentalium dalli. The sequence goes on along the minus strand of CP136067.1, from coordinate 79,539,580 downwards.
GAATACAGCTAGGTTAACTGAATACAGCTATTGTAGCTGTATTCTCACATTTGCCAGACCTGTTTATTTACTATCATTCTGACAAACCCCTGTGGGTTTCACGCTGTCTTCGTTCTTTATTGATAATGATCCTTCATCATGGACATGCATTAAATAATATAAACACAAAATTACCACTATGGCCATCAGTTATTGGAGAAAATATCATTATTTTCCCCGAAGTTTAGTCTTTAGTTTAGATGGAAGTTGAATTCGCTAAAGACCTGAAAATTTTAAATTTCAAAAACCGGAAGTGAATACAAAATTGGGTTGAATCTGTATTGTGGAATCAAAATAATAAGAAACGAAGTAATGCTCCTACTTCAATCTGTTCTGAATGCAGTTAGTAGAAAAGAGTGGTTTCTTTTTGGATACGAATATTACAGGACAAACAAAGCATATTATCTCTTTCCATGTAGACCTATCGCCTTTTAAGAGCTATACATGACAATGTATTAAACAGTAGGCTAACAAGTGGATTGTCAAGCTGCAGGCAATATCATATATAGGGGGAACTGGGGTGGAGTGGGACATTTTTTCTTCCAAGGCCCAGAACTCAATTTGTGCTTCATATCCAAGTGTTGTTTTGTGTAAGATTTATACATAATTGATTACCGCAACTAATACGACTGTGTATACCATTACCAACTTGATATATTTCCCATACTGACAACTTAAACAAGGGTACCCAAATGTCCCACACCTCCCTGGGCCATGGGATACAGTGGGTCACCCATTGGAATTCAATAACATACACCATAACAACAACCGAAACAGTTATTCATTCAAAGAGGGAAATTCGTTATGTGGTAACACACATTTATATAGTTGAAACATAAGGTTTTTTTGATACTTCCACTCAATCGGGGAGGAGTGGGACACAGTGTCGATCCATAGGGCCCAATTCTAATCTGACAAAATAATAAAAAAAAACGTTCTGTTGGGCGTCTACATGTAGAAGATAAAAGCAACCAGGAATGGAATTTTTCCAAAGATATGCTCAACTCTACATTACTGTAACTAACCTTCCCAATGTACACCAAGCCATATGTCCCACTCTACCCCGACATGGTCATGTATCGGTTGATTCAATATTCTAGCAACATACCGGTACCTATGCTAACCTATTGAAACAGATATGCAATTTGAAGCTTAAACACAGTTGTTTCAGAGCTCAGAGTCGGTAAGAAAATATCTCTCATATGTACTTTGAATATTTCAAAATGTTGTGTTCGGAAAAAAATTGCTCAGATTCCATAAAAACTCTTTTTTTTTCACATAAAAAAACGAATATGCTTGCGACACGTTTGATTCATGTCATATGTGCATGGGACATCTTATGAGCATCAAATGAATCCATACAGATGAGGCAACTCATCGATGTTATGGAGTTATCTCCACTGTCCCACAGTACCCACTGTCCCACTCCACCCCAGTTTCCCCTATATATATGTTATATATAAATTTGATCAGTAGGCCTACGGTTTTTCCCATATTTGGATTGAAGATTGATTATGAACGAAATAAATGAAGATATTATATACAACATAATAGTAAATACAATTGTATGTACACATTTTAATATAGCATCTACCGACACAATCGGAAAACGTTCTTGCATAAATAGTTCGTACGGAAATCACCGAGGTTTGCCGATTGCTACCGACATAGGCCAAAAGTGCGACCATCGGTCATCCTACACTCTTAACTCGTTTGGGACTTGATTCTTTTGAGAAAACATTACTCACAGACGAGATTGTTTGCAGAAATGCTCACTTTTATATAATTTTATAGCAATTTATGCGTTTATCTAATGTTGGGTCAGACCATTTGCCATGGCAGAATTCTCCGCGTGACAACTCATACAATATGAGTGATCATCCGTAGTCTATAAATTTTCTTGAAATTTTGGGTAGATACCACCAAATTGCGACCGGTTACCATAGCAACATATTTTCGGAAATGTATGCGTTTGGGTCTGTAATTTCGCTATATGACGATACCTTTGCGACATTTTGAATAAAATATAAATTATTTTCAAAGTTAAATGATCCAGGAATATTTTGCCAACATCTGGAACTAGCCTTGCTCAAAAATCACCCATCACCGACAGAGGGCGCCATTCAAAATGGCCGCCAAACCCCCGTTTTCTAACGTTAAAATGCTTACTTTCATATCATTTTATAGCACTGTATGCGTTAATTTAATGCTGGGTCAGACCATTTGCCATGACAGAATTCTCCACGTGACAGCTGATAATATATGGGTGATCATCCGTGATCTATAAATCTTCCCGAAATTTTGTTTGGGTAGATACCACCAAATTGCGACTGGTTGACATGGCAACCGATTTTCGGAAAATTATGCGTTTGGGGGCTGTAATTTCGCTATACGAGATGTCTGCGTGCGACATTTTTAATCAAATGTAATTAATTTCCAAAAAATTGGATCCAGGAATATACTTAAATTGCTCTCGCTTCTTGTTCCTTCTGCTGAAGGGGTCAAGATTCACCTGCCATGGTGATTGACAACCGAAAAAATTGTCTACGCGTCTACAGCTTAGGCTACTGGGCGCCGCCATTTTGGAACAATGACGTCACGAATCACGGCACGCGACCCCCACGTGACGCCAAAAATAGGTTAGATCTTCATGGCCCCCTCACTGAGTGATCGGCCTATATTGAATACATGATACTATGCATAAAACATTTAATTATAAAAGATTCATTCACTGATAACAAGTGCATGAAGTGGGAAACGGATATATCCGTTTCCCGTCCTGTAGGTAATGTTTTTGGGAAACGGATATATCCGTTTCCCGTCCTAAACGAGTTAACACAATAGACACGAACCTGTACTCTGGACTACCTACGTAGGTACTGAGCTTTATCCCAGTGGAGTACCTAAGTGTTGGGGTAGCCAGCTAACTGGGACCTTGGCTAACTGGGACCTTGGCTAACTGGGATCATCATATTTATTATTAACAATTTTTTTTTAATCAAGTTTTTTAAAGGCACGGGCGATGTTCGTTGCAGAAATATTCAATTTTGTTCAAATCGCCATCAATAGAAGGAATATTAAACGTAGGCCTATATAGTTTTGTTCATATGCCAAACATAATCAGCGCGTAAATAGTATATTGTCATCAAGATGTACGTTGGTGTACGTAAACAAGAGCCTGTTCGTGTTACATAAGTTTGCTTCTGTTTACATAACACAGCGCAATTCTATTGGTTAATCACACACAAATGATATAAGCGCTCTTTATTACTTCCATATCAGGAAACAGTAAACAATATCGCTCTTTATGTTTACCATATCCGGACCTAAACAAAAGCCAGGTTCGGTACCGTTTTTTGCTTTTGTTTACATAACAAAGGAAAAACATTTGACAATAACCTACTGTTTGTGCCATATTTCTGATTGGTTTAAGTACAAATTCTGTCTTTATTTTACTATTATTTCTGTTTATGGAGGTTTTTGACGGAGGTGAATATTTTAACAGCATATATATATACCCACCGCCAAACGCCGCCCGTATCTTTAAAGGTACTCAATCCGATAAAAACTCCTCTCAATTACTATTTCAATGGCTTCGGGGGTCAAAAATATTTGATTCGAGTCGAGGAAGTCACCCATCAAAGCTCAGATTTGTTAGATATCGATTTTAGAAATCTATTATTTTTCATTATCGGGAATACTTTCTGGCCCAGAACTCAGTCAAAATTGAGTTATTATTACCACTTGATTTTAGAGTTATCCATCCTTGTCTGTTTGAATAGATTTTGTTGTACACATCCCGAGCAGATTACGGCAGTTGAAGGCAATTATTAGTACTCATCTCGAGTAAATAACAAATTTCAAAAATCAATATCTAATAACTCTGAGCTTTGTTTGATGGGTATATTCCTCGACTCGAATCAAATATTGTTTACCCCCAAAGCCAAAGAAATAGTAATATAGGACCCTCTGATCGGATTGTTGTTGTTGGAATCTGTTGAGATGGGGACCCTCTGTTCGGATTGAGTACCTTTAAGTCATGACAGTTAAAACAGATGAAATGTTGTCTTTTGGGTAAACTTTTAAACAAACTCACTGCTGATGGTCAGTTGTTACAAGTGAACACAAGTAAGCTGCCAATGATTAGATCACAAGATCAAAAGGAACAACTGATTAAAACAACAGAGTTATCACACACTAATCGCTTTCAAAACAAACTTACACGTACCTTCACTGTGAATGTCCTGATTAACAATCACTTTAAAGGTACTCAATCCGATTAGACGCTCCTAAATTACTATTTCTTTGGCTTTGGGGTAAAAAATATTTTATTCGAGTCGAGGCCGGAACCCACCCATCAAAGCTCAGAGTGATTAGATATCGATATTTGAAATCTGTTAATTTTCGGAGATGTGGGCCACAAGTTGGCAGAACCACGTGCTCAAAACGGACAAATTGCGGGTGTAAGTAGGATAACTCTAAAATCAAGTGGATACTGTTAACAACAATAATAATAATCACTCTGAGCTTTGATGTGTGGGTTCCTCGACTCGAATCAAATATTTTCTACCCCCAAAGCCAAAGAAATAGTAATTTAGGAGCGTCTAATCGGACTGAGTACCTTTAATTATTACCGGTATATCTTAACTGTGGATGCCAATTTAAGAATAGCCATAACTTTATTGACTTTATTGACTAGATCATCAAACAATAAATATTCATAGAAATATATCAGTGGATAAAAATAAAAATAGCTGTCACCTTCAGATTTATAGTGGTAAGATTGACAAAATAATTTTGTTAATTTTTTTTTATTAAGTCAGGTTAAAACAAATCTAACACAGTTTGAAGGATAAAGCAATAACAAAACAAAGCAAACAATAAAAATGAATTTAATGTTCTAAATTCCACTAATACATATAATATATATAACCAAGGTCCCAGTTAGCCAAAGGTCCCAGTTAGCCAAGGTCCCAGTTGGTCAAGGTCCCAGTTAGCCAAGGTTCCAGTTAGCCGAAGATCCCAGTTAGCCAAGGTCCCAGTTAGCTGGCATTGAGTGTTGGTACTCTAGAGTACCTGCCCAGGTGCTCTGGGGTAACAATTATTTAGGTATTCTGGAGTACCTATATTTAGGTTCTCTGGAGTACCTATATATATTTAGGTTCTGTACGTGGAGTACCAATATTTAGGTTCTGTGGAGTACCTTTCCAGGCATTAATCATATTGCTGAAAATATACAACTTTTTTACTTAGCGCGACCGAAATCGGTAGGTCTACATACATACAATCGAGCGTATTTACTATATGTTGTATATAATATCTTCACTCATTGGAGGAATAAAAAATTCAATCAATCTTCAATCCAAATATGGGGAAAATCGTACTGATCAAATATATTGTCTGCATGCAGTATGACAATCCACAATGTCAACTATATGTCCCAATAAAATAGCCCTCTTGTCACGTTACCAACATCCCGGGACAGCATGCATACACCATTGGTCGCGATCCCGGGACAGCATGCATACACCATTGGTCGCGATCCCGGGACAGCATGCATACACCATTGGTCGCGGTCGCACGTTACCAACATCCCGGGACAGCATGCATACACCATTGGTCGCGGTCGCACGTTACCAACATCCCGGGACAGCATGCATACACCATTGGTCGCGGTCGCAGTTTTCGGATATGCTAGTCGATCCCCAAATATAAGACACCAATTATGTTTCTTATTTGCAAACCGTTTTTATTTGGTGAATGGTCCGCGGCTTCAGGAGATCATTATATCCATAGTGTTTCTGTAATTTCCTTTCCTGACCATCCAATCTTCGCATAAATGGCGTGTGTTTATACTGGTGTACACCATTATATGCGTGGAATCAGGGACATGCATGCATCAAAAACACAGAATTCAATTTTCTAATTTGTCAGCTGTTTTTGAGTGGTATACTATACGCTGTATGATCTATAGAGCCCAAATATTGCCATGCAAATGTCTGGCCTTTGGAAATGCAGGGAATAACGATTCAATTTTCCAGTATAGCTTGTTCTGACTGATCGACGCATGGCTTCTTGTAATCGATCACCCTACCGATATTTAGTGTGTTACCACGCAGTGTCTCGCAATAGCGAGTGGACTGATTGTATGTTTTGAACATGCCACCGTCCTGATTGTGCCCCCTTTGGGTCAAGGGCTGATGGGACACGTCTTACTACATAGCTTTATGACATACTTTCCAACGTAAATAATGATTGAGTCATATGATAAAATAGTATATATAATATTATTATCCATCCCTTAACTAACACCATTTCCGATTGGGCAAAAGCCGCCACGTGATAATCCTGGAAAAAGTCATATTGGACTCCCGAATGTCATATTGGACTCCCAAGTGTGCAATATGACTTTTTTATCGGGACTCTGTGACGTCACGAATTAACTTTTGCGAAATGAATCGGTGAAATTGTGTTTCGCGCGCAACACTGGTGGATTAGCAGATGTTTCACTTCCGCGTTGAGTTTTGTTTTTCATTTCCGTGTTTACTGTTCCAAATTATGCTTTCTGATGATCAATACATGCTTTAATAGAGAATTAAGTATCGACAAATACCAAAAGTAACCACTAAAGTTTTATTCCCAAAATTTGAATAAACATACAGATGGATAATAAAAATGTCATTATACAATGTTGTGTACAGTATGCGTTTTTCTTGTACTCGTCCAGGTTGTGGTGCATGAAAAGTCATATTGGACTCGACACTGCGTGTCTCGTCCAATATGATTTTTCACCACAACCTAGACTCGTACAAGAAAAACACATACTGTACACAACATTGTATAATAACTTTATAGTATATAATAGTAATATACAACAAAATTAAACATGGATAATTATATTTTATCATATGACTCAATCATTATTTACATTGGAAAGTATGTCATAAATCAATTTCATATCAATTACTAGTTCATATCACCTTCCGATAATTTGATTGGTTTGTTGACAAAAAGTGTGTTCTGGTTGGCTGAATGGCAACCGGGGCCGAGCCGCATCTCTAACTAAATGCAGGTCAAATTCGTGCGCGTCAATCAACGCGATGCCGAAATTCTCGCAATTATAATCTTGAAATATATAGTTTTGGACATTGTTATACGATAAATAGAATATGTAATTCGTATTTATCTAATAAACATACGATATAATGTCACAAACTGAGAACAGAATAGCGCACTATATCTTCGCGTGCATATTATTTCTGCTAGTTCACCAGGTGTAATTGGGCTTCCGGTGCAATGAAGTGACGTCACATTAATCTTTTGCTGCCGATGTCATATAGCTATTTAGTGATTTGTGTGCGTTTGGACATCATAATCAATTTATAGGTGTCATATGATAAATAGAATATGTAATTCGTGTTTCTCTCATATGATATTTATGAAACTCGTCACGAATGTTCAGTTTTCTCTCGCCGGAGGCTCGAGAAAACTGAAAATTCTTAGACTCGTTTCATAAATATCATATGAGAGAAACACTCATTTCATATCCGCTATATATGATGACACCCATGATAACGTTCTGTGTAAAACTATGCCCAGTATTAGGGTATATAATTACTTACCCTTATAGATATACCCCACCAAAATTGTCATAAAATTCGAAAGCGACATTTCTCATCAGCAAACAAGTTTTAAAAGATGCGGAGTGTTATGCTCTATCAAAAATGGGGGGGGGGGGGGTGTCTCAATTTGTTATCTCATGGTCTTCAATGCTATGGGGCACCGTTCTTCTATTTATTACCTATTTAGTGATATCACTAATTCATTTTCTGATATCACAAAATCGATTTTGTGATATCACTAAATGCTTATTATTTTGTGATATCACAAAATCGATTTTGTGATATCATAAAATGAATTAGTGATATCACAAATTCGATTTTCTGATATCACATATTCATTTTGTGATATCACTAATTCTGACAACATGACTATTTAGTTAAATCACTAATATTATTTTGTGATATCATGAAATATTTTGTGATATCACTAAATCGTGTAAATGAATTTATGATATCACAAATTTGATTTTGTGATATCACTAAATGCTACTATTTTGTGATATCACATATTCGATTTTGTGATATCATAAAATCATTTAGTGATATCACAAATTCGAATTAGTGATATCACAAAATGATTTTATGATATCACAAAATAGTAACTATTTTATGATATCACATATTCGATTTTATGATATCACAAATTCCACGGTTTTCTGAAATCGGGGAGAAAATTCACACAATTATATTAAATGACTTCAATTTCTGTAAGATACTCCAAACATTTGACAAACTTCTCTTCTGTGGCGTAGTCTGTATTGGTGACCCGAGACAGCATCTCAGTTTCTTGTGGTAAAGAGATGACAACTGGACCGACATCTTGTTGCTGGTCTTCAAAAGACTCTGGATTTATACCATATTGTCTAATCTGAGCAATAAAATGCTCAGGAAATGAAGTTTGAAACATATTTGTTTTTGGCATCGATCTGGAATTTATATGATCCAAAACTCCATTTAGCCACAACTGTTTGGGTGTTTGTTGATGTTCAGTTGATAATTTGTGTGAATTCCAGGCTTCCTTGAAAGATTTCAAATTTTGATTAATAACTGGCAAATAAACTGTTTGTAGTGCATATTTATGAACATCATTGTCATGGTCTAAGATACTAAGATATCTCTCCGCAGCGAATGAGTTATGTGGGCTCGATGCTGCTGTATTCTGTTCTACTATTTTGTCCGCCAATGTTGACAGCGTGGATTCTATCCCGTTGCAGTTCGTATCTTCCATTATATCGCGAATGGTCACTAATGATCGCTTTGCCTGTCTCAGATCCAATAAAATTCGATTGTTATTCGCATCCTCATACTCTAGACACATCTTTCCATTTAAAATAGTCTGCCTCACGCGTGCTATAAAATATCTTGTTTTCCGCCATATTTGAGTGGAATAGGAGAAATCATTAAGTTGTTCTAAAATTAACTCATTTTGTGAAATCACTAATTCGAATTATTGATATCACAAAATGTTGGTAATTTGTGAAATCACAAAATGAATATGTGATATCACAAAATAGTAAGCATTTAGTGATATCAATAATTCGATTTTATGATATCACAAAATGTTACATAAATAGTAGAATGGCGCGGCAAGCTATGCCATTTCCTATTTATTGATATCACAAAATAGAATTAGTGATATCACTAGATGCTACTATTTTGTGATATCACCTATTCGATTTTATGATATCATAATATCAATTTGTGATATCAAGAATTCGAATTTGTGATATCTTAAAATATTTAGTGATATCACAAAATAATTAGTGATATCACAAAATAATTTGTGATATCACAAAATGAAATAATGATATCACATAATCGAATTAGTGATATCATAAAATGAATTAGTGATATCACTAAATATGTAATAAATAGAAGAACGGCGCCCCATACACTGACATGTGTGCGTTGTCATTCCACTTGATCTGTAGTGCGCGCTGCACCGATTAATGCCTGACAGAATGATTGGGCTGGGTTTCACGTTCAGTTGACAAGTTGTTTTGTTAATATATAAAGTCACATTGAATGGGTAATATATGGGACGTTCATATATAGCCGGGAACATAAATACACGCGAATATACATACCTTCGCCATTGGTTTGGGTACTATATTTGGGAGCGGATAGGTGAAGCCACACACTGCGCAGAAACACTCATCATTATGCTGGTGGAATATTTCTTGAATAATTTTGTGACTTTAGCCATCGGGGGTACGTTTTTCCTGCTGCTATGGGTGATAATGCAAACGCGGCGCCCAGATGGAATACCTCCGGGACCAGTACCACTGCCAGTAATAGGAAACGCTCTCCATCTTGTGGGCAACCCACTGGAGAACTTCCGGAAATTGCGATCGGACTACGGAGATGTCTTTTCTATCTATCTTGGGAATCGACTCACCGTCGTCATTAACGGATACGACGCCTTGCACGAATCCCTTGTAAAGCAAGCGGATGTTTTCTCTGGACGATACAGAAATACGAACAAGGAAGGGAAAGGCATACCACAAATACTGGCAGACGGTACATATATAATTTATTATTTATATCAAGTCACACATAATGTTCTTACTATATGCAATATACACACAACCTTCTTATTCTGACTATAATTAAAGGCACACATAGCATTCGTATTCTGGCTATATGGCCAAATGCAAACATAGTATGCTTATACATATATTGCATATGGTTAAATGAACACGTATCATTCTTATTCTAACTATAGTTAAAGGCACGCATAGTATTCTTCATCGCGGTCTTGGCTAGACGAGATTGACACTGGTTCGACCAATTTTCGCGCTTGATATGAGTTGAGAGACCGCGCATTAAGCCATTCTGATCATTACATAGTCATTTCGATATAAGAAATGAGAATTTGTTCACGCTACTGAAGAAAGCACGTTTGAAGCAATGAACATTCAGCCCGTGCCTCCATAAATTTGATATATTATTCTTATTCTGAATTTTTCTGACTGCAGGTTATATAAAGGCATATATATCTGGCAGTCTTATTCTGACTAGTATAGTTAAATGTACTCAATCCGATAAAAACTCCTCCCAATTACTATTTCAATGGCTTCGGGGGTCAAAAATATTTGATTCGAGTCGAGGAAGTCACCCATCAAAGCTCAGATTTGTTAGATATCGATTTTAGAAATCTATTATTTTTCATTATCGGGAATTCTTTCTGGCCCAGAACGCAGTCAAAATTGCGTTATTTTTACCACTTGATTTTAGATCCATCCTTGTCTGTTTGAATAGAGTTTTGGTGTACACATCTCGAGCAGGATACGAAATTGACGGCAATTATTAGTACTCATCTCGAGAATATAACAAATTTCAAAAATCAATATCTAATAACTCTGAGCTTTGTTTGATGGGTTCCTCGACTCGAATCAAATATTTTTTACCCCCAAAGCCAAAGAAATGGTAATATAGGACCCTCTGGTCGGATTGTTGTTGTTGGAATCTGTTGAGATGGGGACCCTCTGTTCGGATTTAGTACCTTTAAAGACACCCATGCACTATATATACCCATCGTATTCTTATTCTGACTATATATGATATGTGATATGATTATGTATTGAGCGATATAGAATGAAATATATATGATAAATACATGTATAGATGTGTATCGGCGGAGATGACATGGTCTCAATCACCGCCTATATACCTGCATGCCATCCCCGCGTGCGCAGACAATGATGTAGATAAGTACGAATAACCTACATAGTTATAGTTAAAGGCACACATATTAATCTTATTCTGACTATATTTAAAGACACAAATAGTATTCTTATTCTGACTGTAGTTAAAGGCGCACATGATATTCCAATTCTGAATGTAGTTATAAAGGCACAGGTAAAGTATTATAATTCTGAATGCAGATAAATGCACGTATATGTAGTACTCTTATTCTGACTATATATATATATACTAGAAGGTGACCCGACTTCGTCCGGGCTTTGACCTTGAATTGTCCATTTTGAAGGTCAAGGTCAAGTGGGGTCCAAAACACTGCCCGGACAAAAGTACCCGACAAACGTGCCCGTCGAAATGCCCGTCGAAATCCACCCGTTTTTACCCGATTTGACCTTGAATTGATCATTTTGAAGGTCAAGGTCAGGTCGGGGTCACGACTCGACCCGTCCAAAACACTCAATGGACAAAAGTAACCCCACGTATCAAATTTCGTCGAAATCCCATCAAAATTGGCGATATGACCTTGAATTGACCCAATTTCAAGGTCAAGTCGCACGGGCAAATGAATAAGCTTATGAGACTCCCCATACGAAAGTATCCCCACATACCAAGTTTCATCGAAATCCCGTGATATTCGGGCGTTTGACCTTGAAATGACCCGATTTCAAGGTCAAGGTCACATTGCACGGGCAAATTAATAGGTTTATGCCACTCCACGGCCTTATGTACCCCCACATACCAAGTTTCATCGAAATCCCGTGATATTCGGGCGTTTGACCTTGAAATTACCCGATTTCAAGGTCAATGTCACGTCGCACGGACAAATTAATAGGCCCATGCCACCCCCCGGCCGAAAATACCCCCACATACCAAGTTTCATCGAAATCGAGTCGGCCGTTTTCGAGTTCATCGCGAACACACACACACACACAGACAGACAGATCTTCCAAAATATATAATAGAAGATAGTTAATGGCACAATGCATGGTATTCTTATTCTGACTAGATATTTCCATGTAGGTTATTGGCGCCCGTCGTGTGTGCGTCCGTCAATAATGTTCTTTGGCACACTCTACACGCGACATCCCTCATCCGATCGTCACAAAACTTCATATGGGTATTCGGGGTGACCTCTATAGATGTGAGCCATCGATTTTTACCGAAATTATTTTTAAAACATGGCCGCCATATTGGATTACATATTTGAATCCGTCGACACACCATGTAGCCTGTAGGCCTATATATATTTATGGAAGAAATGTTTTGAAATATATACAGGCCTGTATGTTTAGCGTCACCCTTTGATGGGAACTATCGAATATGAACGAATTTCAGTTAAACCACAGCCGCCGGCAGCCATCTATAGGATTTTATTCTCTTTACATGACTACATCATTTGGTACACCCTATATGCATGCCAGACCCCCCCCCCCATCCGATTGTCACCTAACTTACGGATCGTCGGGTGACCACTATATTGGAGCCATTATTTTCCCCAGAATTTCTTTAAAAAACATGGCCCTCACTGGCCATATTATTTTATTTTGCTCTTTGTGTCTAAATACTTCGGCAGACCCTCTACAGGCCACATACCTCATCCGATGGTCACAAAACTTCACAAGGATCTATGGGGTGATCTCTTGATTGGAGCCATCGATATTATCCGTATTTCGTTAAACATCCATGGCTATATATAGCAGCAGCTATCTTGGATTTCAAATTTGAATCCGCCACCCTGCAGCCAACATTTTAGAAATGTTTGAAATAAAAAAAATTTTATCTACACAATTCAATTCCTTCACTGAAACTTTTTTACTTTCCTTATTCTTTATCAGTCTGTTGACTTCTCAGCATAAAATTAACTCCTCCCCAAGTTGAAATGCCGTGTCATTGAGTGTCATTGACAGTTTGACACCATCATTTTTCAAGATGATCATTTATCACTTATTGAATTATATTATATTGCAGGTATAATTCGGAGTGACGCCGGCCCCACTTGGAAGAAGAACAGGCGATTCACACTACAAACTTTACGAGATTTCGGCATGGGGAAAAATAAACTGCAGCAGAAGATTCAAGAAGAAATAGAACATCTACTACAAGAAATCGACAAACATAATGGCGAGCCGTTCGACATCAGACATATTATAACTACATCTGTATCAAATGTAATTTGTTCGGTTGTCTTCGGCAAACGATACGACTATGATGCTTCTGACTTCAAGGAAATCTTAGGACATACGCAGGAAATTTTGTCAAATGCCGCCCTGTCAAATGTTATGGACTCTATTCCACTTATCAAATATCTACCGTTTGTTAATACAAGAATCCAAAATATTTATGACGCATTAGGGGCGATGTATAAACATTTCGAAATAATTGTTAAACAACACAGAGACACTTTTGACGAATCAAACATCAGAAGTCTTATAGATGCTTTTATAAAAGAAACACAGACACCCACCGATCTCCCCGACGGCTACGTCCCAGGTAAGACGTACCCAGACTTATAAGTTATACACCACATATAAATACCACAGTTCAGAGAATCCCAGGGGCTTGTAAAAGAAGGTAAAGTGAGTAGGTGGGCGCCCGAATGGTCGAAAATGGATCGAGTGATCTTCTCCTTCACCCCACGATTTGTGTTTTATATATATTGTCAAATCGGATGGTTCGTTTCAATCGAACTGTCAAGCACATCTCAGAAATTTGCTGTGGTAATACGTGTATATTTATACTGACGAAAAACAAACAAATACTGGGGGGGGGGGGGGGCCCCGGGGGGTCAAATAAAAATATAATATATAATTATATACAGACGCAACTATGTTTTTTTGCTGCAATATCAGATAAGACCGCATTGGCATTTGTCGTATACATGTTTAACTATAGTCACATTTAAAGGTACTCAATCCGTAAAGAGGGTCCCCATCTCAACAGATTCCAACAACAACAATCCGATCAGAGGGTCCTATATTACTATTTCTTTGGCTTTGGGGGTAAAAAATATTTGATTCGAGTCGAGGAACCCATCAAACAAAGCTCAGAGTTATTAGATATTGATTTTTGAAATTTGTTATGTTCTCGAGATGAGTACTAATAACTGCCGTAATCTGCTCTGGATGTGTACTCCAAATCTATTCAAACAGACAAGGATGGATAACTCTAAAATCAAGTGGTAATTTTAACGCAATTTTGACTGAGTTCTGGGCCAGATAGTATTCCCGATAATGAAAAATAATAGATTTCTAAAATCGATATCTAACAAATCTGAGCTTTGATGGGTGACTTCCTCGACTCGAATCAAATATTGTTTACCCCCCGAAGCCATTGAAATAGTAATTGAGAGGAGTTTTATCGGATTGAGTACCTTTAAACATTAATATGCCAGGTATCCATGTATATTGAGTATGTATGTAGGTAGTCCAGTCGATTCTGCATCCCCGATGACTGAATTCTCTTCCAACTATAATGTTGTTTCTCACATGTGATAATGTGATGTATCCTATATAGATTTTGTTAGGATTGCATAACATAACATTTTTACCATAAAATACCATGGAATGCATGCATTATATATGCAACACAACTCAATATAAGTACAACACGTAATGTGACATATCATTAATATTGTTATCTCTTTGATACAGAAAGGTACACATAATTTATGACGCTTATAAAAAACTTTCAAATGAAAACCTCTGTAGCAATTTTAATGTTTATTATATCAAGTTGCTATAAATTTTAATGAATACTACTATTCATGACAGATACATTGTATATCATGTAAAAATATCGCATATTTCATAACATGAATGGTTATTGACGAGAAAATAATATGAACGTCTATAATATAGGCACCAAATATAATGACGCCAAATATGGCGGTCTTTTCCTAACTAACCAGGCCCACCCCAAATCCTCCATGTGCATTCTAAAACAATTGTGCAAATGTTGTCGATGATCCTTTGCTTTCCGGCAACGTATAGTCATTAACGCCACCGGTGTATATTGTGGGCCAAATTATAAAATCTCATGGTCCTATGTAGGTTTTATAAATATATTGGGTCGCTTTAAAAGCTGTAGTGCTATCCCGATGCGGTTATTTTGGGACGCATTAAAGCTTGTACTGCGACCCCCGATTTGGTAAAAGCTGTAGTTGGAATGTCCAAGTTCGTGAAAGTTCCATTGACTATGCCGATGATTGAGAAGCTTTATTGTTTTAGGATATTGTAGAAATGTTAATCTGGCCGTGTCAAATTGAGCTATAGCGATGGGATATCTCGCAGGACAACACATTTCGGGTTTTCGTGGGGTGTGTATTCGCTGGATGTCTTATATAGTTGCAGTATATATGTAACCATTATGACCGCGTTAATTGTTTTCGACATTTATGTATGAACAATGGCTGGGCCATGCACTCTTGGTGGGAACACAATACCCCGATTTTTGATCCGCATTTAGAAGCTTTCTGGTGTGGTGAATGAGAAACCTGCAGTAATAAGCCGTAGTTTTTTTGTAATAATTCGAAGGATTAGTTGTTTTAACGAAATTCTGAGGCGGTGTATTCATGTAACCAATATATTTTATATTTTAATTTATATTTATGGCTAATAATATGATCTTGGTGGCGTTACCATTTCTGACTATGGTTTTCTTCTATTGAATCTGTACTTGATTTTCGCAGATCACGAGCTTGGCAGAATTATACTGGATCTATTTTTGGCGGGGACCGAGACCACATCAACTTCTTTGTATTGGGGAATCGTCTATAGTGTCAACGATCCGAATCTCCAAGAGACACTTCATTCTGAAATCATTGGTGCAGTTGGAACAGATAGGCTACCTGGAATGGAAGATAAACTTAAGATGCCAAATGTGGAAGCAACCGTCTTGGAAATTCTGCGCCATGGCGATATCGCCCCGTTTGCCATTCCTCATTTGGTGACAGAAGAAACAACATTAAGGAATTACAGAATTCCAAAAGACACAGTGGTGTTCCCGGTCATAGATACGTCACTCAAGGACCCAACAGTTTGGTCTGACCCGTTCACATTCAACCACAAACGATTCCTTGATGGAAACAATGTGACGAACC
The DNA here is from genome assembly GCA_032622095.1 of Siphonodentalium dalli. Classification (NCBI taxonomy): domain Eukaryota; kingdom Metazoa; phylum Mollusca; class Scaphopoda; order Gadilida; family Siphonodentaliidae; genus Siphonodentalium; species Siphonodentalium dalli. The sequence continues at coordinate 79,523,119 of CP136067.1, read as the reverse complement.
TGGAACAATTCATCCCTTTTGGAACAGGTAAGTGCATTCAGGGAAGGGGAGGTGTATAATAGAATCGATGGTACAATTTAATATGTTTCAAGGCAGAATAACCAAGAGCACGTGCGTATAGCCATGATACCGTAACTATAATCCATTCCACTGGGAGATCACTCCAATGAACGAAGAAACAACCGACCCCGGTAAAATATTTATCAATAAATTATTGACAAACTTAATTTGTCCATACGTGAACCCTTGACGGTCATCGAGAATAAAACTAGCTTCGCCATTTCTGGACGGCGTATATGACCGCGTAACGATTGAGCCAATATGGGCCGGCCCTTGGAATTTAGTAATCTTGCCATCTATATCATCAACCTATTGTCGTTTCAGGTAAACGGGCGTGCGTAGGAGAATCACTGGCAAGAATGGAACTTTTCCTCTTCTGGTCTGCCTTAATGCAAAATATAGAATTCTTGCCAGCAGAGGAAGGAAAACTCCCATCTCTGAAAGGAAAATTGGGAATGACCCACGCACCACTACCGTTCAAGGTTAGAGCTGTTCGCAGGAAAAGGTGAACAGATTGATTGTGTCAGCATTTACACAGAACTAAAACTTATGACAATCAGAACCACAGACAGTCTAGATAAATCCACGACAAACCCACAATAGGACTGAATGATGGGCGTCTCTGGTATATCAACGATGGTGCTCTGTACTATAGTACATCCAACGTCATTGGAGATACACAACTGCAACGATAGAATCAATCTATATACTGATATAACCCTTTACCCAACAGAAGGGCCCTGTGCCAATGCATTCTCTTATATATGCGAGTCGACCATAGGTCGCCTCGCATATATAAGAGAATGCATTGGCTTAACACATTAAAAATTATAAAATTGTTAAAGAATGTAAGAAAAAATGGTAAAAAGTGTTAAAAACAGATTTTTTTTAGGCCAATGCATTCTCTTATATATGCGAGGCGACCTATGGTCGACTCGCATATATAAGAGAATGCATTGGCACAGGGCATAACTGTAACTATCACAATATGGTCAAGGAGCCGGTTCCAATGATATCCATATTTGTATGGTTCTATTGAGACAGACCGAAGATATTTTAGGCTGTTGAAGCTTTATTTGGCCGGTTTTGGCCGGTTTGTTGGGTAAAGGGTTATATAAGCAGCTGATATGGGCTCGATGTGGACCGTCAACACACATGACAGATGAGCAAGTTTAGACAATCAAATATACACCGGTATGGAGGTTTCTGGCATCAATTATATGGACTCTATAATTCCAATCAGGGTTCTCAAAAACATTAATCGACGTTTCTTGTATTAACCACGCATGCAACATCTGACACTATTTTTTCAGCTTGAACTTTGCTGTGTTTTCAGCATATACGTACATACCACAATCTTGAACCGGATCTCATATGGCGCATGCATGGGATACATTATGGGCAGCCATTCGGTCGGAAATTACACGAAATAAAAGTTAATGGTGGTTTGTAAAAGCAACTACAATCTATTTCAAAACAATAGTCTCCATTTTCAAACCAATGGTCGTTCTTTGATTCAATAAGAGACAATTACGTGTTAACAGATATAGATTCACAATCAACGTTGACCGATGCAAAATTAATGTTCTATTTTAATTTAATAGTATTCATTGTTCAACTAATATCTAATAACAAACAATTAATACAGCTTTGCTCATATTCAGTAAACGTACATTCCGTTTCAATAGCCATATTTCAAACCAATAGACGATTTCTCACGATCAGTGATTATCGTTATCAAACTAATAGACCTTTTAATATTGTAAAACTAATAACTCATTGTAAAACTAATAAATAAAACCGTAATTAACTTATTGTAAAACTAATAACCTATTGTAAAATTAATAGACCTTATTGTAAAACTAATAACTTATAGTAAAACCTATATCTAAAACCGTCATTAACTTATTGTAAAACTAGTAACTTATTGTAAAATTAATAGACCTTATTGTAAAACTAATAATCAATAGACATATTTTAAACCAATATACTATTTCCCACGATCAATGATTATCGTTATCAAACTAATATCTAATAGCAGAATCAACTATTTCAGGTCAAACCAATGAGCTCATTTGAAATTAATGATTAAAACACAAACCTATAAGCAATTCGTAAATTAACGCTAGGGGCGCTGGCCACCAATTTTGTTCGCAAAATCCGTGACGTCAGAAATATAGAAATAAACATGGGAGTTCCCAATGTCATGTCGATGTGACGATTTGGAATATGAGTTCAGTCGGTGCAAATCAAACGACGATAAATATTCACTATAATATATAGGCCATACAGTGGAGTAGATTAAGTCAAATTTTCAAGGCAGTTGTTCAAATTGTTACTAAAGCATGAAACTTTGCACATACGTACATCTTCTTTAATATTAGATATGGAGCCACGCTGAAATTTCACTTTAACCCCTATTTTTAAGGGGTTTTTCCAAATTTATAGAGCGTTTCGTGATTATATTATTTAATAAATGTCGCAATTAATCTCACCATGAAATATACGATTTAAAATTAGGCATATTCAGTTCGTATGACTCTGAGAGATATAATGCCACATTTTAAGGGTAAAATTGGAACTCCCCGCCCAAGATGGTCGTTAAAATGACGGCTGAAAGAGGGAATTTGACGTTTTTTCGCTAACATCTTCTAGATCAGGTTCTGCTGTATGGAACTGGTTCGGAAATGTGACTTCATTGTGTATTGCTCATGTTAAGAGATAATTGGAGCAATGAATATATGTCATTCGTATGATCCAAGTCCCTCCCGCGATCCCTCAATAATTCGATTATACATAACTCGGTATGAAATTTAACCAAATATCACCGTTATGAATCTAGTCATATTTTAACAAGAATTGGACAGAACTTTGCAAATTATGACATACAATTACTTATGAATTTTTGCGCTTAAGTGCAAATATTTTACGTTTAATCACAAATCATTTGCGCTTAAGCCTGCAAATAGCGTGTCTGTCATTTGCAGAATGAGGTCCACAGAGGGTGAATTTAGTGATGCTACCCTGCATAGCTAAATTCACACTCTGGGGACCTCATTCTGCTTAGGCCTCATTTTCTGGGAAGTAACTATGGTATCAAATTAACATTGTTTTTAGTTACGTTTTCCCATCTGGGAAGTTTCTATATCCCCTAATTTGCAGAAGATAAAATCCATAATCGAGGCTCCAAATGGGTGAACATCACTAACTTCAACTGGGGAACTTCAATCTTATCCTAGGACTGCCATAGCAGTTGAGGGCCCTAAGCAGAATGAGGCCACCAGAGGGTAAATTTAGTGATGCTAGCCCACTATGCGGTGTAGCGTCACTAAATTCACCCTCTGGGGACCTCATTCTACAAATGACAGACACGCTATTTGCAGACTTGCACTCAAGTCTATATACCTGTAGGCCCATCATACAAGGGAAGCAATCCCCAGTGATCCCTAGATACCAGTACCTTTTATGACCATGGAAATGGTATATATCTGTACAGGATATGTCTCTTTTATAAAAATGTAATAGATCTCTGGGATGGATGCACAAATTCTTAGGGACAGGGATGCTGATAATATGAAAATATGTTTTTCCCCTATTTCTATTCAATAAGTACATGTACACCATGAGGGAAGCAAGCCACCAGTAACCCCTAATTCCCCTTCTATGACCATGGAAATGGTATATATTTGTGCAGGAGATGTCCCTTTAATAAAATATACTAGAGCTTTGGGAATGAGGCACCAATTTTTGGGACACCAGAGACAGAGATGCTTTTGACTTTTCAACTTTCGAGTCTGTATGGGCTACTACTATGGGCCCATAATAATATACTATGAGATGGACTCCATCATTCACAATCAGAGGGAAGTAAAGGAGTGCTAGGTATTTGCGCTTAAGCGCAAAGCATTTACACTTAAGCGCATATGATTTTCACTTAAGCGCAAACAAATTAATAGACACATATTTGTGCTCAAGCGCAAATGACATTCGCTTAAGCCCAAATGATTTATGTTTAAGCTTAATATTTGTGCTTGAGCGCAAATAAATAATAAATGTGAAAAGGGCCTCCCGGCCATAAGTAAGAGGGGACTCGAAATTTCTTGAACATTGAAATTCCCTTTGTTTGAGAATTTGTATATGTTTATATTGAATATTCTCAGTAAATAATTATTCTGTGTGTTTCAAAAGAAATCAGAATAAATTGTTATTGTTTTTAAGTATTGGTTATAGATATTAAACAGTTAATTAGATTGACTCCCCTCTTCCAAGATGCATCCTTACTGTGGAAAACCGATCGCCCAAGCGATTCACCCAGGTCTGTTGGATGGCTCAAACGACTTGTCCTACTATGGCCAGTTTGTACCCTTGATTTGAATGACACATTTAATTGTTTCGTACCATGTTTTTGGTCATTTCACACCATATATTGGTATGTTTCATTGATTCCCAAAAATGATGAATGGTCATTCGTACATGTGAAAAATTATATTAATCGTGTTAACTTAATGAGAGTGAACATGATCATGATTTAACGTTCGTGATGATGACAGCCCAACATTTACATGTTAACATATTTCTTTTTCTTTTTTTCGAAACAAAATGAACCAATTGAAATTGTCGCGACAAAGGTAAAGATGCATAATCCGAATTAACACTTGAATATTACTATTTCCTTGGCTTCGGGTAAAACATATGTGATTTGAGTTGAGGAACCCACCCATCAAAGCTGAGAATGATCAGATATTGATTTTTTAAATCTATTATTTTTTACCATCGATAATTTATAGTGGCCCAATAAAAAGTCGAAAGAGGACGGATGAAGATGGATAACTCAAAACGCAAGTGGCTTTTGTTGTGTCAGATATTTGACAAACCCGCAAAATTTCATTGAACAAAATATTGATAAATAACAGGTTTTGGGCAATTGTATACTATATTTGACTGGTTAGCATTATTTTTGGGGCATTAATCGATTCTGGTAAACGGAGTGGCATTTAAAAAATTGGTGTTGTTGTTGAAATATGATGATATGGGAACCATCGAATCGGACTGAGTACCTTTAATGTCATTTTTTTTAAAAATAATACCGGTATACTCAAAGGTACGAATTGTCGAAATGATACAGGAACTGGTATGAAATGTCCAGAACCCTGGTGCGAAAAAACTTCCATGGTATGAAATGCCAGCAACCTATTCATCCATTGCACATTATCATTTATTTCCAATGGGCATGGATACGAGTCTCCCATTGGGGAGGGGGTCCACCTTGATACATGTATGTTCCGACAGCACCCCTTTGGAAGGAAGTTTCCTACAGATGGCTACAGGGTAAATGTATATCGGTCCAAAATTTGTTCGAAAATTATTAATTAGATATGACATTTTTGCACGATATGGCTTGTTATCAAACTCCATTTGTACTTAGCTGAATATCACTTCAATTTGCCCTAAATCGAGTAATATAATTTTACGACATCACTAATTAAGAGTAATACATGTATGATTTTATGACATCACGATCTGAGTAATACACGGTATGGCTTTGACATGGTGTAATTCTATTTCACTATTAGAATAGGCATAGATACCAATTTTTTGTGATGTCACTCATTAGAAAAAGGTGTCAATATTACACTGTTACTAAGAGGCGAACTACCGTAATTAATAGATACATGTAGGGTATTACTTGGTTGGTTTGATATTATAGGCCTGATTTCAGTCCTCAGTAGCCTCATATCAGCCTTCGTCGTCAGGCTGATTGTGATATGAGGTTACCTCAGGGTGATATAGGGCCTAACATCAAACCAACGATGTTGGCGCTGCTAGTCTACATGGTCACTGTCTCGTTGTTCCCCTTGCCGAGGAGATATACATGGGTACAGGACGTTTTGTATCATCTTAAGTCATTTCGTACCATATTTTTGGTAGTTTCGTACCATATTTTTGGTAGTTTCATACCTTATTGTTTGGTCGTTTCGTACCATGTAGGAAATCAATTGGTCATTTCGTACCATGTTACTACATGTATGTCACACCATATGGAAACAAATAAATGATTTTCTACAAAGTACGAAATAAAAAAAAGTAACCAAACATTCCGGTACCCTACCGTTATGTAAAACCAAAAATTATGGTATGGATTACTATGGAACGACCATGGTTATGGTATCAAATACTGAAATAATGAAGAAGTCACTGCAGTTGTATATATCATTTATGTGGTCACAATATATGCATGTATAATGCAACCTGTAAGTTGACATGACCTCTGTTCTAGTTGGCTTATGATTGAGTTCTGAAGTGCTCTCCGCACTGTCAGGTTTACTTGATCAATACTCCAGCAATGTTCAGAATCCGATTCCACGACGCTCGTATGAAACGTCTAGAAAATAGAATCCATATTTAATAAATCCTTCAGACATTCAATATTACGGATCGCCTGAATCAACATCTGACTGTTTGAAGTGGTTCCACTCAATGGTTGTTTTCAGAAGAAGTCGTCGCAATGCACAGTGCTAGTACGCACTACACAGTAGATCGAACGATTATCTTACGGTGTTAGAGATGTTGTTGTTGTTATTGTTGACATAATCATATTCATACTGCTGTTGTTATGCCACCTAGTGTGGTGTTTCTAGCATTTGTTTTTTTTATATCGCATGGAGTACAGGGCGAATGTATTCTTGGAGATTGTTTGTACCTTACTCAATCGTACCGATATAATCACGTAGATGCCGAAATTGTAAAGTTAACGCCAGCGGTGTATAATACGTTTATGAAAATATGATAAATCCTATCGATAGAGTCAGGACAGGCTCAAATTGTAAACTTAAAGTCACCGGTGTAATAATATGTTGTTGAAAATATAAATAATCTGATAGCCTGAAAATATTGTATAACCTATTGGGAGCCCATAATAAATGGGAATAACCTATTGGGAGCCCCTGCATGTAGTGAACTGAATTGTGGGTATTTTATGGAGATTGTTTGTACCTTACTGAATCGTACCGATATAATCACGTAGATGCCGAAGTTGTAAAGTTAACGCCACTGGTGTATAATATGTTTATGATAAATCGTATCGATAGAGTGAGGACAGGCTCAAATTGTAAACTTAAAGTCGAAAATATAAATAATCTGATAGCCTGAAAATATTGTATAACCTGTTGGGAGCCCCTGGTGTAGTGAACTGAATTATGGGTAATTTTAATTGGAGTGCGCATGTCTGTTTTTTTTGTAGTAACGGCCATCTTTTATTTTCTGTAATTATGGTAAGAGTTTATGGTTTAATTTATTTATTATTTAAGTTTGTTTCAATTTTTGAATGGTTTTATGTTAACCCGATAATTTGTATTTTGTAAAGAATAAAATTGTTTGAAGAAAAATGGCGAATTTCCAAATTTCCGGCTTCGGATGCTGTTCTGAGTGTCAGCTCGATAGTGAGACTGAGACTGTGACGGTGTGAGTGACTGAGAGTCTCAAGTTAGTTTATTTACAGTTGTGTTCCGAGTATTTTTTGTAGTCAAATATTAATGAAATACGCTTTGTTTATATATACTAATTTGCTTATTTATAGAAACGTGTAATATTAATTTGAAAGTTATTTCGATAGACTATTTGTTTTTAGTTGAAGATAAAACAAATTTGGAAAACAAATATTATAACCCATTGTGAGCCTCGTGAAGTGTATTGTGGGTATTTTAATATAATTGCGCATGCGCAGTCTATATGCGTTCTTTTGGGGAAATTCGCTATTTTGGTTAAGTGAAACAATGGTATGAGTTCAATGTTTGTTTGTATATAAGAAAGTATATTGAATTTTGGAGGCCGACAATTGTATCTATTTGAAGATTAAAAGTTGCTTGTGTGTATTTAGCTGTGCATGGTTCGTTAATTAGGCCAGCCTATTGTCATATTAGAACGTCTCCAATAACATACAACCTCTCTGCAGTTAACATTGTGAATTTGGCAACAGTCCAAGCAGGCCCTCTAATGGAGCACTGTGAATTTGGCAACAGTCCAAGACACGTGGGGTATAATAACTGAACACCAGAGGCGTTATTTCGCTAAAATCCAATTCGGATTCTGGATTCAGATTACAGATTTGTCCCCGTACGACTTGGTTCGGCAAAAGAACAGACCACAAATTAGCAGAATCAGTAAACGAACAGACCGTAATCCTAATTTCGTGGTAATCCGATTTGGATTCGGATTCCGATTACGGACTCAAATGTTCGTAATGTAAACAAACCGAGATTCCGCCACCTCAGAGTTTAAAAACACAATAAAACATAAGAATCCGTCTCTTGTGTACAAATTATTGCAGAATATAAACGATCTATATCAAAGAATTTTAAATGCGGAGACAAATTTGTTTTATTGAATGTAAACTGGGAGAATATTACTGAAATTAGCCAAATAATAACGCTATTGATAGTAACGCTGGGGGAGCACTTCGGTTGATGGCAAATCATTGTTGATTGTCACTTTCATATGTCCATTTCATAATTCCATCCTTAAAATACCGACCGAACGCATGTCGATTTCGAATTCGGCGGATACGTCACCATTGACCGAATTCATATGAACCTGCATGGATATGTCTTCTGCTGTGTTCGTTATTATAATGTTTCTTCTTATTCAAGAAATAGTAGGATTATATGGTATCGATGGATTATCAGATACACGTATGTACTATCATCTAGTCTTAAAGTTATAGCAATTTTAACATGTTTTGTTTCGTTAAATGCAGTCGTTTTGCGCAATAGTCTCTGTATAGACAACAGACACATGTTCTAGGGACGTGGCTAGAAGTTTCCTCAAATTTCCGGCCAACTGCACCCCCCCCCCCCCACCCCCCCCCCCATTGAACCAAACATCAATCTCACAGGTTCGCAGAATTCAATTTGCTCTCCTTGGAAATATCCAATCTGACAAACACTAAGATTGGAAAATTACCAACTTTTACTGGTTGAAAAAAATCAAACAATGAGAACAATGCCAACCTATATATGGTGTCAAATTAATGTCCAACTAATGTTGTGTCATGCATGAAATTTCCGACTGCTGGAATGTACCAAAGTTTAGTTTAGATATATTTATTTCAAATATATGTCAAATTTAGATAACACATGATATATAACACATACATTTGTTTATACATACAAAGGAATTGGGGGACAAGTACTGACTCACTTATGGGTACCCCCCTCTCCCATATGTTATTACACTGAAAAAATAAATAATTAGTAATGGCAAAGCAACATGACTACCAAAACAAGTTGAACATATATACAGATCACTGGACACCCCCTCTCTCGAGTTAGTCATAAGTTTGTATATGTATTTATTTAAAATCGGGTTTGTTTGTTGCGTTTGTTGGCTTGTACGTATCATTATTTGAAACAGTTAGTCAAAATAATCCTGATTTTCCTCACGTATGAATGACTGCACAGCTTAGCAAATTGTACCAAAGTTCGGGGTGGGGGTCGAGACACCCAATCAACCCCTGTCGTCACGTCCCTGTTCAACTGACAAGTTCCGTGTGTTCTTCACAACATCTTCGGAATTTGATTCAGGAGGCCTAGAGCTGTCATGTTTAGATATGCTTGCCATCATCAATAAACACACTTTAACTTGAAAAAAAGATGCGATTAAGTCGGATTGGCAGCAAATTATGTGCCGTGTATACACACATAGAAGAACAGCATGACTTTCACAACAAACATGCACTTTATAAATATAAGATACAAATGATACTTGTGTCAAATACATGAGCCATGTTTGACGCTGGGGAAGAGTTTCGGAGACCACGTGGATTTCAAAATCTGACCTAGAATCCGAAATTAGCTCCGCCCCCCGTAATCGGCTTTGGATTCTCAATCCGGATTTTAGCGAAATTACGGCTCTGTGGCCAACTTGATCTCCAGAATGTTTTTAAGTGGAAGGGACAGTGTAGTGGGGTGGGGGTGGAAGTTAGATTTTGAGTGTGTATGATTCACAACTTTTGTAAAAAAAAGTTAATGCACATGTAGTTGGAAATTTCATACATTATTACACTACAACATAAAGGTTAAAATACATGGTTACCATTGCCTGGTATCCCAACTAGTAATTATTGTCCCCATTATGATGGGGACGGGGATCGAATGATGGAGGTATTTTGAGGGGGTGGGAGTCACAACTGTTATAAAGAATTTTAACAGTTGGAAATTTCATACATGATTACACTAACTTTTTGTCCCCATTTATTTTACTGCTGTCTTGTTTGTTACTGTATTCCTGATATGGAAATAATAAAGAGCATTTATTACGCCACCTGTGGTGTATCTAGCTGCTGAGATTTTGATATTGCGTGGTGGACAGGGCGAATGCATTGTGGGGCTTTTATTTATAGAGTTGGAAATTCCGTTTATTTAAAAGTCGGAACTACGCGACCAGTAGGCCAAGTCCAGTAAAACGGTTCGTTATAGGTGCTGGTTGTTATTGTTATTTTAACGGAATTCTGAGTTGGTCATTCGCGAAACCAATATATTTTATATTCTATAATTAAAACCGTGGGTATATAATATATGATCCTCTTTATGGATATTGTAGGAAGGTAAATTTAGCTAAAGCGGTGGGATATCTTGCAAGACAACACATTTCGGTTTGCGCTATAACTGCTCAATGTTTTAAGGTGTTACACAACGTCTGATAAAAAGAGTTCTATCGGGAATATTCACACTATTTTTTCAGAGAACATGCATAGAGTAAACATAGTCCTATCGGACTATCGTAAAGTAGTTCCGTTTAATTCGGGATTAATTAACCCTCAGACTGCCGAAACTGCCGACAATAAATTCGCTTGTTCGTGTCCGCCGAAAATCAAACTTGCCTGTTTAGAGGTCCCATTTTCGTGGCTAATGGTGATAGAATCACAATTTTTCAGTCAAGTTCATGGATAAATTACATTACACTTAATCGGCTTATGTCCGCGGCCATAAACCTGCGTTTTGATAACAATTTATTTGAGACAAACTGTTGCGCGGGTATCAGTCGGCGCTTATCGGTTGAAGTTATTATGATCGTGCAGCCTGCGCGTGCAACAAGTGTTCAAATACAACAGAAGAAAAAAATACTATGTCAAATAAATAACGTCATCAATGGACAGACAAGTTTCATTTCCGCGGGACACGAAAAAGCGAATTTAATGTCGTCAGTTTCGGCAGTCTGAGGGGTTTAATTAATCTCCTTTACGATATCCCGATAGGACTATATTTACACTATGTTCTCTGAAAAAAAATGGTGTGAATATTCCCGATAGAACTATTTTTATCAGACGTTTTGTAACACATTAAAACATTGAGCAGTTAGCGCAATTTTCTGGAATTTCGGACTATTTCGTCTATAAAAATACGATGAGCAACTGAAAATGTTTTTCAACATTCTGGAAGGGGTAGATGTCCATGGTATATATGTTTAAAATTTCACGCATAAACTATGACAGATAACAAAGTTATAATTAGTTTTATAGGCCCACCATAAATCCCCTATAATAAACGCATGCCTCCGTAAGCACATGGCTTTGCTGTGGATGCTTTCGTTCCCAGCATGCATCATTCTCGCTATCTGTAAAATGTCTATGAACAATGGCTGTGCCACGCACTCTTAGCTTTGATCCGCATTTAGAAGCATTCTGGTGTGGCGAATGAGAAACCTGCAGTAATTTATAAGCCGTAGTTCATTGTAATAATTTGAAGAATTACTTATCTTAACGGAATTCTGAGGCGGTCCATTCATGTAACCAATATATTTTATATTATGATTTATATTTATGGCTAATAATACGATCTTGGTGGCGTTACCATTTCTGACTATGGTTTTCTTGTTAGTACTTGTCGAACACATCCTAAGTTCTCCACCGGATTTTGACAGACAATCCCTGCATCTGGATCTGGATGGTGTACGGCGTATGATCCTCGCGGATGTGTAGAACGCCGGGAGAGAGAGAATTATGTTCTTTGCGGGACTGTTGAGTTGTCCGCTGCTGTTCTATTTTGAATTTCGCATGCGTCCATCTCGTTTAGAGTGTTCCACTGAATAATTGTCCGTGGGAAGAATGAATTTGAGTATTCAGCAGAGTTTGTCACCAGTGGCTCTTACCGGTAGGACAGTGAATTATTACATTCCTGTTTTGAGACTATATTTGTGGCCCTGAAATCGGCAAATTTCTTGGCTCGGATTTTTCTGCCCACCTTTTTTGGTTTAATTAAGCACTGAGTGTTTACAGCCGACACCTGCCCCTTATCCATCTTGTGAAAGAGCTCCAGCCTCTGGTCTTTCCTTCTTTCTTCGAGTGGTCTTATCTCGCAGTCATTCATCAGTTTGGCCATGTCCTTCGATTGGTAATTGCCAGTCATGAGCCGTACAGCTCCTCTCTGTATTCTCTCCAGGGCGTCGATGTTCTGCTGCTGGTGAGGATCCCACATGACGGCTGCGTATTCCAGCGACGATCTTACGAGTGTCTCACACGCTACGCATTTACTCTTGAATGGTGCCTTCCTAAGGTTTCTTCTGATGAATCCGAGCGTGCTGTTAGCATTCTTCGTGATCTTGTCTATCTGTGGCAACCATTTCATATCGTTTGAGAGCATGACTCCAAGATATGGTGATTGAGTGACGCTTTGTATGATCTGGTTTCTGAGCTGGTACATGTAGGTCAGTTGGGAACAGTGATAATCACAGTAATACTGACAGTGATTTCAGATACTGACAGTGAATGAGTGATACTAGTACAGTCCTCAAATTCGGTTGCTTAATTCAGATCTTCTGGCTCAATAATAATGACAATATTAAAAATCAGCTCTTAATTGGATCTTCGGTATCTGCTACAGGTACAGGATATAGTCCACCGTCCGTATATCATCGCAGTTTTCATTTTCAGGGTCACTTTCTGACGCGAAAATGTTCGAGAACATGCATTTTTTTTTTGGCAGGGGGGTATCCCATGTTGACGTCACGGAATTTCCAGTTTGGTAAATCCAACAAGATTCATGGTGGCGCTCCTAGCGTTAATTTGTGATTGGTGGCGACCCTAGCGTTCATTGGTTTAAGAATTGATCATTGGTTTGTAAACGGATGTTAATAATCTTCAATTATTATTCATTGGTTTGACCGGAAATAGTAGATTTGTCTCTTATTGAATCCAGGAACGGCTATTGGTTTTGAAATAGATTCATATTGATTAAGAAAATATATCTATTAAAACGGAATTGTCTCTTATTGAATCCAAGAACGACTATTAGTTTGAAAATGGAGACTATTGGATATTGAAATATCTTTATTGATTAAGAAAATATGGCCATTGAAACGGAATGTACGTTTATTGAATATGCGCGAATCTGACTAATTGTGTGTTATTAGATATTAATTTAGTTGAACAGTGAACGCTATTAAATTAAAATAGAACATTAATTTTGCATCGGTCAACATTGATTATGAATCTTTATCTATTAAAACGGAACTGTCTCTTATTGAATCCACGAACGATTATTGGTTTGAAAATAGAGACTATTTGGTTTGAATCTATATCTATTGAAACGGAATTGTCTCTTATAGAATCAAAGAACGACCATTGGTTTGAATCTATATCTATTGAAACGGAATTGTCTCTTATAGAATCCAAGAACGACCATTGGTTTGAAAATGGAGACTATTTGGTTTGAATCTATATCTATTGAAACGGAATTGTCTCTTATAGAATCAAAGAACGACCATTGGTTTAAAAATGGAGACTATTGTTTTTACAAGCCACCATTAACTTTTATTTCATGTAATTTCCGACCGAATGGCTGCCCATAATACATCTCTAAAAATTTCATTTCTGCCTCATATTTGGATGTTATATGCGTAGTCTATATACAACCTTAGTCTAATGCTATACACAATATATGTGTGATTATGTCTTAATTTTACATTTTCGTGGAACAGAACGATTGTGTACTTGTTCCAAAACAGTACCTAGCTACATGCATGTGTGTATATATATATATATATATATATATATATATATATATATATATATATATATATATATATATATATATATATATATATATACGTTGTCTGACAACTTTAATTTTTCTATTATTGCCTGACTAAAATTAGCGTAAAATTTGATAATAACTCGTGATATGATAGCTATAAATATGTATGATGTATACTGCATATAATAAATGCACATTTTCACAATTGCTTTGCTCAAAATGTTCAGAAATAAATAAATTCCTAACAAAACTGAGACTGGCTGCTCAACTCATACATTCTAATTTTAGTATATTGCGAATTTCAGTTAACTCCACTAAGAATGCCCGGGACGTCCCAAAGTAAGTCAAAATCAACAATATAGTTGGAATTTGGCTCACAATTACATCACGATGAATTGAAATGTCATTATTTTCTTATATTTTCTCTAAAAATCATAAATTCACACACAATTCAGATTTGTTATTACTTCACAGTAACTGTTGTGTGTAGAATGTCAAATCTAGCTGGCACCAATCATGATATCATAAGGTTATGGTGTTCACTTTCGAAATGCTAAAATTTTGGAAATCGTAAAAGGTTGTGTTATATCAGGGGGTGGTCAGGAAAAAATTTCCGGACACCAGGCGCTGTTTTATTTCTTCCGCTCTCTGGGTACCCACCACCCCCTAATTTTTATTTTTTCCGATTCTGGGATAGGGACCCACCCCCTTCAAACTGCTTCAAATGACTATCTTACTTAGTTGTCCTGATCTTGTCCGATCTATGTTCCATATCATGATTATAGAAGCATTTCTGCTATTGATTTACCAATAAGGCTGTAAAGTTTCAAGCAATTCTCCAATAAATGTGGGCTGTTGGTTGTGCTGTTGGATTCACATCTGAAATTCAAGATGGCTGCTGGCAGCCATGCTTGTTTTGAAAAAAATTCCGAAAAAAAGGGAGGCTCCCATCTTGAGGTCACCCCGAATATCCATATGAAGTTTGGTGATGATTGGATGAGAAATGTGACCTTAAGATGTGCTAAAGGATTTAGTCATACACAGAGTAAAATCCAAGATGGCTACTGGCAGCCGTGTTTTTAACAGAATTCGTAAAAAAATAAATGGTAGGCACCCATTGAGAGGTCACACCGAGGATTCATATGAAGTTTGGTGATGATTGGTTGAGGGATAAGCTCTGTATGGTGTGCTAAAGGATTTAGTGATGCAAAGAGTAAAATTCAAGATGGCTGCCGGTGGCCATGTTTTTCATCGAAAATCATTCCAACCTTTTCATGTCAATGTGCATTGATATATCTTTGATGAAAACATTTAGCAAACTGATCATTTTTTTACCAATTGGTGTCATCCCTCATTTTTAACTGATAATGAACTTAAACCCCCTACTAAGAGTTAACTATTACATAATAGAAGCATTCTTAACTCATTTTGTTGCATTATTTTGAAGAAAAATGACTACAGGAAAAAAATTACGGAGTCAGGAAAAATTGTGTTAGCCGGGCTGATGAACCACCCCCGCCTAGTGTTCGGAAAAAAATTGCAGACCCCCCCCCCCCCCTGGTTATATAGCATAATTGATATATGGCGAGTTTTAGTTAGTCCCGAATGACATGTTGCCAAGGTGACACAAAGGAGGTGAAAAGAGCACACACAACAGAACAAAAAGTAGCTAATTGTTTTATTAAGTAGACAAATTGTGTATGGAATGACGTATCCAGTTGGACTCAATCAATTTTTTTGTTCACATTCCAAATGCTCAGATTGTGAAAATAATACAAACTATGAGATGGTCATGCAGTTTAGCTCTATTTTCTTGAACAGGTGATAGCATTTGAACCAAAGATTTACATTTTTTTATGTCTCCAAGACCAGAGAACACAACCGTGGTTACCACGCATAATATATTGCCATCCTCCTCTCAACGGCCCTCTACACGAAAAGAGTGCATATTATATACACCAAATATTGTGAATAATTATCAAATTTGGCATTTTCTTTAAAACTCACTGACTTCATGTGTATTGTGTGATAAACCATAACCTGCATAAAGATAGCCAACTTTCTGTGCAAAATAATCCAAAGTGACATAATATCGACTATATGGGGCGATTTAGTAAAATAGCGGGTTTCAAAACAAATGAGAATGACAGCCATCTTGGATTTCAATATGGCGGGAAAATGACCATGAACCAGATCACCGGACTAGAAAAAAAATTAAAGGTACTCAATCCGATAAAACTCCTCTCAATTACTATTTCAATGGCTTCGGGGGTAAAAAATATTTGATTCGAGTCGAGGAAGTCACCCATCAAAGCTCAGATATGTTAGATATCGATTTTAGAAATCTATTATTTTTCATTATCGGGAATACTTTCTGGCACAGAACTCAGTCAAAATTGCGTTATTATTACCACTTGATTTTAGAGTTATCCATCCTTGTCTGTTTGAATATTGTTTTGGTGTACACATCTTGAGCAGGATACGAAATTGACGGCAATTATTAGTACTCATCTCGAGAACATAACAAATTTCAAAAATCAATATCTAATAACTCTGAGCTTTGTTTGATGGGTTCCTCGACTCGAATCAAATCTGTTTTACCCCCCAAGCCAATGAAATAGTAATATAGGACCCTCTGATCGGATTGTTGTTGTTGGAATCTGTTAAGATGGGGACCCTCTGTTCGGATTGAGTACCTTTAACCACTGGCCATTCTGCTATCAAGATCTAAAGTCAAAATTAGGGTACACTTTGTGCACACAAACCAGGACCACGACCTTATACAATATACATCCAATCTGGTCCACACAAGCAAATAGCAATCAGCATGAAGACACATGCAGTACACATTATATGGTGGTCATTTTGGGAGTTGCTTATCGACCTATGTCCTATAGAACTCATCTCAGCCCAATATTTCATTGATCAACATCCATACATGCATGACATGAGCATTTTCAAATATAGAAAGCAATTTATAAAATTTCTTAAAGCCACTTGGCGTGTTGCGCTCCAAAATGTACGTACTTAATAATATTCGCATTTGATTTCCCCCGGTATCTAAATAGGTCGATGAATACTTGAACATTCTACGAGCATTACTATGTCTCAGAAAGACGCATTGAAGTCATAAATACAAGTTTGAACACGATGTTTGGTTTGGGTTCCAAAAAAAAATAATTCCATTTGTACGGCATGGAACAGAAAAGAGCGTTCTGTGTTGGTCTATTTCTGATATGGTAGAAATAAAGAGCGTTTGTTTCACTTCTGTGCGAAAATAGAAAATATCTGGGAAATGCATGGAAAGTATTTTTTGGAGCATACATGAAGCCGGTATATGAATATTTTGTGTATATGTCAACATATCTTATATGTCCATATATATGCATCCTTTCAAATTACGTAGACATAATTTGGAAGCTCCTGTGCTTCACGTGTGCGTGAAAATATATCATTTCATATGCATAATTATAAATTACACTCGTAAACTAGTAATATTGCATGTGAAGAAGGTCTTGGCACCTGAAAACAGTGACATTAATCATTTAGTAAAATAAGCATAAAAGTATAGAAAGTGGTTTATAATTTCGAACTGATTTGGTGGATCGTAAAGTTGTGAAGTTAATCAAATTTTAAAAAGAAATCCCAGTCATATTTTGAGAAAATCTATTTTGAAATATCATTATCCGCCTCATATCAAATAAATGTTACATTCAATGGACATATGGTGGGTATATCCTTCATTTGAGAATACACGAAACCACACACACACACACCCTCCATTCTCCTCCATATGTTTTGGGTTCAGCAAAGTCTTTTCGGTCAAAAACAGCTTGGGATATCGGTTGGTTTCAGAGGGTCTCCGTTGGGGGGGGGGGGGTGTCCACCTTGGGAAATTCCAATTGCACCCCCCCCCCTTGAATCAGAATCAGACACCAAACACAACTTTTGCATCATTCCATTTGCACACCCCCTTGAATCAGAATCACAGACCGAACACAAGACTTGTGATCGCACGTGAACTCATCTTCCAATCGCACAAACACAACTGTAAAGCTTATTCTAGGATATCAGGACTATATAGTGCAAATATCAGTCAAATTATTGATTAAGTACCCACACGTACAAGTTCTAGGGACGTGGCTAGAGGTTTCCTCAAATTTCCGACCAACTGCACCCCCCCCCATTGAACCAATCATCAATCTCACAGGTTCGCATAATTCTATTTGCACCCCCTTGCAAATATCCAACTTGACACACCCTAAGATTGGAAAATAACCAACTTTTACTGGTTGAAAAAAATCAAACAATGAGAACAATTCCAACCTATATATGGTGTCAAATTAATGTCCAACTAATGTTGTGTCATGCATGACATTTCCAACTGCTGGAAATGTACCAAAGTTTAGTTTAGATACATTTATTTTAAAATATTTGTCAAATTTAGATAACACATGATATATAACACATACGTCTGTTTATACAGACAATGGGATTGGAGGACAAGTGCTGACTCACTTTATGGGGCGCGCCCTCTCCCATATGTTATTACACTGAAAAATAAATAATTGTAATGGCAAAGCAACATGACTACAAAAGCAAGTTGAACATATATATCACCGGTCAACCCCTTACCCGAGTTAGTCATAAGTTTGTATATGTAATTATCTAAAATCGGGTTTGTTTGTTGTGTTTACTGGCTTGTACGTATCATTATTTGGAACAGTTAGTCAAAATAATCCTGATTTACCTCACGTATGAATGACTGTACAGCTAAGAAAATTGTACCAAAGTTCGGGAGGGGTCGTGACACCCTAACCGATCCCTTTCGCCACGTCCCTGTACAATTGACAAGCTTCCTGTGTTCTCCACAATGTCTTCGGAATTTGATGCAGGAGACCTAGAGCTGTTAGAAATGCTTGCCCTCAACATTAAACACACTTTAACTTGAAAAAAAAAGATGCGACTAAGTCGGATTGGCAGCTAATTAGGTGCCATGTATATATACATAGAAGCAAAGCATGACTTTCACAACACACATGAACTTTATAAATATAAGATACAAATGATACTTGTGTCAAATACATGAGCCATGACGCTGGGAGAACATTAAACATAGTATCGCAGACCACGTGGATTTCAAAATCTGACCTAGAATCGGGAATTAGCCCCGCCCGTAATCGGATTCGGAATCCAGATTCCCACGAAATAACGACCCAGATGTGTATTCCGCACGAAACACCATTCAGTGGGTAGAGATAAAGTGCAGGGCCTACATCAAAACAAGAAAACCATAGTCAGAAATGGTAACGCCACCAAGATCGTATTATTAGCCATAAATATAAATAATAATACAATTATTCTATAAACTAGCTTTCAAATTTTATGCGGGAAATTTGCGTACTTCCATATTTCAAGTTTTCCCGTTTCTCGTGGCATACATTACTTTCATCAAACTGTCTTCTTTATTACACAAGCTGATAGGCCCGACTTCACCCGGGCTGTTTCCCATCTGCTTTCCGGTGAAAGGTGCGATTTGACCTTCAATTGACTATTTCGAAAGTCAAGGTCAGGTCAGGGTCATGATTTGTCCAGTCCAAAACACCCCCACCCGTAGAAAACTACCCATAGGTATCAAATTTCGTCGAAATCCGTCCGTTTTACCCAACTTGACCTTTAATTAACAATTTTGAAGGTCAAGGTAAGGTCAGAGTCATGATTTGACCCGTCCAAAACACCCCCCCCCCCCCGACAAAAGTACCCATAGGTATCAAATTTCGTCGAAATCTATCCGTTTTATCCGAGTTGACCTTTCATTGGCCATATTGAAGGTCAAGGTCAGGCCGAGGTCACGATTTGACCCGTTCAAAACTCTCCTCGGACCAAAGTATCCCTAGGTATCAAATTTCGCCGAAATTTGTCCGTTTTACCCAAATTGACCTTGCATTGACAGTTTTAAAGGTCAAGGTCAGGTCGGGGTCACGATTTGACCCGTTCAAAACACTTCCCGGACACAAATACCCATAGGTATCAAATTACGTTGAAATCTATGGAAAGCCGAGGAGGACATGTTGGTTGCTAATTGCTAGATATACGACGCGGTATTTTGAAGGTGTTTCAAACTAGGAGATAGAAGTATTCTGCCTTTCAAATGGTGATGAATTATAGTAGTTTATTCAAATTTTATGGCATAAATTGTTATTAAAACCGTATATACTATAAAAAAATTAATGACTCGAAAATTAAGTGGGCCTTTAAACAAAGTCACAATTGCATTTAGGCTCATCTCATACTCGTCCATTCAGCGATATTCTACTGCGCAGTTTGTTATAGCCTCCAGTATTTATTGAGCGTTATACCCCCCAACTGTTATAATTCGCCTTTAGCAGGCGTACTCTTGCCTCAGATTATTGAGATATTAGGTCACACATAATCACATTAAATCGCATCGTAACATAGCAATTGTGTGGGCTCCTTGGCGTGAATATGTAATGAGAAATAAGGTCATACGTAATGACATTAAACTCAAGAAAACCCTCGAAAACAAAACAAAATCACATTTAATGTTTTACGTTATTTCCTTCATAAAAAGAATCTTCGTGATAATGAACCCTCTCGTTACTTTAGAATATAGAATTAACCTTAAAATAAAAAAAATCTTTGGAACACAGAACCTTCGGAATAACGAACCTTCGGATTGGTGAACCTTCGGAATAGCGAACATTCAGAGAAATTTCGGAATAGTGGACCTTCGGGATAGTGAACCTTCGGAATAGAGCCATGCCCCCCAATATTCATATTATATGCCCAGAGTTCAAAGGTATGGACCCATAAAATTCTAAACTTGGCCCTTAAAATAATGAACTCCAAATTGGAGCACACACAGAACACCACTTAAGTCAACTGAACCTATGTCATGTCCCAATGCGGGAGGGTCCATATATACCACAACATTCATAGTATATGCCAAGAATTCAAAGGTATGGGCCCACGTAATGACATAAAATCTCAAGAAAACCAGCGAAAACAAAACAAAATCACATTTAATGTTCTAAGTTAAGTTATTTCCTCCTGTATCTGTATCGGTGCGCGCGCATGATCAGTTCGGATGTGAGCGCACACTCCATATAAAGAATCTTTGTGAAAATGAACCCTCTCAAATTAGTCTCAATACTTTAAAATATAGAATTAACCTAAAAATAACAAAAACCTTCGGAATAGAGAACCTTCGGAATAGCGGACCTTCGGGATAGCAAACCTTCATAATAGAAGCATGTCCCCACAATTACACCGGTGACGTAAACACATGTGCCAATCTTAGCTGTACTCTCGTAATTATCGGTACGATGAAACGGTGACGGAATCTGACGAGGTTTGCCGAATGTACAATCACCCAGTGAATTGTCGATCGCCCATGCGATACAAAAAAACCAAAAGCAATAAACACCACACTACGGTGGCGTAATAACTGTAAATAAAGTTCGACTCGCTACTTCGACATCATTTTTTAAATAAATACAATCGATTTCGATGTAGTATTATAAGCAAAGGACTCGGAGCTATGCGACCTGCAAATCTCAACAAATACAGAAACCGAAAATCGGAAAGAATTGCTTATAATGAGAATTTCGCGTTCGCACTTCAAAATCGCGTTCGATTTCCTATTTTCGTGCAGGTGTTAACGCCAACATTTCATGTTCTCCGCGCCTTAAACTAATTTTAAAACCGTATACATTGAGTTTCGGGATATTATAAATGCTAAAATTTGAATCAATAAAAAAAAAAAAACTTTTCCGTGGTTTGTTTGTAAATTTCTTAAGATACAAAGAATTTTTATGAATTTGTCTATTAATGGTAAAGCCCACATCGCGTTGACGCTCACATATTGGCCTGTTTGCACTAACAATTGAGTCACCATCCGTATAATCCGGTAGATTAATCCGGTGTTCACATATACACACTCTGTTAAATGCGTTACAATACACAAATGACTGTTATAGAGATGCCAATATACTATTTGATAATCTCATATATAAAGACGAACATAAATTCATGGCATATAATCATTGTTTTTATGTTCTCGTTGTATATTCTGTAGTTTAGTTAAGTGTATGTCATGTCATTCGTTCTCTTATTCCATATTCATTGTAGTATTACTTTGTTATTCCAGTCTATTTCCGTTGGTTGAATGCATGTTAATTTGTTGATATTTCCAGTTTCGTCTGATAGTTGTCGTTAAAACATTATCATGCAATAAAGATTTCTTTAATAATATTCTATTACTAACATTCATTGTCTACCCATGTTTATTGATAATGAATTGAATGTGTTATTCGGTCCAGGAACCTTCGTTGTCAAACAATTAATCTGGTCACGCATCAATTATATTCGCAATCCAAAACCAAAACATCGGGATATATGTAACGGATAAATACACCCTGTCCCATCATCAGTCAATAATCATAAAGTATGGTTAGGTACTCAAGTCCCAAAACTAATTGGTCACATATATATTAACTATAGCAGGTTATATAGTGAATTGTGAACATAATATGGTTCCTGTGGCTGGATATTCATTTAGTTTGGTTATGTTTAACATTATATATTACAAAATTTTATATAAACTGGATATTCCGTTTATTGAATACTTTTGCGGACAAAAATGATATATACAAGGAAAAAAACCAACTTAAAGTTGAATAGAAGAAAAAATTACAACAAAAAGAGGCTTGTTGTGTCGTCTAAGAGGGGGGGGGGGTCTACAAAAAAAATTCCGTATATAGGGCCGGGGTGGGTTTTTTCTATATAGCAGCTATAGTGACTCTTTAGCCTCAGATTTAGCAACATTCTGGATTTCACAGGATCCCGGACCACTTCACAGTGGACCACCGAAATAGCGTCCAGGAAACTAATTATCAGCGGAAGAAATATTTAGTAACACAATTCATATATTACCCAGTTGTATTACTTGAATAAAAGTAATAAAACATAAAAACTGTATCACAAATTGGATACTACATGGTGAATACTCAATGATGACTATATATCATTAACATGATTGTTGCATATCATGAAATTGAAAAGGGTATCTCATAAATTTCTAATGTCTGAAATACTGTCTTGTCCTGGCATGTAATCAAATTCATTCCTCCTGGTTATTTCTCATCTTGAATGATTGCAAGTCATGTTAATTTGCAACAATTATCCAAATAAAACTGAATTGGTCATGATGAATGACCGTTAACTGTTTACTGCTCAGACAATCCCAACTGAAGGTGACGCTATTCTCATTGAATTTCCGAACTTCATCTTGGAGCTTTACTGCTCAACAAGACTAAACTAAAATACTAATTGTATACTGTTATCACTTACAAATAGATGAACTGAAATAAAGTGATGCATTAAGAAATGACATTAAATTCTTCATTCTGGTCTATCACCATACCAAACCACATCAAAATTCGACAACCGACACTTAACTTATATTGCAAAAGCTTTGTACGGACTGAATTTCATGAAGTCGAACAGGGCCCATAACTCTGGTAGGCATTAATAGTCACAACCCGTGATATTATGCATATTCGTTCCCCATTTCTGGTGCGTCACCATGCCATAGGGCATAAAAATATGACAACCGACTCTTGAGTTGTAATGCAAAATGATTGTATGGACGGACGGCTCGAGACGTCAACTATATACCCGCCGACTAATATTGGGCGGTATAATAACCATATATCTATGTGTATACATAACCAAAAACAATTCCCCTCCCCCACCCCATCCCACCCCACCCCGGTGGAGAAGACTTAAAAGAGTTCTTTGGTCATCTACAAATAATTGTGGAACCCCTGACCTGTTTACCACTATTTACACTGGTCGGTGTTCTCTGTCAGACACAACACACTCGATTTATTAAGGCTATAATGGGGTCTAGGGCGATTTGTGACATATGGTGTACCTACACAATGCTTTATTATTGTTGTTAGATGCTGAAAACACACGGAAACGTCTGGAAATACAGATTATTTTTCGTTTTTTTTCTGATATGTGTTTACAAATTAGTAAGACAGTTAACACAGTTATTGAAGAACAGCTAAAAAAACTCTCTGAAATTTTGATAAAAATATGAGAAAGAGGGGGTGGGCCCCCTAAATTTTGGAGGAAAACAATATTTTTTGGAGTGCAATTTTTTTCCAGACCCCCCCCCCCCCCTGGCTGGCTCAACCAATTTTCGTGGCTGGTTATCTAGCTAAGCCGGCTTAGTCACGACGTTCGTGGCTGACGAAATATGGCGGCTCAGTCGGCTGAGACGTTATCATTCAGAGTATTTCGTTTCCGAAATTTTCTTAATACCCGGTTATACCCGGTTTTAGCGTTTGTTGTGAACCCGTAGAATTCCAGACCACGCGTGTTTTTTTGTTGTTGGGCTTTTCCGTTATGGCGAGAATACACGAAGGACTCAGAAAATGGCTGGCAGGGATGTACTATATAGTTTCCCATCTATACAATCGGTATAAGTTACATTGCGACTTCTGTCGACTTCAGACGGCTATCATCACTGGCATCTTGCGATATATGCATGCATCATTGAATGCTGAATCCGATAGTATTGATATATAATATGTCAAACTATTTTCTAGTACCTTAAATTATACATGTTATGTGCATATATTGACAAATGTCAGCGACATGAGACTGAGTCGTGTCGAAATAAACGATTTCGCCATCGGCAGTCATGCACTGCATTTAATTAGTATATAAGAATGACGGTGTGTGTTGTCAATTTAGATATAACATTTGTAAAAATAACTACTTTGAACAAGATTATTCCCCACTTCTATTCGATCATCTTACCGGAGTGTTTCACATCACTTTAAAGTTTTTTCTTTTATTAATTTCAGAAACATTTGAATTTGAAGAAAAAATTTAATAATACAACTTAAAGCTTCTTCCTGGTTCAACTCAAGCAGTGGCGATATTGCGATTTATTCATTTATCAAAGTTTGGTTTATTTTAGCCTATAATTATACATGTATATGATGCATCAACCAGAATGACCCTTTTTCATATTCCCTATAATAATATTGATAAATAAAGGTCATATAATTACTTATTATTTTATTCATTTATGTCTTGTGATAGTTATTCCGTGAAAAACGTATTAATTAGCCTGCCACAAGTGAAGTAGTCTACTTTTGAGCCGATGTATACCGATTCGCCTCGGCAATATTCGGGGATCTTATAGCGAGGGAAGAATTATACTCTTGCGCTGCCATAAGTTATTTTTGCCGATATTTATGTCAAGTGTGTGAGAGTAAAATCCAATATTTCTGGTAATGTCAGTGGTTACAATACTAAAAATTAACCAAGCTGAATCAGACATGTTAGTTTTCAATGGATATAAGGCAGAATAGCCAATTTCATTCATCAACCACAGATTGTAAGCGATTGCAGTGAACGCTGGGGCTATATTTACAATATTTACAATTTTCCATATTTTGGCGGCCATTTTGGCGGCCATTTTGATCCAAAGTAACAATTTTTTTTCCAATGACTTGGAATATTCACGGGTAATGGTATGTCTCACTTACATAACACAGTTCTGCTCATTCCTTGTTGAAATGTGACTAGAATCCCAATTGTGATTTTTTTTGGGGAAAATTTTATACCGCTTCCTGTAAAGTTAAATTTTTAAGGGGTCGGAAGGGCCTATAGGACCCAAAGAATTTCTTATTTCATAGCCCAATGATCAGTTAATATAAACAATACTAAATAAAGTCAGAATTCTCAACCAGTTCCAAAAAAGCAGAAACTGATATAGAAGATATTAGTGAAAAGGTGTCACATTTTCCACTTCCGGTGGCCATTTTGGCGGCCATTTTAAATATATGAAATTTATTCCTACAAATAAATAAGGAGTACCCAATTATCAATAGAATGGTATATCGCACGACGTAATACCTCATAAACTTCCTGAGTAATTGCGAATTGAAAATTACCTGGTTAGATATTGAACCTTGGCGGCCATCTTGGATTCAAAGACCAATAACTCTATAAAGCCCCCATCGCCAGATGGCAAACAACCGGCAAATTGAAGGACCGATGTAGTTGTACAAAGATATCATAACCACCAAAAATCCGCATAGGGTGGAGGGGGGTCTACATGCAGCTCAAGCTCTATGGTGAGATATTGTCGATTGGTTTTCGTTGCCTCATGATACACGAATTTAATAGATGTTTACTGGAGGACTAAACAATATGGACGAATTGTAGCATTTGGTAGACAGAAGATAGCATTTGAAGATTCGTATATATCGGACGATATCATTTGAAGATCCGTAATAGCTCTGTCGCTACACCACCATTTTACACACATTTGAACTCGAAAACGTATAACTATAAGAACACAGTAACCCGTACATGGGGTATATATATGTGTGGCTTTCGATCTGGTAGCTAGGTCGTGATGCTGTTCTAGAACGTTGATTTCGAGTCTAATCCAATGAATTGGCCGTTGGTTACTTCTTCTTGGCGATATTGATTTTCATTGCTACTTTCTGCTGGAAATTGAAAACACCAAAATGACTTATTATCTATAGGCTTATTATATGGGACAGCTCATTTTTTTTATATCAGCCCCCGCCTCTCTGTTCAACAGCTGAATCTAGGTATCACATTTTCCACGTACCCCAATATTGCCAGATATAGGTTTTATTATTCTAGAGATGACCCAGATATTTATAAATGCTACTGTGGATCCAATTGCAAGCGTGAAAATCTCACTAATAATAGCTAGAGTACAACGATTGTGCACTTTGAAAAGTTCCTGCGTACAAGCGTACAGGAAAAAGACAGATATGGTCTGATATTGCTATCAGTGGTCCCAGAAACTGTCCACAGGGTCAGGGAATGTCAGGTTGGTAATTTTCAACAGTTGATAAGTTCCAACGCAAGGGTGGGCCGTGAAAATGGATTTTCGAGAATATTGGATCTTGTTCAGTGGGTGTCTCTGTATATAACCACGTCCATGTTCGCTAGTCACTTTTAAATCTTGTTGCAATATAATATATGTCAATAGAATTATATTATCCTACTGATCGACACACATGCGCGAACTCAATTCCTTAACCATTTCAGTGCCAGGGGCCGATCTCATCGGCCCTAATATTTTTTTTTTGGGTTGAATTTTTTTTGGGTATGCTTAAGCATGCTATAGCGAATTTAAAGGTACTCAATCCTATCAGAGGGTCCCCATCTCAACAGATTCCAACAACAACAATCCGATCAGAGGGTCCTATACAGTCTGGGTGAACGTCGACTCTATATTTGAAAGCAATGTTGTAATGAATATTTAGGTATGAGTTTACTCAGACTGGGTCCTATATTACTATTTCTTTGGCTTTTGGGGTAAACAATATTTGATTCGAGTCGAGGAACCCATCAAACAAAGCTCAGAGTTATTAGATATTGATTTTTGAAATTTGTTATTTTCTCGAGATGAGTACTAATAATTGACTTCAACTTCGTAATATGCTCGAGATGTGTACACCAAAATACTATTCAAACAGACAAGGATGGATAACTCTAAAATCAAGTGGTAATAATAACGCAATTTTGACTGTGTTCTGGGACAGAAAGTATTCCCGATAATGAAAAATAATAGATTTCTAAAATCGATATCTAAAAAATCTGAGCTTTGATGGGTGGCTTCCTCGACTCGAATCAAATATGTTTGACCCCCGAAGCCATTGAAATAGTAATTGAGAGGAGTTTTATCGGATTGAGTACCTTTAAAAACAAACTGGATAAAACCTTAGGGGCATGTTATAACTAAAAACTGTCACCAAGTATTCATAGTAATAAATTTGATGCCCATGAAAAACGTAAGATTTCCTGGCACTAAACCTACAAAATAAGTCTGTTAAAGAATATAAGAAAAAATTATTAAAATTATAACAAATGATGAAAAATTGTTTGGCCAGTGCATTCTCTTATATATGCGAGGCGACCTATGGTCGACTCGCATATATTAGAGGATGCATTGGCACAGGGTATATGGGTTGATACAAAATCGGACCTGGCACTGATAGGGTTAAAATCAATCGTTGTCAATCTTTGTTACAGGACCGATTAAAAAGTACTGTCTCTGGTTGCCTGTTCAATTAGTCTAAACTATCACTGGAATAATGCGACCCACAGTAAAACCAGTTAATAATGTTACATCGATTGCTTCTCGCGCGTCTTCATTGTCTTCTTTTTGAATTATTACCCGAATGGACTTGGAAGTTATAAGCAAATATGTATGTAGGAGGTACGGCACAGCGGCAATGTTATATATTTTTTGCCTCCGAAACATGGCGAGCATTGCTCTTAGAACATGCTTGGGATTATAGAACACACTACTGTGGATCCAATTGCTTATAAGCAAATATTCAGCCTCGTATACCCGGTATCTATTCGGGAAATGTGTCAGTTGTGGGCTTTTATTTCGCCCTCCGGGTGTATAAATAATGTAGAGTTTTGTTTGTATCCTATGGGCGCTGGGGTTTTTATTTATAGAATTTTTTTTTGGGGACGCATTAAAAGTTGTAGTGCGACCCCGAACCTGAGTCCGGTAAAAGATGTAGTTGGAATTTCAATTTCGTTTATTGTTGTTGATTTCGGTTTGTGATAAGCTATGCCAATTACAAATAGAAGAAATGAAAAAGATAATTTGTAAAATGCGTATGTCAATTCAGACGTATTTTAATTAACTGGTTCAGTGCTGAAAGCCCATATTTGGACCCTATGTAAGAGTGCTGGAAGCCCAGATATGGGCTTTGGCAATGACACTGTCTTGTTTAGTCAACTCTTGTTTAGTTTAATCATTTAAATAGCGTTTGTCAGGTAATATTTCAGAAATATTGTTACATATATAATTAAATTGGGACATTGTGAAGTTTGAATGGATGCCGAACAATAAAATTGTCAGAAAAGGTACTTATATCGCGAAAAGTTACAAATGTTTTGCCCTAAGGGCGGCCGACAACCAAGCTCACAACCATAACCTAATCAGACATCCAGGCTCATATCGATAACCTACTTTGACAAACAGACAACCAGGCTCATAACCATAGCCTAATAAGACATCCAGGCCCATAACCATTGCCTAATGAGACATCCAGACTCATAATCATTGCCTAATGAGACATCCAGACCCATAACATAGTCTAATGAGACACCAAGGCTAATAACCATAGCCTAATGGCTAATGAGACATCCAGGCCCATAGGCATAGCCATAGCCTAATGAGACATCCAGACTCATAACCATATAGCCTATTGAGACATCGAAGCGCATAACCATAGCCTAGTGAGACATCCAGGCTCATAACATAATCACAAATGTATATATATGGGGGTCAAATTTGAGAAAAGAGTGCAAATCGTCAACTCCGAGCATAAATTTCAATAATTTTCTGTTTTGTTGAAATATATATACGCATTTTATTACGTGTATGTAGGATATTTAGCAGCGAACCAGTTAAAGAGTGTAGTCGGAGACAGCCGAGCCAACCACCGGTTCGTTAGTTAGGTGCTGATCGATGTGACAATTTTCAGTAAGTCCCTATTTGCGGAGATCCCCGAATTCGCGGATGTCCCCTAAAATGGTCGAGGTTGATTTTAATGAGGGAACGGGTGCGTTATTATATATGTCAATTAATACGTATTTTAAACACATAACGACACGATCGTCATAATAGTGGTTAGTTCTATCATCACCACCACCATCATCACCATTATCATCATCATCATAATACGGAACAAGTCTTGCGACTTTTCGTCCCTTAACATTATTTGCAATGTTTGTTTACAAATATATGTATCAACATTCGATATTTACTTGTGAGTCACTTGAACATATTACTTGTCGTCGAACTCGTATTTTATATTATAGAAGAATGAGTCTATGCCTATTTTGAATTGATCGAGTGTTGGAGCCTCAACGGCGAAGTCTGACAGAGAGTTCCAGCTATTTACCACCCTCCGCGTGAAGAAATATTTTACTATGGCCTTGTTAACGGTGCGCATCTGTAGCATTTTATTCAGTCTGGAGTAAACTACATACCCACATATAAAAAATAGTATCATTATGAATCTGAGTGTATGTTTACATAGACTGCATTTTATTATGTCCTCTTGTTCTTCCTGATGAATTTCTTTCTAATAGGTCACAGTCATTAATATTGTAATGTCCATTCAGAGACATCAGATTGAGTCTTATTATTCGGTCTCGGTAGCATAGAGTTTTGATTTGACGAACTGGTTTCGTTGCTTTTCTTTGTATTTTCTCTAACACGATGCTTTGATATTTGTGATGTGGGCTCCATGCAGAGTTACAGTATATTCGATGATAGGTCTGACCATGTTAATGTAGAGCGATCGGAAAGTGCGATGTCCAAGTTCGTGAATGTTCTATTGACTATGCCGTTGATTTGAGAAGCTTTATTGTTTTAGGATATTGTAGGAATGCTAATCTGACCGTGTCAAATTGAGCTGTACATAGCGATGGGATATCTCACAGGACAACACATTTAGGGTTTTCGTGGGGTGTGTTTTTATCGCTGGATGTCTGATAGTTGCAGTATGTAACTATTATGACCGCGTTTATATAATTCGGAATCCGAATCCGATTACGGGGGCGGGGCTAATTCCCGATTCTAGGTCAGATTTTGAAATCCACGTGGTCTGCGATACTATGTTTAATGTTCTCCCAGCGTCATGGCTCATGTATTTGACACAAGTATCATTTGTATCTTATATTTATAAAGTTCATGTGTGTTGTGAAAGTCATGCTTTGCTTCTATATGTATATATACATGGCACCTAATTAGCTGCCAATCCGACTTAGTCGCATCTTTTTTTTCAAGTTAAAGTGTGTTTAATGTTGAGGGCAAGCATTTCTAACAGCTCTATGTCTCCTGCATCAAATTCCGAAGACATTGTGGAGAACACAGGAAGCTTGTCAATTGTACAGGGACGTGGCGAAAGGGATCGATTAGGGTGTCTCGACCACTCCCGAACTTTGGTACAATTTTCTTAGCTGTACAGTCATTCATACGTGAGGTAAATCAGGATTATTTTGACTAACTGTTCCAAATAATGATACGTACAAGCCAGTAAACACAACAAACAAACCCGATTTTAGATAATTACATATACAAACTTATGACTAACTCGGGGGAGGGGTTGACCGGTGATATATATGTTCAACTTGCTTTTGTAGTCATGTTGCTTTGCCATTACTAATTATTTATTTTTCAGTGTAATAACATATGGGAAAGGGCGCGCCCCATAAAGTGAGTCAGCACTTGTCCTCCAATCCCATTGTCTGTATAAACAGACGTATGTGTTATATATCATGTGTTATCTAAATTTGACAAATATTTTAAAATAAATGTATCTAAACTAAACTTTGGTACATTTCCAGCAGTTGGAAATGTCATGGATGGCACAACATTAGTTGGACATTAATTTGACACCATATATAGGTTGGAATTGTTCTCATTGTTTGATTTTTTTCAACCAGTAAAAGTTGGTTATTTTCCTATCTTAGGGTGTGTCAAGTTGGATATTTCCAAGGGGGTGCAAATCGAATTATGCGAACCTGTGAGATTGATGTTTGGTTCAATGGGGGGGGGGGGGTGCAGTTGGTCGGAAATTTGAGGAAACCTCTTGCCACGTCGATCCCTAGAACGTGTACGTGTGGGTACTTAATCAATAAATTGTCTGATATTTGCACTATATAGTCCTGAGATCCTAGAATAAGCTTTACAGTTGTGTTTGTGCGATTGGAAGATGAGTTCACGTGCGATCACAAGACCACAAAATTAGCTTCATGGGCAAAGCTTTATTTTCCAACTATTGAACAGCACGTTGGCCAAAAATGCCTGTGTTTCTGCACTATACAGAGACTATTGTGCAAAACGACTGCATTGAACGAAACAACGCACATTTTAAATATGAAATTGCTATAAGACTAGATAGTACATACGTATATCTGATAATCCATGGATATAATATAATCCTACTATTTCTTGAATAAGAAGGAACATATAATAACGAACAAAGCAGAAGACATATCCATGCAGGTTCACGTTAATTCGGTTAATGGTGACGTATCCGCCGAATTTGAAATCGACATGCGTTCGGGCGGTGGTATTTTATGGATGGAATTGTGAAATGAACATATGATGAAAGTAACAATGAAATTGACAATGCTTTGCTTCAAGTTCGCCATCAACCGAAGTGCCCCCCCCCCCAGCGTTACTATCAATAACATTATTATTTGGCTAATTTCAGAAATATTCTTCCCGTTTACACTCGATAAAACAAATTGTCTCCGCATTTAAAATTCTTTGATATAGATCGTTTATATTAATTCTGCAATAATTTGTACACAAGGGACGGATTCTTATGTTTTATTGTGTTTTTAAAATCCGAGGTGGCGAAATCTCGGTTTGTTTACATTATGAACGTTTGAGTCCGTAATCTGAATCATAATCTGAATCTGGATTAAGACGAAATAACGATTGATTACGATTACGGTCTGTTCGTTTACTGATTCTGGTCTGTTCGTTTAGCGAACCACGTCGTACGGGGACTAATCCGTAATCTGAATCCAGATTATCCCACCAAATAACGACTCAGCGTATTTGTCCCTCTGCAGTTGATTGTTCTCAAAGCATCCAACTGAATACGTTATAGATATGTAGTTAAATTATAAAGATGTACACATTAATGCATTTATAGAGATCAAATGTTAGACTGACATATCACTGCAGACATGTTTTGACAATCGAAGTTTTATTATGTTATGATCGATACATTGTATACAGGACAGACAGGAGACACAAACAGGAGACTGCATGGTTGGTATATACAAGGACCTCCCCTACCTGTGATTCCACTAATACAATGTATTAGAATGTATTGCTTGTGTTTGCATGCACGACATCTCTTTCTATATATATGTAAATAACATATTTAATTAAAACAAAAAGATGATATGCAATCACTTGGGATGTTTTGGTTGGAATGATTTATATTTCAGGTACCTTTTGAAAAAAAAATTCATTCAGTTTCGAGGGGAGTGCAGATTGAAAGTGAGAAACAGATTGATTCACGGGGTGGGTTGGGGTCGAAGTTTAAATCACTGCCAACGGCCACCTATCCGAAATATGTTACATGTGCATGCATGTCTTATTTCTCACACTTTTTCGACGTCACATTCGATTTGACACCCCAAACGATGGGAATAAGCATAAATCATGTTTTGAAAACGCTCTTTATAGTATGCACCGTTAAAAGAAATCGTGAGTTAATTCGCTGCATCGACCTCTATGATGCAGCCTCACTATCCTCTCATCGATATCGGTGAGCCGCTTTAGAAAACTTTGCATGGTAGAAGTTGGTCCACCCCGTGGACTATTCAGGTTAAGTCAAGTGTGGTGCCAATCTCTACCAGAGTTTTCTATCTTTTCGGTATTCACCTATGTCACAGCGCCGACATTTTACAGTAATGCTTGTAAATTGAGAGAAATGCACGTACAACAAGAATTTGGACAGCTACAACATATACTGATCATGCACATACAGTAATGCCCAAAGTAATTGACCACTTAACCACAGCAGAATTATGGGTAATTTTTCAGGATTTAGTCGGAAATATGGCTTGTTGCCATTCATCGGAAAGATCCTGCTGTGGTTAAGTGGTCAATTACTTTGGGCATTACTGTAGTACCAGAATCGTGTTCAATCCGGTCCATACATCACGAGTTTCCCAAATCAATGATTTTCGTGGAACAATTTAGTCTGCCTATATATACCGTATAGCTAGTATTATATCTCACATTATGTGAATGGCATATTTCATGGAACCAACTAATGCACCGCCTTATAGCAGTGAATTAAATTGTGTTATACGATAGGAGTTGCATGCTTTGCACATTAACTCGGTACTATAGTCCATATGGGCTGGTATGACCCCTCGTGCATCCCCTGCTACTTAACTTATTAGGTATTTTCATTAACCCTAATGTGTGTTATTCAGGAAAAAATTTCACACCACTCATTTTCTTCCTTTTTATGGCCCTCAACTTTAAGCAATATTAACACGAAAAAAGTGGCCGTGTAGACACGAGACAAGATGGCGTCCAACATGACCGCCGTTTTAAGGCGATGTACTATAAGTCAGTTTGATGCAAGTTATAGAGAGAACATATTGACAATTGTACACCAATGTATATAATATTGTGAAGCTAAGACATACATGGTACCTTTGGTCACCAAAATTGCCGCAGGAAGTGGAAAATATGACTAATTTTCACTAATCAATGTCTTCTAGATTAGTTTCTGCTATTTGGAGCGGGTTGAGAATTGCGACTTCATTTCGAAATTTTCATGTTACCTGATCATTGGAGTAATGAAATATGCCATTATGTGGATCACGGCCCCTTTCCTATCCCTCAAACATTTGATTTTACTGAATGTGGTATAAATTTCACCAAAAATCACCGTTGAGATTCTATATAGTCATGTTTCAGCAAGAACTGAGCGGAACTGTTCAATGTACGTGAGGCATACCATTACTTATGACTATTCGAAGTCAATGGAACCATCACCCTCAGACTGCAATACTATCCAGCAACACCTCCTCAAACTAGAAAAGTGGGAATATGAGTGGCAAATGGCATTCAATACCGATAATGTGAAATGATATACATGCACAGGAAAAAGAACCTATAATCCATGACTACTACCTCCACCATCAGAAACTAAATAGCACAGAAAAGGCAAAATATCTAGGACTAGCCATATCTAAAGATATGTCATGGAATTCTCAGAAATAAGACGAAGCATCAGGACAAATAACCATAAAACAACAGAATTAGCTTATAAACATATGTCGATCCGTCCTAAGCTGGAATAGTGATCAACCATATGGCACCCATGACAAGTATACCTAAGAGACGGTTAGAGGAGACCAAATAGAAATGGTCCGACACAGAGCAGTCCGGTATACACGGAACATCTACAATGTTACCCTAGCATGCAGTGCTTCTGTCATGCTAAAACACAGGTTCTAAATTTATACTGTTTTTCACTGGACCCAAATACATACTTTTCTTGAATTGAATTCTCTTGATCCTGCTAATCGTACCCTCACAGATCTGGTGAAGTTCAAATCTGCTCTTTACAGCGACCACTTCAAACTCCCATAACCCAACATGCACCTAATCTGAGTCTTATCATGTTTTGAAATAAAATTTAAAAATTACCAAAAAATATTACACATCAAAATTGTATAGCAACACAGTCACGCGCCTCCTTTCAAATTTCAACATAATGCAAGTTATGAGTAACCAATTATATATAGATATCGATTCTGGTAATTGCGTCGGTGTCACAGCACGTGCTGTGTTTCTTTTCAACGCATAAACACCTCGATACACAATTATTAGCCTAGATACACAATAATTTTAGACAAAACGTACTTTTAGACTTTATCACTATATGGTCTCTACACTCTTCGATGCCGTCGTTATAAACTATTTATTTGACTCGATGTTCACGTGTACACAGTACAAGGTCGAGGGTTCCGGTCAAATCCTACATAATTATATAGTATCGATCGGACTTTATGTCTCCATCTGCATTCCCAGGCAGTAGTTCTGGGAATGCAGGGTTATGAGGTTACTCGGTCGTGATAGCTACCCAGATAGCATGACATGGTTGGGCCAACGTTGGCACAACCAACATCTGAATAGTTGGGCCAACGTAGGGCAACCAACGTTGGGCCAACGTAATTTTGCTCATTGCGTCAACGTTGGGCCAACGTGTTGGGCATACGTTGGGCCAACGTTGGACGACATATAAAGTGCAGAGTGTTGGCCCAACGTTGGGCCAACGTTGATATCCACATGATTGGCATAACGTTGGCCATTTGGTTGGCATAACGTTGACCCAACGGAGGGACAACTTTGGGAACTCAAACTAAATTGGTTGGCATAACGTTGAGGATTTTGTTATTGACATCCAATAATCCGTTCATAATTCAGTTACCACCGTCAGCCAGCATGTCACACTCTGAAGTAAGTTTGTGAGAAACTACTATATATATATGCATGTCAATTGATAAGTATTCTCCGCCATAACTTATATACACGCCGAGCAAATATTAAAAACTTTATGAGTCCGAGAAAAATATTGGGAAAATAATTAATTAATTTTACACAAAAGAGTAGTTTCTCACAAACGTAAACCTACCTCGGATAGGGACCCGATGACCGATGGTGGCACCTAAAGAACGAACAAATCCTTGAATTCCAAATTGAAGAAACTGAATCCTTTATTTGCTAAATTCAATACCAAGAGCAACACTGAACGAGAACCAGAACAAAGCGCGCAATATGAAAAGCAGACGCCTGATCCGTTGTGCACGCGCGTAGAGTTTGACGTCAGAGCTTTCTACGTCATATATGTTGGCATTACGTTGGGCCAACGATATACCAACCAACCAACACCATCCAACGTATTTTATGACATATCGTAGCATATATTGTGTCAGCAATGTTTGTACGTGTGTTTACGGAACAAAAAGCATATCGTTGAGATTTATATCACATGTATGTACGCTATATATTGGACTGTCGTGAAGATGTAAGCGTTGACCCAACATTGGACCAACGTTATAATTCCAACTGTTGCATGTGAGGAATGCCTTAATTGGGTCAACCAAGGGGCAACAACGTAAACACAACCAATGAGATGTGTACAGTAAATTCCATTTCCATGTTGGCGTTGGCCCAACGTTATAATTTCAACGGTTGGGAGGAATACGTTGGGCCAACCTAGGGCCAACCACGCCAACCCAACCAATTTACTGCAGATAATGGCATGTTCGCGTTGGCACAATGTTGGGCCAACGTTATATTTTATTTTCAACGGTTGGGAGAAATACGTTGTGCCAACCAATGGCCAACCATGCCAACCCAACCAATTTACTGCAGATAATTCCGTTGGCATGTTTGCGTTGGCACAATGTTGGGCCAACGTTATATTTCCAACGGTTGGGAGAAATACGTTGGGCCAACCAAGGGCCAACAACGTCAACACAACCAAACATAATGCCAACCGTGCCGACATTATGCCAACGTTGGCCTAACGTAGTCATGCTATCTGAGTAGCACCTGGACCAGTGCGTCTACAACCAGAATTGGTTCCTGCATTGTAATATCTACAGATACAGGCCTATCATGGGTATCACCGTGCATTACGAAGCAACCATCGATGTCATGACCAATGCTCTGTGAGCGATTCCAGAAGCAAAAGAATCTCAGACAAAAACAAAACAAACAAAAAACAACAACAACACACTTACTGGGCCATATTTTTAAAATTCCGCATCCCTCATGTAATCAGGCAATGTCATGACCTGACCAGGGATGACATTAGGCTGGGAAACAGGGGTGCATGACATTAGGCTGGGCACACCATGAGATCGGGAGCTTCGCTGAGGAAATGACCGAGTCGTTGAGAATGTGGATGCCCCGTGTGCAACAATGTGCGCACGTTAAACATCCCTACCGTGCGAAGAAGTCACGAATTCGGCGAACAAATCCTGGACAAATTGGGTGGTCGATAAACTCGATCCCACTGCGACTATAGCCACAGATACTGTTCCGAATGAGAAGCCCTGATGCCGCACTTCATTACTATTTCCGATAGGCGGCATCTCTTTGATGTTTGTGTGACGCAACAATGTGGATATGTGTTTACGCATGCGTTGCACGGAGAGGCCATTTTGTGAATTAAATATGTAAAACTTATACTTGTGAGAATTCATCTGAGTTATTCGGATGTTTTAAGGTCTCCCCTCACTATCAAAATTTTCTCCAAGATGGGCGAATCAAGAAACTCATATAGCAAAGTATGTTGGCTCTCCAATTCCGATTAGTTAGAAGTGCATAATGTTAATAATTTAGCTATAAAAAGTAAAACCGCAACACTGTCGGGCACCTGTTGTCGGCAGCTGCTGTCGACACTCGAGTTTGGAGCTATTAAAGCAACATCGGGTTGAAGTTAAAAGTAAATTAAATTATGTTGGACATGGTGCTAATCAAATTATATTTTTAACAAGTGTATGAATCCCGTCCGATTATTGTTACTCTGTAGTGCTGGATTTTTGTGAGTTACACATGTTCCGCTATAAGAATAAATATTCTGTTTACTTCAAAAATCGAAAGTAGGTCAGTAGGCGAACAGTCTTAATTTTTGTCCTGCCAGTGTTGTGATTTGTGTGACACATATTATACACTACAGTCTCCATGGTGAGGCACTACATTCACTTAAATAGTTATTTAAGAAACAAAGACCTCCATGTTTTATCTATGAAATAAGTTTCTACCAGTATTTGGTAAAAATTCAATTGCAGTTGTACAAATGTTTGTAACTGTGACTCACAGGCACACTAGCTTGTTTAAATCTCCAAATATTTGCATACAATGTCTCAGATGGATGTCAAATCATTGGGCCCTATAGCAATTCATATTTTTTTTAGTTTACTGATTTTTTTGGTATATAGCGCCAGTGTTGTATTGGTAAAAATTATAGTGAGGGAACGGATCATTTTATCATCGCGAACAAAGCGATGACTGCCGTGATGCGGAACGCGTCATGGGGGAGAGCATGATCATGCAGAGAAGGGTATCCTTTCTTATAGTATTGCAGTATTGCATATATAAATTCATTTAATACCATGTCTTACATACGATATGCTTATACATGGTATGGTTTATCATGGTATCTATCGATCTACTTGATACTCCATCGTCCTCAATGTGCTGAGGATTATGTGGAGGTCCAGGTGCTACCACGGCCGAGTAACTTTATAACCCTGTGGGGACTCCAGTAGCGTTCTTTAACGTGCACACGCCGAGGCTTGTACGCGGGTCAGCCATTAATGTCCGCGCCCGATCGGACAGCGTACTGCAAATATTTGGAGATTTAAGCAAGCTGTGCCTGTGACAAGTTACAAACATTTGTACAATTGCAATTGAAGTTATATATGATAAGTTATACTGCTGAATGTTCAGCCTTATATACATGTACTGGTATTAAATATTATAATTTGAATATGTACAGTCAGTGATTAAATTGCTTCGTGCACTGCATCTGGTACCAATCGTATCTTTCATCGAACTGCTAATTACTGACGTACTAGTACAATAGGTGGAAAGTAGCGAGGAGTCCAATTGTCCCCATAGCTGAGGTGGTTATATATATATATATGGATGCCACCATAGCACTAGTCTGTACATGATGGACGAGATTGGCGTGGGTTCGAACCAGCTAGGACATATAGGCAAATAATTTGGACCAATTTTCAATATTTATCTGAGTTGAGGGACATGATCTCAATGTGCTATTCCGATCAATACGTCCATTTTGATAAGAAATGAGAATTTCAAGCACATTGAAATAATGAACACTAATACTGAGGCAGTGAGTACAGTATGGGAGGCCAAATTCACATTTATTAATTAGCTATTTATCTAAAGTCTGCTTAACACGTTCACTGCCGAAAACCAATGGGTAATTTCATCCCGTATGCCAACATGGGATTTGATGTTTTGCCGATAGTAGAATCCGTAGATGATATTTTACGTATGTATGAGTAATGGTTCGACCAATATCGGGTCATATGATGCTGAAACATGTTATAAGGCTACTACGAGATAACTCGTAGTTGGCAACTGGGATGGAATTTATTAGTGTTTCAACATTCCCTGGTGCCAGCTACGAGTTATCTCGTAGGTAAATACAATTATGTTGTCAGTGTCTTAGATGATGAAGAATGCTATACATGTACAAGCATATCGTATGTAAGACATGGTATATGAATTTATATATGATAATTGGTACAGACTACGTCGAATAAGACGTCAACAACATAATATGTATTTACCTACGAGATAACTCGTAGCTGGCACCAGCGATGACCACTGGAGAGTTTCATCCCAGGTGCCGACTACGAGTTATCTCGTAGGAGCTTTATAACACGTTTAATCTTTCATTTGACCCAGATTTGATCGACAAAAATTGTATAAAGCACGATAATTCCTTTATATATACACAATGTGTCCGGGAATTGTCTAGTTGCACATGTATATCATGGTTCAGGGACGTACAGAAGAGGTCCTGATGAATTGGAGTATCCTACCAAGATTTCTAACTGGACCCCACCCCTTATTCGGGCTGTGGTAATCGTATCTCAAGCCATCGTAATTATACATATAAAATCGATCAATGGGATCGTTGGGCATGTATTGGCGCATACACCAACATTGCTTGCGGTTTGTGTTATTATTTATGTGGTATGAACATTACTACGAGTTAACTCGTAGTAGCAGTCCCCATGGAACCGTTTACTACGAGTTAACTCATAGTGGCAGTGAACGTGTTAAACGATGCATAATTCGAATTAACGCTCCCAAATTACTATTTCTTTGGCTTTGGGGAAAATTATTTGATACGTGTCGAGGAATTGATATCTCATCAAAGCTCAGAGTGATGAGATATCAATTTTTGAAATTTATTATTTCCCGTGATATGT
The DNA here is from genome assembly GCA_032622095.1 of Siphonodentalium dalli. Taxonomy (NCBI): domain Eukaryota; kingdom Metazoa; phylum Mollusca; class Scaphopoda; order Gadilida; family Siphonodentaliidae; genus Siphonodentalium; species Siphonodentalium dalli. Next base: position 79,482,377 of record CP136067.1, on the reverse strand, counting down.
AATTTTTGGCGGCCTGACAAATATTCGTAAAGTCGACGGTCTCATATACCAAATTGCGGATGAAGATGTAAAACTCTAAATTTAATCAACTGGCTTTGGGTATTTGACAATCCGGCCAAATTTTGTTGAACAAAATGTTGATAAATAACACGTTTTGGGCAACTTTATACTACAGTTGACTGTGGTTAGCATTATTTTTTGGCAATTAATCGATTGTGATATTAATTGAAGTGCCATTCAAAAAAATGTTGTTGTAGGGAATCTGATGATATGGTGACAATTAAATCGGATTGAGTACCTTTAAAGGGTAATGCTATATTGTGCATAATTATGCATAATTCCATTACACTTTATAAGTGTAATTGAGTTTTCTACTATTCTTACCTTTGATGAAATGATATTCATGATCTAAAATTGTATCATTGTGGGCGGTGTCTGAGCTGTATGCCCCTGAAGAATTATCTTGACTCAATGACTGAGATATGTCAAAGGTTTCACCCAATTTGACCTGAGGGGAGTTTTGAGAGAAGGCAATCCTCGAAATTGGGAAAATTGTCCCATGGCAAATATAATGCTGAGACATGTTAAATTCCACATGTTGTCACAGCATTTCCCACGGCATTGCTTATTATCATGGCCATTTTCGAGGACTGGAGAGGGTATCTGAATTACGCAAATCTGAACTATGCTATAAGCATAATAGAAAATCTGAGCTATGCTCAACAGAGTGGCTCAAAGCGTAATAGCTAATAAATGTGAATTTGGCCTCCCATATATTTGATATAATATAAAGCATTTAAAAGTCATAAGAATATGTCAATATAAAAAAGATCTGAACTTTTAAGCTAGGGCCCTTCGAAGCTTCGAGATTTGATTCGATTTGCGAATTGGGCTGCAGATTGGATTGGATTGGATTGACAGAAGTAGAAATTCTTCGAATCATCCACCTCAGATTGCTGTTTGTATGAATGAGCATGGAATGGGCAATTTCTGGTTCAGAAATGCATATATTTTCTTTAAATTGTGTTCTGTTGTCAGAAATTGTCGGATTTTGGTCACACTGGCAAGTTTTGCTCTGCTATTGGATAAAATGACAGCGTGAAATATTGGATGGTTCCGATCGATACAATCACTCATATTTTTGATGGGATTGTGAATTCATGCTGATCTCGCAGTCTGGGCTAGATGATGATGGCTTGGGCAAACATCAGGACTGATATTCAAGCTTGCATGATCTGACTTGAAGACATCTCAACATGCCATTCCGATCGATATCTGGCCATTTCGATAAGAAATGATATTTTTTTTCACGCTCATTGAATTTAGCACATTTGAAACAATGAACAACAATGAACAATATATATATATATATATATATATATACATCGCCAAGTTTTCCCCTGTTGAGCCACCAGTTTTTGAAATTTTAGGGTCCCATTCCCCCAGCCCACATTTCCCCTGCTACAATTTTCTCTCCATCTTGTTGGGATATCAATAAGAACTTTTAGAGGACAACTTTATTTGATATCTTTGCAAGAATACAGATGAATTTATTGTTGGTTAATGCAACCTGTTTCATTGGACAACTCAACATTGCCTTGTTATCTCATTATTTGTAGACATTTATAGATAGCTGTCTTAAACCTTATCACGCACCTTATATGGCTTAGAGATTTGAAGTGTCTGTTATCTTAATTATAAAATCATTTTATTTTAAAATTATTATAAAAATAATTTTAAATATATTTAAATGAGCTATTAACAAATTAATGGCACACCACTTGCAATTTTATTATACATAACTTGAAAGTGTTTATTGGATGGCCCCCATATATACCAGTATGTTAAGCAGTCTTGTTAGAACTATACCTAATTTTCATTATGTAAGGAAACCTTGGTGTATTTATAATTAGACTGTGTGTTAAGGACTTATGTATAAAATATAATCCACGGAAAGTCTCTTTCAAGTCCAAAATTTCCGAAAATCAGATCATTACTTTTCGTCAGCATGGTACAATAAAGAATGTTTTTTTAGAGTATAAAAAGCCTGTATATTGATATTTCGAATATTTATCAACCTATATTATCCCTCCTTCCAAATTACGTATGCATAATTGAGAGGTTCAACTATACTATCTTCCTTGTTTTTCTTTTTATAGGTCAAAGAATTAGACATGGGCACACAATCTGGATGTTTCATCATAAGATATGTCGGAAGAGTTTTAAATTGTTTATGTGATACTCATTAAACAGAGATGTGACTCAAAATTATATCTGTAAACAAGTGAGCTGTCGAGTGTGAGGCAGGCTCATTTGGCTATGAATCCCGACATTGGCCAACAGAACTTCATGAATATCAATATACCAATGCAGCCTCAGACAGGCAATATATCACTGAATGTTATTCCAAATCTGCATCCAAATGTTATGGCTTCACCCACATCGCAGCACACGGTAATGCCAGCAGCCATGTTTCCTCCCATGGCAATGAATCATCTTGGTATATGCCCAACGCAGGGGGCAATGAGCGGGCTGCCACTGAATGCCTACATTCAGAATCAACCACCAGGTGGCCTGCCTCCAATTGTATCATTTGGAGTCAATATTTCACCTGCACTGTTAAGCCCTGGGAGTAACTCAGCACCTCAAGTCAGTGTTCCTGTGTTTTGTGATGCAACCAAAGGCCCATCAGGTGTTTGTAATCCAAAGCAGACTGCTGCACCTAATGGCAATCCTTTCATCTTGAACCAGTTAGCTAACCAACCGCAAATACTGCCACAGCCATTCATCCCGAACATGAGCAACAACTTCCTCGTCCCGCAGATTCCTGTGATGAACATAAATGGACAGCAGTTTTTGAGTCAGCCGCCCCAAGGACAAGGATTTGGCATGGTGCCGCCTTCAATTTTCATGAATAGCCTTGGAATGAATCCCCAGATGATGGGTCCAATGAGTGTTCTGCCAGTTCCTAATGCAGGTGTCATTAGCCCAAACATGGGTATTTTGCAGCAACAAAGTCCGGGCAACTATCTTTCTCCTGTCACCAACACTCATCTGCCAGCAAATATACAGGCTCATCTAGTGGCCAGTTCAAATGGAAATATTTCATCAGGTTTGGTAAAGAATTATTCAACTGTTAGCAACAACATAACAAAAACTACACACACCATATCAACAGCTACTAGCAGCATGTGCGGATCAGATTCAAAAATATCACAAATGCATTCTGGGACTGTTCAGCTTTCAGGACAGCCTATGCCTCTCCCGAGAAATTGTGGAATAACAGGGCCTCCGATATGTTCAGTAACAGTCCATTCAATTGAACCAAAACTCGAACAGACATCTACTTTTGACTCCATTGTTAAGAATGCCCACAAAGAAAGAACGTCTTTGGCAGGATCATTGACAGTTTCGACATCGGTGAGTTCAGCTGAGGGTTATCACGTTTCACCAATCAGTAGTTTACAACAATCTCCAGTGGATCAGCTCAGGCTTCCCACAGTGACGTCTGTACCAAGCAGTTCACAAAATGGTATAATGACTCCTATTCCATCATTGGAGTCGCCTACAGTAAATAGAAAGTCTGGAACAAACCATGGCAATGAAGTCATAATTCCATTTGGGTGGACTCGAGAAATTATTGAAGAAAGAGTGACCTATGTAAGGTGAGTACAAGAGTTTTTCAGAACTCCAGAGTTACCTGTAGATTGAATTCGCTCTCACCAAGATTATTAGTTAACCTAGAAATAACTAAATTGTCCATTTCAGAAGAAATGGTATTGCAAGAACCAACTAAAGTTTCATTTTTGAAAATCAATAGGTGACATTGACTTAAATATACCGGTATCGCGGTATTAGTTTCCACGAGTGAGATAACTTTGACATCTGAAACCAAGGCTCAAAATAAGTGGCCGTTCATGGTCATTGTCCGACGAAAAATACTTTTAAATAGCTAATGTCCAGTGCACTTATGTGTCTGATAGTGTTGAAATGCTTAATCGACTAGTCGAAGTCGACGCGATTATTAAATTAGTCGATCCCAAAATCTGCTAGTCGGGAAAAAGCACTACCTATATATGCTATCACGACATCAGTGCTATTGCACGGCCATATTATCACGTAAACTGTAACAGTTAACACATAATAATGTCTTGATGTCTTATTGTATTGTTCCTTTAAAGATGCCGCTACCATTAGTCATGCATGGTCTGTGAACTCGGTGAACTGAAATGAACCCAATGTATGCACGTGTGGGCGCGGTTTGTTTTATGTTGATCATCAAAGACTTGAAGCACCACGGACACTGTCTAGTTCGGTGTGATGCAATTGATCCAAATGGCCCTCAAGGATATACGAAACATAAGTCGCGACATGAATGCTTTTAAAGTCGACTCTGACTCTGTAATTTAATAGCGTCTAATACACCCCCCTCCGCGACACGTTATGAGGAGCCTATTCAGAGAGAAAATAGAACACACCCGACATCTCGTTAGCGAGACTTACGAACGAGACTTGCCTATTTATTTCCTGGTTGCCGGCGACAATTGTTTTAAAATAAAATGTTTTTATTACATGTACCTGCATTCCCCAAACCGTGAGATTATATGGAGGT